>WOFM01000198.1:669573-1269573 GCA_011428145.1 Ericerus pela | reverse complement strand
ATTGTGTTCTCCTACATAATTACAATATTCAAACTGTAGGTAACCTATTGATTTTTTTTTTTTTGAAACTGTAAGTCAGTATTGTCATGATTATTGCAGACTGCTCACGAATTACATACAGGCTACTTACACTTAATAGCATGTGTCTGGGCAAGGCTAAAAGTTGGAGCAAATAAAACAGACCCTTTTCAAGATTGGTTATTAGCTTATTCGTGCTTACAGTTTGTACACAGAGACAAAATAAACAGACTCTAAATTCTCCACATTTTTGTCATGAAATGTTTTTGAATTAAGCTTAGTTACCTAAAATGAAAAAAAACTTTGACGCAGTAGCAGCTCTGCTGGAAAAAATAGTTTTTGAAAAGTACCTACCAAGAAAATTAGTCACAAAAACGTTATTGATAGATTATAATATTTAAATTTTGTAACTGGTGACTGAATATATAAAGATGACTGAAAATCCTTATAGAAAAGTTCCCCTCAGAAAATTCAGTTTCTTTTTAAAAGACAGTGGTGGTAGGTTGGTTGCTTTGACTATGATATATAGTACCTACTGGACCAGTAAAGAAAGATTGAGACTTATTATGAAATTGTTAGCGTGGTAATGACTCAACGACTCCTTTCAACCTGTTATTAACTTGAAGAATTAATGCGTCAAGTTACCACATTAGCATTGATGAATGGGTTGTAATGATTTTTCATAATAGTTAGGATGATATAGAATTAACACGATAAAGAAAATTCTTTATCGCGTTAAAAGTTTCATAATGAATCTCATGATTTTAAGTTAAACATGCCAGCACTAAATAGGCAACCAGGGCATACATTTTAACGTACTTTACTTTGCATTTATGTTCACTATCCTTGTGAAACTAAGGGATGTCTTCATCAGATGTATTCTAAATTGGTGAACTCGAGCAAAATGTTGAAAATACACAGAATGTACCTTATGGTTGCCTACTTTTTCACCAGCCTGCCTTAACATTAAGAAGTACATTGGTCTTATCCCTTGTCTAGCTTTACTGGTCTAGTACTATATAGTAAAACGTGAGTTATATAGATTTTTTGTTTTTTCCAAATATTGCTGTAAATTCTTCATTTATAAGACACATTTTAAGAAGGTTGGCTTCCACAGACAAAAGGCCAGGTACCTTTTTGATTGTTCTCTTGGGGGTATTGATTTGTTGTTGGTTCAACTCGGATTCAATCTCAAATCCACCAATCGTAGCGAAACCTAGTGGTCAAATCCATTTCTCAGATCCAAGATAGATATGAAAATTTAACATTGGTTTGTCAGTCTTCTATATATTCAATCAATGCTGTTGACGTAAAATTACGTGGTTAAAAACAATTATTTCTTTCAAAATCTAAACAAAAATAAATTTTCTGGAAATATCTTCCAGATGATCCACAATCCACACCAGAATTGCTGCCCATTCAATTTCACGAAATAATAAAGGCGAATGAATTTCTCATCTTTACATTTATCACGGAGATACGAATTTTAGTTTTTAGGCCCAAAATTTTGTTTAAGTCATGAAACAAAAAACGTACCTACCCCCAGCCACAGGTCATTCTATAACACCAATATTACTATGCAGATTTTCAATCGGAAACGTACTCGAAAAAACTCAGCGCAGCAACTCACGCCTTCTTTTCAATGGTTCTGATTTCTATTGTCTGCAGAAGCTAACTTTTCAGTGTACAAGTTTCTAATGACACCTAATTAAAAAAAGGACAAATTTGGAGAAATATTTGTAAAATAAAGAAGATATATACTACTAACGAACAATTGTTTTAAAAACGAATTTTCAGTGGAAAACTTCTCCATTAGGTTTGTCGGTCTTATATATACATTTCCTCGACGATTTTCACCCAGCTATCAAATTTTTATCCACATTTGTGAAGAAACAAGAAAGAATTGCATTTTTTACACGGCTACAAGTACATATGATCTTTCATCGTAACTTATATCGAAAAATTAATCCCACAATTTCATTTGAAAGGAAAAAATACACACGTAGTCTACTTTACTTCGTTGTAAGAATACTGAAATAATTTTCATGAAACACAGGCTTAAAAAATTACAATTTATTTAAATTTGTTCATCTATTTTGGCCTTTAGAAAGCTACAACTCGGAAATAAGGCATTTCGCAGCACTTCGTAACAGAAACTTTCTGGTCTCTTCCACCTCAGACCCACAAAATCGATCATGGAAGGTAAACCGTTCAACTTTCGGACACCTTATACACTCCCTCGATCTGTACAGATCTGATCCATATCGCTCTATGTAATCCAATACTAACCTTATTAAAGCGGAATAATAAGTTAGTACGCTCATACGCGATATCTTACGCCAAAAGGTGTACAGGTCATTTCCTTATGGGACAGTCGCAAAGTTGAAATAAACTAATTTTTAATGCGAACGTCTTTCTCTTTTCGCTTCAAATGAAAGAACTGTCAATAATCAAAATAAAAAATCAACTCGATTATTTCCAAAAATCGAATTAAATTGCGTAAGATGCGTCCCATTTTTCTATTGAAGTACGTATACTTTACCTTTTTGCAAACAAACTGGCGAATGAGTACACTCTCCTTCACACCGCTTTTCAACCTTAACTCATCAATCTTCACGAACATCACACGTACATAATATCGAAATGGATATCTTATGACAGATAATATCAGACAAGAATTTGTAAATATTTTTATTTCTCTTCGCGGGAATAACCGTGCACATTTGATGTAAATACCGAAATAAAAACAAAATGATCGAATCGATAATCGCTTACTCGTTCGCAAGGCCAAACAGCATTCAGCCGAGATTTTTCTCTTTCACTGCGTTAGGTACAGTAAATTTTCTTCTTCGTACTTTTCTACGCAATTACATTTTTGGAAATCTTCGATCTGCGTCAGTGTAGTATCCGAACGTCTTCGTTTTTCGAAACACGACACCGAATCAATAACTCTTTAATATTATGTAAGACTTCATTCACACGTGCACACAATTACACACATCATATGAAACAAAAAGCCGATTAGTGACACAAATAAAATAATATTCATTGTATAAAGAGAGTATTGAGAGAGGGACAGAGAAAAAAAAATTCATACAAGTCGTAAGATTATTTTTTGAAATTATAAAAGTCTCAAAAGAATAATAATAATAATAATCATAATAATATTAGTAGGTAGTAGCAGTATAAAACAAAGAAATAACAACTTACACAATATTTTATTCCTTAGTATAGGCTATAAGTTTCATAAAATTTGTAAAATTAAAAATACGTACACGACCTGAAATGGAGAGAAAACGAAAATGTCTATAATTTCATCAGAAATAAGGCACGCCTTTGCAAAAAATGTCGATCATTAAAATATTACTGATAGAGTGCACTGAATGATTGTAACCTCTACAAGTGTTTTTTCAAAGAGAAAAAAGGAAAATATCATTTGGCGAATATGAAAAATCAAAAATATAAATATTTCTTTAAAAACAAAAACTAAAAAAAATGCACGAAAATGGAGGAAAAAAGCAAACAAAAAACATATTATATCATGGGGAAAAAAACAGTCTCATTAATGAGTTCGTAATAGTTGCTCACGATGGAGCTTTCACGTAATATAATCATAAATATTTTAGGAGGCTGTCTTTTTTCGTAATGGAAAAAAGTGAAGTATAAAGTAAACTGCAGGGCCTAAAAAATTACATTCAAAAATAACGTGGAAATAAACAATGAAAAAATTGAAGTTATTCGCAAAAAAATTTTTTTTTTATTATTTATTACACGACTACACAAACATTAAGATATTCGTATAAAAAGTATTGTTCCTTCAAACAAAAACCGGATCACGTATTTTTTTTATTATATTTTTCAATTTTTTTTCTCGAAGAAAGGACTTAACCTTACTCTATCAAAGAGTAAATAAAATCATGTAAACATAGTTGTAATAATAAATTTGAGAACATCAAAAAATAAAAACGAGGAAAAAACAAACCAAACGATATAACCTTTTAATCTTCAGATAACGAATTATTTGGATAGGTATAGTAAATAAATGATTTCAATGTTTCTTTTCACTTGGCATTTAATTTTTATTTAATTTTCAATTTTTTTTACAGCCTCGGGCTGAAATCTATCACGCCAAACTTCGCCTCCTTTCGTTTAAAATCGAATTTCTAACGATTAGTGCAAATACTATGGTCAAAACCTACGACAAACAGAAAACAAAAACGAAATAATCAAAAAACAAAAGTAATTAAATCTACCTGATAAGATTACACGGTGCACAGCGAATGGCACATCAGTCTTTGACATTTGACAGTCGTCACACCACAATGAAACCAAGCAATAGACTTGAGGAATCATGAACCAAAATAAATTTGGCTTCGAGACAATGAAAAATTTCAACAATTGACACATCCCCATTCAATTTAATGGAATAGTACGTGCTGAATTTTAAGCGAATGAATTTATCGGCTGTACGTTGTTTGATATGGCAAAAACGGAGATAACTTTCAACTTTTAGTGGGCTATTCTGTAATGTTCACTGCATCGGCCAATAAGGGAAGCGCATGCGACTCAAACATTAGCGGAATAGCTCCCCTAAACATTAAAAGTTCTGCATTTTAGCCATGTTGAACACAGTTTAATATCTTCAGAATTAAGATCGCAATATTAAACTCATAAACAAAAATAATTATTCTGCAATTTCTCTAGTAAAATCTACTGGAATTAAAATTGAACGAAAATGCATTACGGTAAGTTAATAATTTTTTTCGAAAAATAGAACAGATTTCAAAAAAAATAATAAAATAGGCAAATATACCCGTGATCTACGACTCATGATCGGTGCTTTTCCCCGGTGGAGATAAGTCCATACTATTAAATACATATAAAAATTTTTGCTGCACTCAACACCGACTACTGCCCCTTAAAATTTCAATATAAGCAACATGTAATACAATCATTATGCTTCTCGTACTCAGTTAAATCAAAATCGCAAGTATCACCAACCTCGTACCAGACACTCAAAACTAAGCATTTTATCACTAAATATCTTGCCTATACGTCTCAGTTCCACAGTCAAATGAATAATTTCAAAGCAAATGGACACAATCATATATCACGAAACGTTTATCTACGATTCAGAAGAAACAACCAATCTGCAGGTGATTCGAAGTTTGACTTCAATTTGGTGACGCACAAAATTCAATAATTTACAAATTATACTGAAAATAACCGATGGAAAACTAATTTCTATTGAATTTTAAGACCACCATCTATTTCGGCACTCATAAAAAAATTTAAAAATTAAAAAAAAAAAAAGCAACAGAATTTGGCTTTTAAAAGAATGAGAATAGAATAGTTCGACTGTTCTTCCAACAAACCCTTTTCAATTTTGACAAACAGCATCAAGTTGATAATAATAGGTTACGCTTTGCTTGGTTCACTAATGTAGTCAACTGACAAAGAATGGTGCAACAGTGACAGAACACCTACGATTGTAACCACACGATTTCACTTACTTCGACTCCGACAATAGCTCCCACAATCCACAAATACTTTTTCAATTTCTGGCTGATGAGTTGCCAACCTTTGGGTAGGCAACCATTCTGATAAACGCGATCCATGCTACAGCTCGGCGTCGCCTTATCCTTTTCACCACAACAAGAGGCAGGTAACGATCCGATTTGACTTATCCAGTCAACTGGACTTTCAACACCACAGCACTGAACCTAAGAAAACAAAAGTTTCAAAGTTACGTTTAAACAGAAAAATAAATCAATCAATCCACCGATACTCATTACGCGTGAAGAATAAATGAAGCGAAAATAGGTATATTCTACATGTAAGCGGCAAAAAAGTGCTGCGCTCAAGTTTTAGGTTCTCGACAAGTTCTTTTGAGAATGAGAAGTCAGTTCAACCCCAAGGTTTTCGTTCTGTGTAAGTACGGTGGAGTGTCAAAAGCTCCAAAATAGAACTATTGGAAATGATAAGATACACAGAGCAATTGATACAAACAAGATCGTATCTTCAGAAGAGAACTTTTCATCATCACCAACACGCCAAGTCGAGTCAGGAAGTTCTGCAATTTTCACGCAGCGAAGTTGTTGTCGAATTCAACGCTGACCCATAATAGTACAATGGTTAGTCCAACACAAATAAATGCCTCATCCGTTTTATACTAGCCTCGCATCTGAAAAGGGTTTTTAAAAATTCTAACGAAATGGTCCTTCGTCACTACGCTACTAACTGATAGAGTACCGAACTCACGGCTGATTAACGGAGCACTTGTAGGTTAAAATTTTCCTTGAGACAATGGGAAATGGGGAAGGGCTGAATTCTACATTTTGGTGTCGATGATTTCTTTTGATCCGAAAAGAAAAATTATCTAAATCTCAACTCAAACTTCCGACTTACGATAATAAATTTTGGATGGCAACTTTTCTTTGAAAACCTATTGGAGAGAACCCCGTTAGAATTTCTATAACAGTAGCCTCGCGCATTTTCTATCTAATACTCTCGTACGTTACCATATAGGTACTACTTTATGACATTAAACATGTGGTCCACCTACGAAAAAAAAAAATCAGCATCTTACTTTCATAAGCAAAAAGTGTGAACCCAAATTCATAACGCATAATTACGCGTAGGCCAGGCTCCCTTGTGAGCGCCTAGTATTCAGTAAATTTTGTTACATAAGGTGTCAGACACATAGTGCTTTAAAAAAATGAAATCTGCTTCGAAAATATTTTACGAAAACCACGCAATCACTCTCGTAGCTTATTATCATTCTTCGCACAACCGAATTCACTATACTGTAAAGCAGAGATACTATACTGTTGTGAGACATGTATCGTTTCGAGTAAATTCTACTTTAACTGAAAGGAAAATTTAAAAATATATATATACATATAATCGAAAATTTTTCAAATATTTTACTCCACAGAGTAATCAAAACAATCTATGATTAATTTAAAATTTTTCTTAAAAAAAAAAAAATAGATTTTTGAAGAAAAAAAATTAAAGAACGTTACTTTTTCTAAGATTGCAATTGGAGCTTGAATCGCAGTAGCATCAGTATGTAAATATTCACTCTACGAAAAGAAGACTATCAAAGCTCAAAGCAAAAAAAATAAAATAAATTGGAAAACACTTTTGACAATTTTACTGCAATATAAATATCACACATCTCCTCAATGAAGAATCAAAACTGACTTAAACTTTCACGACATTCCAAGCCTAATTTACAACCAAAGTCTTTTCTATCTTCAAAGGCAACGAACCAAAATTTGACTAATGACAGTATAACAGAAAAAGTTGTACACATCTTGAGTTACCTACGTGTGATTCTCACTGAAAAATCAATTTTTTTGTTGGACAAATAATCACTCTGACGACAACAATTAGAATGTAAGGCAATTTACAAGCACTTTTCTCGCACAAAACGCCATGCAACGATCGAAAATCTGACATTCCTTCCGACTAAACAACAAAACACAGCAGCATGCTTTCGAATTTTCACGACTAGTGGAAAACCTCACAACAGATTTTCAAATTATTTAAACAAGACTTAAAATGCGACAGTCTTCCTCGGTAAAGTCCGCGAGATTCAGATGATAATGATGATAATGATGATGATGATGATGATGATGATGATGATGATGATGATGATGATGATGATGATGATGATGATGATGATGATGATGATGATAATAAAATAAATAAATAAATAAAAACTGGTGGAACAGAACACTCGAAATAGTCCTTCAAAATTTCTCTTCTAATTATAATGGACAGTCTCAGTGGTTCCTACACAAGATAGTAGTGACTGGAAAAAATACAAATTTTTGGCTAAAACTAGCTAGCAGACGGTTCAATGCTGAGATAAAACATTTTAAACAAAGACAACTGTGATAGCGCGTTTCTTCACCATTTTAAGAATAAAATTTGCATACGATCATAAGGAAAACTAAAACAAAATTATTCGAAAATTCTTGGTAGAGGAAAATAATATGAGACTTGGGAGATGTTAAGACAAATTACTTCTAAGAGGGAAAAGTCCACCGCCCCCTGAGTAAAAGTTGTGTATTTTGACCACCTCACTCCCTCAAATAAATTTTTGGCATTTTTTTTCTCCCATAAACCCATTTTTCTTAACGATATTAGCGAGTCCACAAAATTTATTATTTCTGGGTCAAGTCTTTCTTGAGAAATGGAGCGCTAAAAAGTTACAAAAATCTAAGTGAAATATACTTTGGCTGTATACAATGCACATTCAAATAAGTAGTTTGAAAATGAAATGGGAGAGAAGGAAGAAAACAGAGGGGTAAAGTGAGGGAGAGAATATATTCATTTTATTTAGAGGAGTTGGTAACTCTCAACAAGTGCCAAGGTGGGTTGTCCCAAGGAAGGTCTCAAGTTTTAGAGGAAGTCTGTAGCTTCCTTGAGAGTAATTTTTCAGATTTTCCACCAAGTATATCGCTCACTACTTTATTGTTCGTAAACTGAAAAACAAAACGTGAAAAAGGAGAAGGGAGAAAAAGATAAGGAAAAAATAGTTCTACATTACTTTCTCTCTATGGTTCTCCCTTTTTTCACTTGGATCTTCTCTTAGAAGGTTTACAAGTCTAATATCAAATTGCTACGCGTAAGCAGAATCCACTGGCGATAACTAGTTTCGTATTATTTGCGAAGTTGTGAACTCACTTCCGAGGTTACTATAGCCAACTGGACGGCTCAAGCTTCCCTCCCCCTTCAATAAGCGGTATCGTTCACTTTGAGAAACAATGTCCAGCAGCCTAGTTCAAAAATGAATTGAATACTCGTAGCCAAAATACTTACTCTGATTTGAATGTTATCGATGAGGACTTTGGCATTCGACGATTGATTATTGTAATCATGTATCCAAGTCTTCAGATTTGCTGATACTTGTTCTCTAATGGTAACCCTATGGATGAAAACGTACACACCTACAGTAGCCTCCACCAAGATCAATACCATCAAGAAAACGGCGTACTGCAGGGCAATTAAAAAATTTATATATATATATATACATAACAATATACTCCACACGCGTAGGCCGCGTATATACTCAGCTGTTTCCGACGAAAAATTCAGAATGAAAATAAATACCAAGAACAGCATGCACGAGCTGTCAGAGACTGCTCCCCAACATCCGAAGAAAGCCACCACAAATATGATACCACCGGCGATTATCAACACCTTCGACGTAATCGATAATTCTTGGGCCATTTCCGGAATCTTATCCAATTCTTCAGGAATAGGACTGTCCAGGGCACCGAACAATACCATAGCAAAGCCAAGGCACTGTAGAAAATAACAAAAAAAACACACACTATTAGTTTCGTTACATAATGATGTAGACTTTTACTTTTTATTTCATCTCAACTAATGTTATTTATTTATTTATTTATTCATTTTTCAACAGCTTCCAAAAAATATTATCATTTTGCTCGAATTAAATTCAATTATACTGAGTGAAACCACTTCGAGCATCAGAAAGTAGGTGCTCTTTGGTGGTAACTAGTTCAATTAGTACCCCACAAGGAAGTTGAACGACGATAAAAAAAAAAGGTTAATGACGACCAATACGAATTGAGATACGTATGCTTTGAAATTGAGATATTCGAAGACTGAGAGAATTTATTGCGGGTTATAATCGACGAACTGTGGCAAAATTTATACATTTCACCGGGATATTATTTATTTTGTACGCGTGGATGCTGTTCTATGGTCAACAAAAAAGAGTTCATACGGTTTTTGGCTGATAATTACGTTTTTTTCGATCCTATACGGTTCACTTAATGCGAATACTGTCACACGAAAACTTCTCTTACTCATTCTCTCTCACTCACTCTCACACACTCTCTTTCTCTCTCAAAATGAACTCATATCTCTCAAATGACCACGGAATCTTTACACGAAGACTACAAAATGGGTCGGTTGAGAAATTACTTTTACCACTTAACTGCCACACATACACGCTGTACATTTTATAACCGATACCGTTCCCACTAACTCAATTATAAAATATGAAACATGAGATTGATTTTCTTAATTTTCCATCAATGAATCGGGAGGTATCAACGTTTAACCCTCCCCCTCTCATCGCAACGTACTCAACGTGACCAACTGTCCAGCAAAACCTATTTCATCTTAATTTATGATCCTGAGACGTCAAAAAAAGGTGGCTCGAATGTTACAATCAACATTAATCCGCAACTTACATGTTTAAACGCGCTTTAGAATTTTAGCATAATTAAACAAAAAACGTGGGTACTTTTTAAGCGTTTTTAGAAAAGTCAATCCGGAAAGTTTCAACAATAAAGCACAAGACCCAGTCCAGGTGGGTAGGACGGCAGGAAGGACTTCCAGCGAGGATTGAAGTCACAGACAGGCAGACGGAGGGGAGCTAAACACGGGGTGACAGGACAACCTCAGATCGCAAGTGGAGGCAAGAAAATTTGGGCTGAAATGTAGCTTCAACTTGTGAAACATGATGGCTGGCTGAAGTTAACCGGCTTTCTCCCAGAAAGGAAAGACGGCCACTGACGCACGAAGCGCCGAGTCTACGATCCGGAGAGCCAGAGCAGGGGCCTCAGGATGGAGCTTTCACAAGACAACTGATTTTATTTTAGGTGAAACAAATCAAGGGATAGCTTTTTGGACGCTAGGATGACACTAAAAAGTACACAGCTTCGTAAGAATTGTAATACATACGAATACTATTCAGAAATAATCGTATCACGATTAGACTGAAAAAATACAAAGGGTAGCCAAATAATTTCCAAACGCTGACAAGCGAAAGCGATATAGCCTACTTTTCGTACGGAAAATTCAAGAAATCCTGCTACTGGTGCCATTTATGCGAAGAAGACAATATTTTTTATCAATTTACAGAGCACATTTTACGCCAGAGAGAGTGTAATCTATCAATTATTCAAAATGTAAATAAAATTACCCTCGTGGTATGTTTTCAACAGCCCTCCTGACTGTCCTCGGCTACATTACCGAGTAAAATTAAGAGACACTACCCACAATGCGCATCATTCAGCAACTATAAGTTCGTCATAAAAATCAAGAACTGGTGCTCAATAATCAACGTTATTCTTCATACAAAGGGAAAAAAAAAACTTGTCTGCTTGCAATGATAAGCGAGTAAACCCCAGATTTTCCGA
The DNA here is from genome assembly GCA_011428145.1 of Ericerus pela. Taxonomy (NCBI): domain Eukaryota; kingdom Metazoa; phylum Arthropoda; class Insecta; order Hemiptera; family Coccidae; genus Ericerus; species Ericerus pela. The sequence goes on along the minus strand of WOFM01000198.1, from coordinate 1,258,366 downwards.
CAATTCCGCGAAGTTCATTCAGGTAAATGGTGGAACAAAATTTAAAACCGTTTGCCCCAATAAATTCATCAGTCGTGGAGAAAACCAGTACCCCCCAAGTACCAATGAAGCAGTTTTCCACACAGGCACAGTAAAACAGAAACAAAAAGGTATCACTCTTAAAATTTCAAGAAATAGGCTACCACAAAACTAAATTTTTTCAACAAAAATTATACATTTAACGATTTCTATAGCGACAGCAAGCATTTCAACACTTGGTAGAAAGTTGGACGGACTATAGAAAAACAGCACTAAAAATGGCAACTGCGCATTAAGACGACGAAAAGATTGCCAAGTTTCAAAATCCATACCACGATACCCGGTTGAAGCAGATATTTCGATGATAATATTATTTTGAAAAAATTTTCACGTGTTTCGTGGGACAAAGTAAATTCAAGATAAGAATTACTCGAGGCCAGACGCTCACAAATAAAGCTCAACATTACTCATTTCCTGTGAAGGTATTTCATACTTTAACATCTTTTACCTCATCAAAAATAAATACGGACGAATAAACATGTTTACGTCAATGCTGAAAATATTCAGAACACAATCTTTGGCAACCATTAAGAGCTAACTCTACATCAGACCAGCCCCAGGCTCAACAGCTGAGTCTCGTAGAGACCATTACAAATTAATAAGCTTTTAACTGGGTGCATGAAACCAAAAAGTAAAAAATAAAAAAAAAAAAATTGAATAACATCGACGCTGTCAAGTTTGTTGACACCAAAATCATCGCGCAGAACCAACTCCAAGAAGACGAATATAAAATGTAGCCTATGGGTGCATTTGGTAATACATAGGTGGACTCGTTTGTAGCACACGAAATGGCGATAACTTATATCGCAGATATACCTACATATACAGAAATCGTATATCGAAAAACAAGATGAAACTGACGAAAGAGTGAAACGCGAGCACTAATACCGGACTGAAAGAATAAAAATAAACCGATCTTCAAGGTAACAAGAGGTAATTTCATTTTCAGAATTAACGTCATCAATTGAAGCCACACACAGGGCACAATAAATGAGACATGGATGAATCATTTCGTTTTGTTTGACAATGAAACATACATACGTCTTCAACCAGGTAAGGAAGAGTACAACCACTAGAAGAGATATAAAAAAAAATGAGTGCCAACACACCATCAGATGTAGATAATGGTTTCGAAGAATTTATTTCATAACTCGAAATAAGAAAGTGAATGTTTGATTACTGAAAAGTGGAAAGTGAGATCGCAGAATTTAACAATCTTCACTTTTTACAAGAAAAAAAAAAGGGTAACATTATTTGATTTATATGCTGGTTTTTCCACTGGAATGATGCGGGAGATTTCAAAGCTCGACTGGATAATAGACCAAATTTTCACACAAATGTTGGTTTACTTCGATTTTTAAAGGCAGAAAAATAATAAAATTCATACTCCCTTCATTTCGATAGCAAAGACAGCATGTCTCGAGTAGCAACTGTATATAGATATATAAAGAAACATTAAACAAAGCTAAAGGTTGACGAATAACTGATATCGAGTAACTTAGTATTTTCTCAACTCTTCTAAGTTCGATAGATTCTTGAAGTAGTACGTAAACTTTAATTTCTATGAGAACTGCCAAGTTTGTAGGTTGATATGTTTGTTGGCTAGTATCATTCCAAAAATTTTACATCTCAAGCTAGGGATCTCTAGGATTAGGGCAGGCAGCGCAGAATTTTTCTATCGGAAAAGAGTATAGGTATATGACAAAAATTACAAAATCGAAAAGCTTTTTTTTGTTTGTTTTAAGACTTCCTTACTGGAGACAGCTACAACGTAAATCTATGTAATGAGTATCGAAATAAAGAAATCTGACTCAACGGAATTCCACAAAACAAAATTGTATAGAAGGAAAATTCATTGGTAGCGCCATCTCATCATTCATCAACGTAATTTTTGCATTCTTATCGCATTTGAAGTTTCACCGCCATCATGCAATGGCGGATCTAGGAAGAAAATCCCAGGTGCAAAATGCTTGACAAGGCCCATTTTAATTACGTAATAAAAGAAATGGTAATTTTTTGCAAGACTACAAATGACCAAAAAAATTTTTGACAAAAAAAAAACAGATACAATTTTGCTGATCTAGTACCCATTAGAACCGCCACTGCAGCCACCATGCGTTATTCTCTTCAATTACCCATATGGTACTGAAAAAGTAAAGCTCCATAAGACCACCAATGTACTTTTCAATGTCACAACATGCCGGCGAAAAAGTAGACAACCCTAGAGTATCTTTCGCGTATTTTAAACATTTTGCTCGAGTTCACCAATTTATAATACATCCGATAAAGACATCCTTTAAATTCACAAGGATAGTGTACATAAACACAAAGTAGATACGTCAAGGTTGCCTAGTTAGCGCCGGCATATCTAACCAGGAATCATCTTTCTTTACTGGTCCAATACTACGTAGTCAAAGGCTATGACGCATTTACAAAGCAATAAGCTATCAATACGCATTTCGCCCTTTCACGGCGGTACACAAAATACAGTATAAAAGGTTAAGTAGAACTGAAATACGTAAAATTTATATTGAACAAGAAAAGTCGGACTACTTATCAATGACAAGACATCAACAATAGAGTACTTTTCTCATTTCTTTTCTGTTGTGGAATAGGCACATAGTAATTGCATGCATTGGGCAATAAAAAAAATCCATTCAACTTCGACGGTAAACGCTCGCGAATAAACATCAATTTAATAATGGTAAGCCAGTAGTACTTGCTGATTAAAGTTCTGACTGGACTCATGCGAACGCAATAATTTTTAGGATTTTTACTCGCAAAAAACCCTATTAAAATCGCTATGTTTTTCCTCTTCCTCCTTCATTATTCCTCAACCTGAGTTCTATGTTTTTTTTTTAACTGTGAAAATAAAATTTTCTATTTTATGACGATATCTGTGAACATTTATTTATTTTTCTTCTTTTCCTTCTTCATTTTCTTCAACCTGCGTTTTATGTTTTCTTTTTCAACTGTGAAAAAATGAGAATAAAATTTTCATCCATTTATATGATGTTATTTGTGACCATTTATTTTTTTGGTTCTAATTTTGCGATGAATTTATGGAAAATGTAACAATTGTCAATAATATTTCAATTTCAACTGGTTCGTCTTCGCTAAGCATTATTAAATGAAATATAGAGCTATATCACTTCCTTTCAACAGTTGTCTTCTTTTTGAAAAAACTTCTGAAATTTCTCGATTATTCGTATTTTTTTATTTCCAGTTTTTATTTATACTTGATGTTAATGGTGTTACCCTAGGGTCACTTTTCACGACAAACAAAACAAACCTAAAAGAAAAGAAAGAAAAAAAAATCATACAAAAATGAAGCAAAAACATCGCTGCCACATCGTTTAGCTGTAACTTATCTAAATAATTATAGACGAACGACCCACATCCAAGCTATTCCACTCGACTGCGATATTTTACAGCGGATTTAAAACCTTTCCCGATTACCACGAGATCAAAAATGTTGGTTAAAAGAAAGGTGAAAATTGGGCGCGTGAGAGGTCGAAAGGATGAGCTTAGAACGATAATGGCGCGAGAAAAAAAATTTCGAAACGATTTACGATTCAGAAATCGGATAAATTTTCATAAACGACCTTCTGTACATCTCGTTTGCAAGAAGATGGAGAGAGGGACAGTTGTATCAAAAAATTTTAATTCTTCTTGCAGGAATCCACCATCATTAACAGGGGACTAGCTAAGGTTATACCCAAGCCTGTCAATTGATCGATGGAAGATTTGCTATAACAAAGCAAACTTTACTTATCAAATAATAAAGTAGAATGAAAATCAATTCCTCGCGACAGTTGCCAGCTTCATTACATTTTGGCTCTAATTAAATCATAATTAGAGAGAAAATGCCGAAAAGGATCGCAAATTTACGATGATTTTATCCCAATGTTGACGCATATTCTTACATAGGTCGCTACGACTTACACGTGCGTATTGTATTTATGCGTATTATTTTATGGCTTATATTACATATTCTCAAATATAGTTCTGCTCTCCTCGTTTACGAAGATCAATTCAACAGATACAATTTCCTCATTTGCTTTATTATTTTCCTCGAAAAGCGTAAGTTACAATAACGCAGATGGTATTTATGATAAGGCAAGCCGAAAATTAGGCACACAGCGAGGAATAAAAACGTTTTCACATTCAAAAATTTTTTTTTGTATCCAAGAATACACTAAAAAGCTAAGGAAGGAAATTCTGGCATGTAGACACACTTAATTGTGGTGACGGAAATATGTAATCAACTCTTCACCGCTCGAAACTAAACTTGACTGAGTTTTTCTCCAACAGGTTGTTCCAGCATACTACGACTTGGGTAGCAGAGCCATTGAGAATGCGTAAATGATTGATTATTCCCGGAATTTGAAAGATCACACAATTTTTTATAATAGGGACATTTTTTGTGTCGTGGAATGATGGGAATGTTCAAAAAAGTAAAACCATTGCAGAGAACTTACACGATCCTACTTCCACGATTTCAAATAAAATATTTCGAACAGGTTCTGCATTTTTTTTTGTTTTATTTTTTCTTCGTTGGTAACAGATTTTGAATCTCAACGAAAATTTTACTTTTCAAACTCGTGGACGAAAGTGGCGATCATGCAATCAAAAATACTTTTCATATGTGCCGACTTCCGGATGCAAGACTTACAATGGCAACACCGAAGTAATTTTCAGTGTTGCCTCCAAAAATAACTATTTTTCCATTCCAACTGACAATTTCCACAAATTACAATTACCTACGTACCTTTGTTGATTGCACAAATTTCGTATCATTAGCTCCTCGTTTAGGGAAATAAGTTTGGTGGAATTAACGTATGAGTTTTTGTGTTATTTATGCAAATAAGTGATAAAAAATTTTGAATTTTTTTTGTTTTCCTTTGTATTGGTTACAAAATTTAATAATATCGAAAAAAAACGGAAGTCGGCGCCTATGATACTTTTCGACTAACATTGGTTCGGTAGATTCTGAGATTACCTTTAACATACACTTTTCCGAATTTTCTTCTTTATATATTAGTATAGATGTAGATTTTGGAAGGACTCGAATAGTAAGTTGAATAGTAAGTTTAATTTAGCTATCAATATGCAAAACCAAGACCAAGACTGCTCCTTTTGATCTTAGTCATGATTTTACTAAGTCTATATCTAATTTCGACTTATCTACATACTTTTAAAATGTACTGAAATCAAGCCACCCAGTTGAACAGAAAGAATGACACAATAAAAGCTTAATTTGATGAGTTACAGAACATTCAACGCAGATACAAACTTATAGGTGGTTAAATCTCAAAGTAGACAAAGCGTTAGGAAATTTTTAACCTTACAGAATGATGAATTTTAAAAAGAGAAGCAGGAACACAAAAAAATTAGATATACTTAATGAACTTTTTAAAAGTATGACAGCACGTTAATGCAGTCAAAGGTACCGAACTATACATTAATCTGATTCAACATCAAAAGTGATGTCTCAACTTTAGAATTCAGTAGATAAATTATTCCCAAAACATACTTGTTATATTAAATACGAAGGTGAGACTTTAAATAATGAAAAATAGACGTTATTTACGCTCAAACGCTTTCGAATCTTGGTCACAGATATTTTCATCGAAGAATTTAATAAACCCAATAACCAGATCATCAAAACTTTTTAGTACACAGAACTTTCTACATAGAATTTAGTTGACGTAGTATTAACATAAGAGAGCAGGATTCATTCATACACAACAAAAATTCTAAAACAATGTCTTCGCAAACCGTAAGCATTAAGGATGGAATTGAAATCTGATACGCTTCTGCAGTTTCTTTTATTAGTTTTTTTCTATTTTTATTTATTTTTATTCAATTTTTAAACTTTTTCAAGTTTCCTTCATCAGAAAATGGAAATTATCCACTAAGGCTAAATCATATTGAGTATTTTAAATTACACTTCGCCAAACTCTAAATTTTTATACGAGAAAAGAATATTCAAAAACATTTTTAGACGTTTTTTGCCCAATATTTTTTTCTTAATTTCCAAATCGACGCGTGAATTCAAAAAATATCAACTTTAAATCGGTGCCAAGGTCCTGATTCAAAATTTTTGACACGCTCTTTTCAATTTTCATAACGACAGACATCAATCATTCACCAAGTTTTTACGTGAAAATTCCATTCACAACGAAGGACTGCCGAAGAAAAGGGGTAATAATACCAAATACAGAATATTACATCGCAATAAACAACAAAAAATTAGGGAAGTTATACTGGAAAATTCAAAACCGGTTATCACGAAAATTTTTCTCACCCCAATCTATAGCATAAATTATGCAACCAAAAACTGACGGTACTTATGATCCACTGATATTCTGCGTTCATCATCGCAGGTATTGTATTGTACGGGCCACCAGGAAATTATTTCAATATTACGATGAACTCGAAGAGTATCGTGTTTTCATTTCCTGACAGCACTTCGCCAACTTTAGGAAAAACAAAATTGCGCTAATTCGCCTATCAATTAGCGGAAGAATATCGGCGGTATTACTCATACTCTATAACAAGGCTATCACTTTTATTTTTAGTAACTTACTGCGGTTTCAGTCGTTTCGGTTTTCTCGATTCATATCAACTCTATGACGAATGAAAAAATTTAATCACAAAGATGATACCACACCACATCATGTTGTAAAAATATACTCGAAGTAAACTTGTTCTCTTTCCATGCAAATAATTAAAATTGAACCGACAATCATTTTCTTAAATATACGCGAATAAAAAATTTATAATACAGGAGACGACTCAAACTAGCAGTATCGCAGCAGCGATGATAACCTTTTCGGATACATTGGGGCAATGATATTAGGTACACCCAAAATTCTATAACTTTTCCAACTTACGGCTCCATTATCACACACCTATTCACGGTTCCATCATTCAGAAATTATCAACTATTCAACACGTGACCAGCGATATAATAACTTACGCTATCAGAGAAGTTTGCACCGCGATTCCCAATGGAGTTGCGACGCCCAGTTTAAAAATCTCCGGATTAGAAAATGTAACCAACAAAACAGAACAGAGCTACGGACAGTGGAGCCAATTTGATAAAATTATTGGATAGGCCATAACCAAAATTTAGAAAATCTCTAGGTTTGCATTCAACGAATACAACGAATTTTATTCAACATAGAAAAACGTACAAATTATATTAAGTACATATTCTATGTTCAAATTCCCAAATTAAGGGAGGAATGTCATCTCATCTCCCCCCCCCCCGTCACAATAATAAACGTATTGTGACTTATTTATGCTAAGTAAACATATTCCATAACCAATATCTGCCTATTACTAAAAACACATATTCTCACACAAAGCATTTATTCCAACACTTTCGAACAATATTCTCACCATTCCTGAATTCCCAAAATACATATTTCTGTCGACAAAATACAGTCATACTCCTACTCACACTTATTTATCCTACATCAGTAATTCCTCCAATACACATTTTTTGGCAATATGTCTCTCCAAACTCTTCTCACAAATTATGTATAATTCCATATTCATCACATCCTTATTCCTTGAACATTATTTCCTTCCTTTCCCATAAACACAAATCACCCACAACTCTAGACCAAATAAAAGACAATGTTTTAGTGTTTGTACTTTAATCAGTAAGCACACATTTACAACTTATTGTAACGTATACAGTAGGCCATAAAAATTATAGATGACTATATTCGTATACAGACGATATTATTTCACTTTTGTAGTAATATCCCTAAATTCCATTGACTCTTCTTCTTCTTTTTTCACAAATTTATCTTCTTCTTGTTTCTATTGTTTAGAAAATACAGTATGCACTTGCCTATACCTAACAGTATTTGGTGATCTTATTTACACTGGTCTCTCGAATATACAAATCCCTCCATTTCATATCTTACTACTACACACTAACCACAGCGTAAATACTATACCTCTTAAAAGGTATATAAACTCATGTTTTCAACAGAGAAATTGTGCTTTGTTTTAGTCTTTTGTAGAATACTATTCTCTAGTAGAGCTCTTTCATTTTACCATTGAGACAGTGTGTTACTGTTCTCAAAATTTTACTTGTACCGTTGAATGTACAAAATATTATTTTATTATATTGTGATTTTATTAATTTTGTTTTATTATTTTATTTAACGACTGAATCCATAAAATTAAGTTCCAGCATAAGAGTATGTATAATAAATTATTTAATTATTTTAATATTACAGAGATATTGATATTCATTTTGGTATTTGTTAACGGCATTTTTTACCTTAGCTGTTTATACTGTTAAGTAATATTTAAAAGCCCTAATCATCTACCTTTTTCAACTCTTCCATTTATCCAGTAATCATTACATTCGTTTTTATAATCATAATTTCATCATTCCGTTTTCAGTAGTTGAATTTTTCTCAACTAATAATTTGTTAAATTCGTTTTTATAATTTGTTATAATGAATTTCTAATAAACCAAGTTATATTCCAGTAATGTGAGTTCAATAATTCGTTTTGCTATCAACAGTATTGATATTTTGTGTATGGTGTAACACATAAAGTGGTCAAATCTCATACAATTACACCTCTTTTATGCCATTACACTTTATATTTTCATGTGCTATATTTGTTTATAATACACAACATTATATTTTGTGTTGAATACTTTTATTTTAACAATATATCCACTATAATATATTGTTAAACCCCCGAAAAACGTACAAGTCGACGCTTATGATTACGGGCATCATTCAAAAACAAAACATAATAGGAAACATGAGCAAGTGAAGAGGGCGCACTTACATCCTTATATAAATAAAATAAGTGAGGGATGGAGAAAATCTGCATGAAAATACCACATTAGGAACGTGCTTGACAATAACTGGTTTTTTAGTGAATTCTCTTCCGAACAAAACATACTGCGAGTCATTCTGCCAGCAGCCATATTATAGAATAATATGTAAATACAGTAGAATAATTAAAAAAGAAAAAAATTGGAAGTAGGAATCATTCAACGGACAATAATGGAAAGGTAACTGTACGCAAATTAATCTATTAAACGACGTTTTGGACACAATTTAAATTTATTTTTTAATGCACTTTATTCGTATTCTGAAACATTTTTTTCATTATATCTTTCGAACTTTCCTCTCCATGAATTTCAAGTGGGCAATTACAAGCAATTTCTAGCCTGTTTTCCAAGTTGCACATCTATTTCCTGTTTTTTCAGCAGTCGAGTTTAAGTATTAAACGATTTTCATTATTGAATTTTTCCCTTGCCCTCTCAGCCACCAAATTGGGCAAAACTTCAGTTTTCGGGCGCAAGCTGCAAAATCAGCATAAAACTTTTACTATACATATAGTATTGGGCCAGTAAAGAACGATCATTTCTGTTTATGGCGGTAAATAAGCAACCACGGTGTACCATATTGCGCACTTTAAACTACTTTTATATACGCTATCCTTACGAATTCAAAGGATGACCCTTATCAAATGTATTCTGAATTAGTGAACTCAATAAAAACATCGAAAGTACACGCCAAGTACAGGCTACCTGCCTACTTTTATGCCGCCATGTCTTGACAATACAAAGTATATTGTGCTTATGTAACTTTACTGGTCCAGTACTATAAACCTAGTCAAAGGGATAATATTATAAAGAAATTAAGAAATAAATTCTTCTAATATGCCAAACATGTCCCTTTCGTCAAGAGATTCATTACTGCAAAAATATATGAAAAAATGTATTTTCCAGCGAAAAGTCGAGACTTTTATATACACACTTCCGAGTTCTTATACTTGTAATTGTGTCTACGAGTTTTAATGTGCAGTTGATTAAATGGTAGTTTCCAAACAATAAAATCTGTTCAACTAGCAACAAATCGGGAAAGTAAACTTCCAAAAAACAACTCTGAATAATAGACAGCTGTTGCTGAGGCGAAAAATCCACAAATACTGGGCAGGTGAAAAACGTTTTTTATGAACGTCAGGGTAGATATGGCGACATTTCGAAGGCTCGTTCCAATCAAATGTAAATGTCATTTTTTCCATAAAACTGACATCGCACACGAGCTGCCTTTCGCGTTACCCGTACAAACGATAAGCCAACAAATGACAAAATTAACAGGAAAAAAAACAATGACAAGTCCAGAACATAATATTATTGACCAGGAAAGTACGAACGAACAACTATCCCATAAAAGAAAAAAAAACACCCAAATTTGGTATAATTTACGAACGTAATCAAGATATTGATAATGCATCCTAGTATCCCTTGATGGGGTGTGCTTAACTGTATCAAAAAACGTTCAGAATTCATTCACCCGATACAGGACTCGATGTCATAAGGGGTACAACAATCCTCACAAACTGTGTATCGAAAAGGTGGAAATTTGTACCCCCTTTTTCCAAATTCATCGACCATGTCGCACGTATGGGCACGCGTTACCATAGGAATATCCCGAAGCACACGTGTAATTTTCAGCCCCTCCTTCCTCTTTCCAACCACAAAAGTAGTAATAATAATAATAATAGCCGTTTCTCGTCGTTAGATTATTAATTTTTTTTTTTTTTTAATTGATTGATGGGTGAACGATAGACGCCTCCATGATACATTATAGCTTGTTTGAACAATCGTCGAATTCATGGTAAAAAGATTTATGCAAATAATTTATCATAGCAAAAAAAAAGTTATAATATTCAGGAAAACTACTTCGACAAGCGTTCGATGAACGATATAACATGAAGACAGAATGGTTCATAATATTTCTGGCAGGGCATTGATACATGTATAATGTATACAGTACATGCCTTCATTTTTAGACGAAGATAATAACATAGAATTGAAAAACTTTTGCACTGTTCTCACTATCAACGCTGAGAATTACGTGGTAAACAATTCACAACAGATCGTTATCATCAGAGCTCAGCTGCAACGAATTTATAACCCTTCATACGTATAGATACTTTTATCGAAAAAACGCAATGACAGTCAGCGAAAAACAATAAAAATAATAGTAAAATACGTTAAGAGCAAATGAAGCAACATTATTTTAGAGTGGCAACAGTTTGAATAGTTCCAACAAACGGACGATAAACTTTATTTCCATAAAATATCAATTGGTCCACGGAAGTTTTTCATACACTTGAATGGACGAGATGAATTTCTGTCCACCAGATTATGAATTGGCCATTCGCTGAATCATTTATAAAAATATGATACAGAAAATTGACTACATTACCTGCTTCAAATTTTTACAAATCACATACCAAATTTGATCAAATTTAGAAGAGCGAATGCTCCCTTGAAAGTGCTCAAGCATTTGCTAACAGATTACTTGCATTTATTAATCACCACTACACGTTATTAATATCCAAAAAATTCTAAATGAAAAATTCTGAATTTTATCGTTGCCATGGCAATGGGAAAAATATAGCAAATGCATTAAGCAACCAGACTGTGACATCAGCCGAGATGTGAACTATCAATTTGTCACAATCCGGATGTTGCATCATACATGCATAAGTTGGCACATAAGTTTAAACAAGCATATAATGTGTTCAATGAGTAGTGCACAAAATTAATCATCTCAAGATGATGACTTTTGTCAAGAGGCCGAGTCTCTAACCTCTCACAAGTAGTCTAATCTCCACATACATGATCAGAAAAGCAATATTTACACTGGTATTTTGCAAATGAAAAGTAACTCTAATCATTGATGAATGTAACTTCGAAGTAAAGTGAATTTGCCTCTATGTAAAAATGTCAAGCATCTTTTTACATGAAGGGACATTCATTTTACATTGAAGTAAAGGTTACACTTTCCGAATAAAACGTTAAATCTGCCACCCCGAGAAGGTTAATATTTTGTTCCATTTTTTATAATTTTTGTTTAAGACTCATCATTTGATAGAATTTTAATGTTTTATCGCTTTTTGATCATTAATTATATAAAATATCTCTCTCAACAAGGTTCAAAAGTGAATTTACAATAGAGATGAGTCGGTTAACTGAGAACTAATTCATTTAAACTATTCTTTTGAAAGACCTAAATGAACGAGACTGAAAGATGAGAATGAACTAGTTCACTTTTAACTAAAAGATATTATCAAATCAAAGTTATATTGTATAGACATACAAGCTAGTTCACTCTTATGCGTCACAGCATTGTTGTTAATCACTGGATGAGTGGAATTTCTTATCAATCAACAAAAAACGAAACAAAATTGTAGGCGTTTTTGGGAAATGAAATGACTTCTTTTATACTCGAGTATATTTATATATACAAATTATATATAGATATACTCGTGTGTAAAAGAAGTCATTTCATTCACTGAAAGTGATTTCTATGTCTCAAAGTAACTACATATAGAAAATGTATACAAATCAGCTCTCCATATGAAATAATACATACTCAAAGGTTTGATTCATGCAGTTCATTTTGTTCTTTTTGAACTAGTTCATTCAAAAGACCGAGACCTGTTGAACTAAATCCACCAAATGAACTAAAACGCACATCTCTAATTTACATGACTTGGAAATTGCTCACTCGCTGCCTTCACAAACTCCCTCACATGTAAATGCCCACTTTTGAACCTTGGTGTGCAATATACTATTACTGTATTCTCTTATCAGTTTGAGCACTCCATACATTAGTAATATAATTATTACAGTCAAAAGTTATTCTTCACGTCAGCCACAGCCACAACCACAGCCACTTTTTTGTCTCAAAAACAATGTCAAATGGAAAGAAATTTCTACTTGATCTTCCAATAACATTACACAAGTGATTTTTATAATGGTATGATGCGAGGGAATCCCCGCAAAACTTACAATGATATACTGATAAGGGAAACCTGACCAAATAGAAACCTGAGAATGATTTCATTTTGAGGAAATCCTGAGGGAATCCCCTTCAAATGAATTAATCTGAAAATTATTGTATTCTGTGTAAGCTTTAATTTTTCGGCCAACAATTCTTATTCTCAACTTGATCAGATATTATTAATTGAATTTTCTATAAAAACGAAAAAAAAAAAAGTCACACTGACACTTTACAGTCCTTAGATATGATAAAATTTCATATACCTACATCACTTTCAGTCAAAATAGCTAGTTTTGAGAGCTACATCTAATCTACGTAGAACAAAAAAATAATCATCTAATGGACGTAGAACAAAAAAAATCTTTTTTTTTTTCAACCAATACATCAGTGGTTCCTACTTTTCGTTAGATGGTTCGCCCCTCGACCGTCTTTCAACGTCTTTCAGCCTCTCAGCCTCTCATTACCCCCCCCCCGATTCCTTTACGGTATAAAGATATCAGTATTTCCTTCAATAATGGCGACTAAGTCAACAATTTTCATACTATGCTTCAAAGTTTCACTTCCTCCTCCCCCCCCGGGTAGTTCTCACGACACCCCAAGGAAAGCCCCCAACTTAAAACCGCAGTTATACAAAATAGCTAAAACATCAAAGACCTGCTTCATAATGAAAAAATAAATATCTTCCAACGAAATTTTACCTATCCCATTTTAAGCCAGAAAAAAAATTTTTTCGCTCCCTACTCAAGTTGAATTCCAGAAAATTTGTCTTCTTTTCATTCTACTTTGAAAAACAAATTCATGAGTATAATTTCCAAAATCATCTTTACTGGCGAGGATTCCCTCGCCATAATACCATTAGCGTTACCATTTTCTATCAACTGTATAAGAGTAACTAGAATGATATCTTGAAGAGGAAATCCCTGCCACACGAAAGCGAGGGAGACAACATTTAAAGCATGTCTTCACATTCCACGAAAAATATACCCCTCACGAAGAAACCGAGAATTTTCTCCCCGCAGTACCATTGGAAAGGAAATTTGAACACCTGAAGGAAGTATAGAATCACGAAAACTGGAAAGTTACAAAATTTCCGAGCCACCTTCGTAACCACTTCCACGCCACCAAACAAAAAATTGAAAATTTAATTTCACGAAAACAAACATTGTTAAAAATATTATTCATTTGAAATTAAATTTTAAAAGACACACAACTTCATTTTACTTCCTCAACACATTACATTTTCGATTATTTACTTTCGAGAAATCCCAAGTAAACATAGATGTCCTCCTTCATATAATTTTCCAACAATTAGCAATTTTACATACAAATCTTACTTTTGCTGAAATAAGACGTAAACTTAATAAATTTAAATTAAAATCCAGCTAGAAAAAGTAACCCACTATTGATAGGATAAATGTACTAAGATAACTGAAGAGAAAAAACAAAAGAAAGGAAAAAAAGAAGATAACTTATACTGAAAGAAATTAGCCGTAATCTCCGAAATAGTACACCGCGAGCCATAAATTCAAATCAATGAAAAATGATAGTAATACAATAAAAATTACTTTGAATCTTTACAGATTAAAATTATATTCAATTTGATAATCACTTTTAAAAGAGAATAGGAAAATTATTTTCTCAAAATATTCTATTCCCTTTTTTTCTTTACCGAAGTATTGAGAAAATACGCTGCAACTCAATTCAGGAATACTTTATTTTTGCGGTTAATTTACACGTCTAATTTACCAAAGCGATAATCAGAAAATAATGAGACGAAATAATCGGCTTGGAAAAATATTCGAGAAACCAAACAAGAAAACAACCATCATATTCGGAAAGAAGGAGAAAAAAACATTCAAACTACTATCATTGGCATTAATTCTCGAGTTAAGTTTTCTTTACCAAAAATGACTTGACTGAATGACAATTAAATGCGAACAAAAAATAATTTCCTTAAAACGAAATTTACCCATATAAATGTCAAAAGTATGAAAAAATAAATCAGATAGGTACCGTACAAAATCTCGTGGAAAAAGAATAAAATGGAAAAACTCAAAATAACTTAAAGACAATATCGAGACATACAGCTTCAACACCCTTGAAATATTCTAGTAAACACATATTATTACGATTCCAGTTCAAAGAAATCTCGATTCAATCTTCATACATTGCCCGTACGACATAAACGATGAAAAAATAGTCGAAACACCAATGAGGAAAATTAGTGCATTTAGTCAAGACTAGAAAAAACGAATATTCAAGAAAAATTTATCCACAGCTACTACTGCAACTCAACCCACAGCAAACGCCTACTTTGGCGAAGGTGACAAAAATTTCATATGCAGCCCAAGAAAGGAATTGAAAACAGTCACCAATGTGAAGGTGGAAGATTACTATGTTATCAACATGTAGGTTCACCAAAGAATTGGAGAGATCCGTCACAATAAACAAACAAATTATATTAAAAAAAAAAAAAAAAAAAAAGGCTTCAGTGGTTACTATAAACCAAAAACTTGTGATTAAAGTGAACTAAAAGACAAGAAACATGTCTCTCTATCATTAATTTTCAGAAAAATCGAAATCAGGTGAATTTTCCATTATTTACGTTTTTATTCATTATTCATTTCCAAATTTATAAAAATTGTTCGAAAATTAGATGGAAATTTTGTAAATTATCTCCTCTTTCCAGAAATGCCAACTCAAACTCTCTAGCTTAAACAGAGGATGAGTAATCATTGAATAAAATGTAAGAGGTTTGTTTCAAAATTAAAATATTGCGTTCAACTGACAAGGGGCACACACACAACCACACACTTATCTACACATACACACAGACAGACACATCAACGAAATTTACAATCTGACGCCTGACACTCCTAAGTCTCGCGCAGCCCCTACTGAGAGCAAGACGTTTACACATAAAAACTTTTGAAAGGGTGAGGAGTCAAAACCCACAACTTTGCCCGAGTAGGCTATGTATGAACTTTTTTTCTTCAGATGGCACATCTACATAATGATTCCTTTTTTTTACACCTTTATCATGAAAATCGGTCCAACCTATCTCTTTAACATGGTCTCACAGTAAAAAAAATCTTACAGAAATAAGATACACCTAAACTGTACAAGAGATGGAAAATTTATTTAATTCACACTTTCTTTAAGTTTATAAAAAAAATTACATAGATCCCAACGATTTTTAGTGCATATTCATTTCACAAACATCACTAAAGGACACCTTGTAAAACTTTTGAGACAATTGTCTAGAATGACTATTTATAACCGAAATCAGTCACTTACAACACAACAACGACCATAAAAAAATAAAATACCCGTAAAGCAGGATACTTGACTCGAGAAAATAAAATAATTATAAGAGAAAAAATGGAAGCAACATCAACGGAAAAATTATCTAATTTTCGTATGAGTCAGACCTTGCGATACGCGAATATTAAATTTTGCCGTCATCGTTCACTTCTTTCATTTATCTGTTTTTATTTATCTTCATATATGTCACTCTTTGTTCGAGGAAGTGGGCTCTATTAAAAACGAATTGGTTTCAAAAAAGTGAATGCCAACAGCATTTGATATTTTTTTGGCGATGATCTCAACTTTATGACGAATTTCAACAATGAAAAATCGTCGTTAACAAGTAACGTAGTAATGTACCCAACACTCAAATTAGAAAACAATACAAGGGCACTTCGAACATCACAACTGGAGTGAACTGAAGGCATCGACATTTGATGAGGTGACACTTTTCTGGTGAATGCCCTTTTATGTTCAAAACTGTTGGATGTGCACGTTTCACATTCCACACAACAAAACCATTTCCATTTATCAGTTGAACCACTACGAGAAAAAAAGAATAATCAAATTTCGAAAACCCTATTCATAAGTTAGTGGACCAAAAATATAACAACTTTCAATGTTTGAAACGGCAGATTCAACGATAATTTTTGAAATTTAGAGAGAACTTGGTCAAAGCAATTTCCTCGCGAAAATAGCAATAACCTACATAATATTATATAAAAAGAACTGGGTAGCTATTTAGATTACTTCTGTTCAAAAATTTGGATAACGGCGAAAAAAATTTCCAACTGCAGAATAGAAAAAGCGAGATTAAATGTCGCTGGAGAAAAACTGAAACACGACAGTAATAATAGCGACATGAGATATGCAATTTCAAATCGAAAGGACATTTTTATGGCTGCACTGGAGGACATATAGAAAGTTTTTTGGGCAAGAAATTCGGTATTTTTAACCTCTAAGTAGACACAAAATGGAAAATGAAGGTAGATGAGTTCATTTCACATACTTAGTTGTACTAATACAAGAACTAAATCTTCAGCTTTTAAAATCCCATCTGCATGATGAAACGGGTCCGGAAATACGCTAATTTTAAAAATTTGATGTAATAAAAAACCTCCATTTCTAAGATCATCAGAGATTGTCCAGGGTATCCTTTTGAATATTATGTTTATCTCATGGGTATGTAACACAATACATGGAAAAAGTGAAATATTACCCAACCCCGTTGAAAAAATGTAAGAAAATCTGAAAATAACTTTAAAATACATTTTTGCTTTTACGTAGTCTGTCCAGATTGGACAAAATCCATTTCTAAACTTTGTTCCATACCATCATAGACAGTAATCACAGTAGAATACACGTACAGATTGGATTTAAGATAACAGTTTTTCTAGACCCGTAACTGCAACTGGATCGAAATTTCATATTGTAAGAAAAAAAAAAAAGAAGGTAAGCACATTTTTTCCATATTAGCGTTTATAGTCTGAAGTCCAAAAACTGTAAAACTATGCAAGACTTCATTATCAGTAATATCAAACCAGAAATTATAATGGTCTTTTACCATAAATCAAAATAAAACTTCACCCTTACACATTGAATGGAAATGATACAGTTTGAGAGATACTTATTACATTTATTGGAATTTATTCCACATAGTTAGACAAATTTATATAATAAGAGAATCACACATTATAAAAACTTTTCAATTAAGTGAAATGGATCCAGAAATAATGAACTTTTAAAATTCTAAGATTTGTGAAATACGGGACCATAGCTGGAGTTACAAAGCTACTTTTAACAATATTATCAGTCTCCAATTTTCGTATCACATATTGTGTGGAACTATTATGAAAAAAACTATCATAATTGTACTCAAATTAAAAATCAAAATCATGAAAAATCTAATTTCTTAATTTTGTCATCAGAATAAAATTATTCTCATAAGTAAGAAAGAAAAAAGAAACATTAACTTTATTCTACCTAGGACCTGTTAAATGAAGAGAAATTAATAATATTTTTTGGATCCAGGAAATTTTGGCTACAAAAATGCCCTCTTTGAAAATTCATATTACCATAGCGGGAAACTCAACGAGAACTGTGGATTTGAGAATTTTTCCACATACACAATTAGAAATTATTCAATTTGATTATCAACAAGTATTATAAAGCAAGAAAAGCACAAATGTAGTGTGAAATAAAATCTAGAAAAACTACAGTTTATTACTAAAAATCAATGCCAAATAAAACACCAGTGTTGTGGAGATTCTCATTACATTCAAGTAATTAGTTCCACATAATTAGTCAGATAAGTATAGTGGGAAAATTACTATCTTCCATAATCTTCTCAATCAGGAGAAACTTATCCATAAATTACAAATTACAAAAAATGAAATTCATCTCAAATCCAGTTCTGTGAAAGTTCTTACTGTTTTTCACTCGGGGCCCAGGAACATCTGTATCCTAAATCCAATTTGTACGTATGTTCTACTGTGATTACTGTCTTTGATGGAACGGAACAAAGTTTAAAAATGGATTTTGTCCAATCTGGACAGATTATGTAAAAGCAAAAATGGATTTTCAAGTTATTTTCAGATTTTTATACATTTTTTCAACGGAGTTGGGTAATATTTCACTCGTTCTATGTATGGTGTTACACACCATTGAGATAAATATAATATTCGAAGGGAAACCATAGACAACCTCTCATGATTCCAGAAATGGTGGTTTTTTTATCACATAAAATTTTGAAAATTAACGTATTTCCAGGCCCATTTCATCATATAGATGGGATTTTAAAGGTTGAAGATTTAGACTTTATATTAGTACAACTAAGTATGTGAAATGAATTCATCTACCTTCACTTTTCATTTTGTGGCTACTTAGATGTTAAAATATATTTTATGCTAAATATACTTTAATGGTAAGCCAAAGAATTTATCACAATAAAATCGATTTGGGGAAACAATCACGACGAGACTGAAGTTTTGCTTATGCCAACTTTAATTTGAAATTTCAATGCGAACCGACTTCAAACGATGAAACATTCTCAAATTCTCCATACTTTAAAATCGAAACAAGAGAAATTAAACTATAACGATAATAAAACTTCGATTTAGAAACTTCAAAACAAAATTAGGCAAATCAAACACAAATTGCTGAAAATAGGTACCCACTACAGTCGTCAAAAACCACGCTGAAAGTAAAATTTACTCCCTTAAAGGTAAGTGCAACGTGATTTTTCATGGTAGCATACTCAACGAGAGTTTTGAATACATGTTTTGCCTCAAATGTACTATTCTGACTTTCTCAAACTCTTTCTACGGAACCAATGAAAATCTATTTCGATAAAAATTTCAATGATTAGAAATAAAGTTCGAATTGAGCAGATTCAATCAAAATCAGTCGATCATCGTAAGACAATTAGTATTCTTGCAAAATATTACACAATGAATAGCATATAATGTGATGACACAATTAGGTTAATGGTTGCAAATAGCGACGGCAATGATCGCACTAGTAATAAACAATACGATGACGATGTACAGCCTATTACGTAATGTCTACACGTCACATTCATCAGGAGATGGAATGAATGAGAACGGTCGTCAATAGGATACACTCTAAACTAAGATTTATATTAGCCGGAGAAATTCAACAACAATCAACCAGGTAAATTTGCTGAGCTGTATTAATATGCCTACATATACACTGCATTATATATTGCGTTGAAAATTGTAATCACAGCTTAATGCAAAAGATAAGGAAACCCAATTTCTTTTTTTACAAATGAATTCGCTGGGTTGTCAATAAGTTCGACGAATACAAACGGATTTAAAGCAAGTAAAGGGAATTCGGCGGATTCGATTCTTCAAACGGTATTTATAAATACATCATTTGTTCAAAGAACTGATTTCATTGTTGAATTTTGCGAGTGAAATATATTCTGTATTCTTCATTAATTGATTAATAACACTGAGGAGGGAGAGCTAATAAAAAAGAGAAAAATTAAGCCAGCAAATGAATTTGCTGATTGGTCTACAGCTAACTGATAAAAGAGAAAATATGTTGCCCAAGAATATATAACTGCAGACGTAACAACCTGTGAACTTCATCACACCATTATCATAGCTGATAACAAACTCGATTAAATGAAAAGGTTGGAACTATAAACCGCACAACATATACCCAAGAATTTGATAGCAGCGTGTAGCAATAAGTGATGAGCTATATATAATTAAACAATAAGTTTACGTTAAAAACAGCAACAATGCAGTACTGGACCAGTAAGAAAATATGATTTCTGGTTAGACATGGCGGCATGAAATAGACAACCACAGCGCACCTTTTGACGTACTTTGCATGGTGTTTATCTACGCTCTTTATCAGATGTATTCTAAATTGGTGAACTCAAGCAAAACGTCGAAAATAAGCAGAAGGTACGCTGGGGTTGCTTACTTTTTCGCCGGCGTGTCTTGACAATAAAGAACAGGGTCGACTTGTTATTTACGCACATTATTTACTGCAAAGAATTAGGTTAAAGAATCAGTGTAAATAATGTAAATAACGTAAATAATGTGAACAACGTGAATAAAGTATATAATTTGAAATTTTAATGGGAAAATGAAAAAATGTGATTCAAAAAATCTAATGTTTAATAATATTTAATCGTATTGTTAATATTTTTCGCGTAAATTTTTATCCTTATATTTCAAACTAAAGTAAATAAACAGAAGCATTGAAAAAACTTCAAATTTTAGACGATTTCTTATTTTATTATGAACGAATGACACCATTGTGAAAACAGTCGTTCCATGGCATTTACCATCTTCCTTTACAGGATGGAAATTCAGTTGCCTGTAAGCTATAGAAGGTTTATGCCCTAGTTATTTGTCAGGATTCATGGAAAATTCAAATTAATACAATCTTTTTTAAAATTTTGAATGAGGTTCAACTGAAAATTGAAATCCAAATTCCAAAGCACGTATCACTAACGAGTTATGATGACTGATATGTTATGACTGGGATTATGTGATCCTGATAAAAGTGATAAATGATTATGGAAATTGTGGAAAATAGGGGCATTTACTATTTATTGTTCAATCATTCATGTACATTATGTACATTATTTACAGTGTTCACATTGTTCGTATTATTTATATGTAAAGAATTGAAAGTCACGTAAATAAACAGCCCTGTAAGTACATTGGTCTTAAAGAGCTTTACTGGTCCAGTACTTTATAATTAAAGGTTAAAAACGAATTTTTAAAAGATATGCTTTCATTTTTTTATTTTTGGCTTTAGCTTCATACGAAATAAGTATTATTTCTGCGGAAGGTTGGCTGCAGTATTGGTAAATTTTAAAATCGCAGTAGCGAGTAGAATAAAAGCTTATGAAAAAATAACTTTGTACGACTAGGATAAACCGTCTACATAAAATAAAATTGGAGGCTAGTAGTAATACCGTGGGCGTATGCCCACCTTTCTCCATCACCGGAAGGAATTTCAGTAATACGATGAGACTGATTATCTCATTTTATATCCCATCAACAGTGAAAACTTGTGTACAACCAGTAGAACCAAACATGAGAAATTAATTCGTTTCAAAATCTGCTGGTTTGATTCATTTATTGACAGCCAAACGAACTCTTCAAGTAAGAAACTTCAACGGTTACCTGAAAACTTAAGCTCCAGACAGCCACAAAATGTTAATTAAATATATATGAATTCATTTCACATACTTAGTTATAATAGGTTTTTGATTGCTAAAATTTCTATATTTCCCGCTCCGTTTCATCATACAGACCGGATTTTAAAGGCTGAAAATTTATTGCTTATATCAGTATAAAACTAAATACCTATGTGAAATGAATTCATCTATCTCCAATTGGCACTTCGAGGCTGCCTGGAGCTACATTGTATTAACCACGCGGAAATTTCAATTTCTCAAACAAACTTCCGGCAAAATTACCCAAACAAATAATACCACATGTTTCATTCGAACTGACCAAAAATAACTCACGATTTCGATATTCTTATTCGATGCTAAACTATCTCTTTCAGAGAAACGTTTAAATTTAACAACCTCCGGCATTTCACCACTTCTCCATTTTTACCAAAAACTTTAAACGCAACAAGAAACCTCGAGAACTGGACCTATGGAATCAGGTTGCTAAAAATCACGGCCACTGAAACAGAAAGCCGCAACCAATCACGATGACTCTCGAAAAACAATAGTTTCTTACGCTCTAAACTACAGCCGAGGCTGAAGTGAAAAATTTTGAATTATGAATTTCGCCTGACTAAGTTGGTCAACAGTTTCTCTGTGTCTTTTTGGAGCATATTTCTCAGTTTAATAAGTTGAGATTAAAAACGAATTTTTGAAAGATATTTTTTTTTTTGGCTATAGCTTCGTACGGATTAAACATTATTTTGTTGCGGAAGGGTGGCTGCAGTATTGGTATATTTTAAAATCGCAGTAGTAAGTAGAAATAAAGTAGAATAAAACATTATGATAAAATGTATAATGTGTTAGTTATTACAGTCAGATAAACCGGTTTCTGGATACTTGGCCGAAAATCGTTTGAACTACTTCCCATTTATCGTAATTTTCGCATCGGCCATTCCGAAATTTTTCTTTTTTTTTTTTGCTCCTCCTCCCCGCGTCTCGCAAGCTAAATCGTTGATTGCACTTTACAATTTATTTGTATATTTCGTTCAACTAGCGTATATTTTTCCTAGATGTAGCCTCCGAAGACCTATTGGCAGCATTCGTACATAGCCGATGTCAGTCAAGGTTAGGCCTATGTATTATGCGTAGACGAAAGTAAGTACACCGGTAACATTGCATGTACACTGAACAATGTATGGACCAGTTATTCGCAATTTCCGACAAATCGGATTCAACCTTGATGGCAGAGTACGCCAATTTACGTCATCAATGGCTAAGTGACAGCACATACCGTAAACATATTACATACTGTATACTGTAACAGATCATAGAGACGGAAAAAAATAATGAATAGAACAAGATCTCGTTTTCATTGCCATACACTGAGAGGCATGACGAATGAACACTTCTCCTCCAACCCTCCACCCAATTTTCCAGGTAACAAAAAATAAACAAAATACGAAGATAATAAAGATTGACTCTCTGTGCGATTAAATGATAAATGTTCACGTGCTAACTTTTTAATCATTATAAATGGTGGTCAGTGGATCTCTGCCCTGATGAAACCACTGGAGAACATTTCAGAACTACACGTAAATAACGTTTTAGTCGTGCGTACATCAGTGTTAAAGATCAGGGAGGAAGATTCAATATTTAAACGTGTTGTCCAAGGACGTAGCCAGCATGCAGCAGATGGCAATTGCCCCTTCTGAATTTAAAAAAAAAAAAATCAGCTAAAGAAGAAATAAGTTTATGTTAAAAACGAATTTTTCAAAAATAAGCTTTTTTTTATTTTTTTTTGGCTTCAGCTTCACGCGAAATAAATATTATTTCGTTGCAGTAGGGGCTAGAGTATTGATATATTTTAAAAGCTTATAACAAATGTGAATATTTTTCTTTATCCCTAATATCGGTGATAATATGTGGAAATTAAAAAATAATAAGAAAAGGTTAGGCTATCCAGCCTGATTTTCAAGTGAGTGTTCAAAGAAAATCTACTAATTTTTGGTTAAGCAAGCTAAAATTTTCATTAAATAAAAGCTAACTCTAGGTAATATTTTTTTTCTTTAAAATATTATGAATTTCTTTACGTTAATTTCATTAGAAAATTTTCAATGACTGCTTTTTGCACAGCCAGTAAAATCGATTATGACTGGAGTTTGCTTGTTACTATGGCGCAACTAGGGAAACAAGGAATGTACTCATTCACAATTGGCTGAGTTCTAGGAGTGGAAAAATTACAAATGGAAATTAATTTTCCAACTATTTATACAATAATTACACTACGAACCAATGCCTCACGCATCCACCGGGGTCACTGGAAACTCTCCCACCTATCCAAAAACAAATACAACCCTCGCTATACATGAATGTTCCAGAACCCATAAAACACCAAGATAATTTTTCCATTAGCTCCACTCGCACAATAATTGTTTTATCACTTTATAAAATACCTTCTAAAGATGAATCCTGAGTACAGACCTATTGCAGTTGAAGGTAACAATCAGATTGATGCGAATTCCTAGTTATCACTGTCTGCTAACCCTCTTAGTTGGTCCCTACTTTGATAAAACTTGTTTTGCCGCCTGAAAATTTTTCTAGCTACGCCTTTGGCATTGTCATAGTTTTCAAACCACTTCTCTGAAATGAATTAAATAAAATGAAACTTGAATTAACACTCCGAGCATTACAAACAGGAAAAACAATGGATGCTCAAACAATTTAACGTTTCAACAAGAACTTATGGAAAAATGTTGTTTTCATCGAGCATCGGGTAAAAACTCTTGGAAATTCAAGAATTTCAAATAAAACCGGCAACATAACAACCAAAGGCTGGTAATATCATAACACAACTAAGACTACGCTTACATAACCAACAGCAAACAGCAGCAACAGCAACTTCAAACCAAGGTAAATAAAATAACTGGTGCGCCCCTAAACTGCAAAACCAAAATTCTGTTGAACAGCAAAATTTTTAGGAGCATTAAACAGCACAAACAAAATATTTTATTTCTGCTGTTTACTGTGGAATAGGATGACAAGTTTTTCCTTTCAGTGTAAGACTATTCTCGTATTTTTATAGCAACTAATTCAGTTGAAATCGCCGAAAGTTTATTTGCTTCGACAGCAAGCCCTATTTTCTGCCGGTTATGTAGGTGTAGCTTAACGATGGCTACATTGTATTGATTTCACAAAAATTATATCAACCAATCTCAGATGACATCGATATATCGCAATATATTAAATATTAACAGAGTTGGTTTGGGGAAAAGTGCTACTTTCAAGAGGTTATTCCACCAACATTCAATTCATTCACACTCTGTCAGGTAACTTCAACTTAGCACATAATCACGTGAGACTACAATAGTCCACTGTCAGGTCCAAGAATAAAACTTTAAAAGCAACGATTTTTTTCCACAATAAACACAGGTAATGTCCTCCCCAATATATATTAGTAATTACTAGTGACTAGTGATATAGGCCACACAACAACAACATGAGCATACTGATATTACCGTTTCAAGAACCAGTAAGTTGCTAAAAAAATATGAATTTCGAATTTTCAATACAGCAGACAAAACCCACGACCGCCAAGATGAAAGATCACAGTATCAGAATTACATGCACGAAAACATTCATTTCTTCATTCTACTAACAAAGACTCATGGAGACAAACTTCTTGAATATACGTATTTTCTTCCATTCTGATTTCTTTACTGCTATCTCCTCTTTTTCAACCTAAATTTATCTTTTTTAATCCTGAAAAAAACTCATCCATACATCAACCAATCGGTAAAATTGTTCTAGCTAAATCTGTTCGAGACAATCAAGTTTCTTTTATTACATTCATCATTTCCCAGTTGAATAATTATGTTTAAAATTTTATTCCTATACAGACGGCGCTCGTCTACATAACTACATTTTGTTTAGTACTGTGGTCGTCATACTGAGAGTGTGGGCCATATTCCTAGTGGTCATTTAATACTTACTTACAGCTAAGTGTATTTAGCTAAGTGAATTCCCTCCCGACCAGACTTAGGTTCTTCCCTTAATATTCATACTCGGAGGGAAAAAATTATATTTTAAAAATACCAAAACTATTAAGCACACTCATTTTCTCCCTTAAGTATAGTTCACCTCTGTGAACTAAATGACTTAAGAATATGGCAGGGTATGTCTGTTAGTGCGCCAAATTTCACACTGTAAACGTGTATCATTAAAAATTACTTTTAACTGAAACTGCACATGAAAGTGAATCCACTAAACAGTTCTTAATAAAAATCCTTAACTGATGCTTTTTTCGTTAGTTTTGAGTGAAAGGTGAGTGATACTGATTTTATTTTTAATCATTTACTGTAAAAAATCATCCACATCGACAATGTAATATGATTCCTACAGAAAAATGCCATTGTCCAAAATCATTGAAAAATACTACACAAAAAAAAAGTTAATTCACCCAGGTCTTAAGCCTCACACCTGGAAATGCCACTAGCACACCACAGAGGTGTCGAATTTTAGTAAGGAATAAAATTTCCCCACCCCCAATAACTTTTTCAGTTCTGAAACTCAACCTGAAAAGATTTGTTTCATTCTGTTTTCTTTTCTCATTTTCTTTTGTTTTTTTTTCTTCAAAATAAAAAATATGAAATTATTTTTCTGAAAAAAACTTTTTTCATTTTCGGCCAATTATTCAAATATTTTTCTCTGTATTCCCCTCATCCGCGGCTCTCTCTTCATTAAAAAATTAATTACGTCGCTGATTAAAGCAGAAAAAGATTCATGGAGTTGCATCACATTCGAACAATACGTTACATATTCTGGCAAAATTCTCATGGAGAATATGTTTTCAGAAGACATAAGATTTTGTGTGACAGTCACACATACGTTACTCGTTCGACGATATCTAGACACAACTCACCAACTTAGTGAAGTTTAAATGCACATGTGTTTGAGAGCTACATTAGTCGTACATCGAAATTAATTTTTAACACAATCAAAGGCGAATAACAATATTTCTAAAGCAGTTTCCTCATAAAATTCGTACTTGAATCGAATTCAGCTGCTACCTATTGCCCTACTTTTTTTTTCAGCATACACGAGTTCGATTAATTTATTTAGATTTTCATTTTATCGCCTATAAATAGATAATACTTTTTCCCTACATATCATTAATCATTGTACCGCAGTCATTGCTGAGCCACAAAGTATACAAATTTAAATATTTTAAATCGGTCTTTCAAATTAATCTTTCAACTGAACCAAATGGATAACATTTCTCGAACAAAAATTACGCACAATTCAGGCGGTTCTCAAAGGACCGAATATTCGTACCCAACACCAAGGATAACCTGTGACACAATATTACGCAGAACACAACCAAACAATGTAATGTAAAAAATTGCAACTTAACAACGTTGTGTAAAAAATTGCAACTTAACAACGTTGTGTAAAAAATTGCAACTTAAAAAACCCTTTTTTTTTTTTAAATGATACGATCAAACACAAAGAGGCATTCAACGGAAGACGACGTAGCTGCAGGCTTAAATAAGTATGCTGAAATTACAATAGAAGTAAATTAGACCTTTTGATTTATGAGGAGAAAAAAAAGTCTTCAAGGATTTTGTCCTCTCCATCATGGCTGAATATAATACCCTGACAAGGAAAGAAGACGATAAACTCGTGTAAGGTACCACTGTCCCACGCTTCTTTTAACAATTTTGGGGATACAACAGTACGTTGTGTACATAAGGGAGCAAAATTGTTTTTAAAAAAAAAACACTCCTCCTATTCCCCTAAGGTGCACACCGTACTTTATGCAACGACGAAATTACTCTTGAAACTACGAAAAAAGTGTTGAACTGAACACCATTTTATTTACGAATTAAACTTTCTCCTTTTTTGAAATATTCCAATTACATAGAACAAATGTTCAAATACTCTTTTTAAAAGCCCGAGTCTAGGGATAAAAACTGTCCCATGAACTGGGTCAGGGAATCCAATAACTGCATCTCTTGAATCAACCAAAATGTGGGAATAGAACTATAACATGAGGCTACGGCCTGATTACAAGGTTCTAAAATTAGTTAATAACATAACTACTAACCAAACCCTTAAGGAATCAAGATTATGAATCCAATATGACCTTAAAAAAAATTCTCATCGGACCTCTAGAAGCAACAACTCACTCAAACCAAGGAAATTATTCAATATTTTTTACAGATTAACTATTTTTCCAAGTTCAAAACAGCATGTTTTTGAAAGTATTATAAATACAACCAAATGGAAATCTTCAAGTCCTTTTTATATTAATTTGAGTTAAATTCAAATATAATTTTATCTTTTATTCTAAATTTTCTTTTGATGTAAAGTATTATTCATCACTGCTACATAACATTTGGAATAAAACTTTCTAAAAAAAATATTTAAAAAAAAACTAATGCAGCAGCAGCTCCATTAGAAAAGTAGTTTTTCAAACATAAAATTGGTTACTATTGATATATTAAGTTAAAAATTAATAATAGATCATAGTTAACGCTTGTACGTAATGAATTTTTCATTTGTTGAGCGTTGACCTAAAATTACACAGTTCAAAACTATTAATTCTTTTAAAATCGACACAGAAACAGACTTATTGGGAGTACCATCCAGCCGATCCGCAATAAAATTAATAGCATGTTACACTAGATCATAGCAAATATTTTTTATATTGGTCTAAATTTAAAAATTTTATGGCTAAAATAAAAACAAAAATATCGGTACCGGAAGTACCATTCAGCTAATCCGCACAAAAATCAATAGGGTCAGGTCCTTAGCTTAGTAGTACCGTGCCAAATTTCATCTTTCTGCCTATTCGTGCAACATTTACCAGGGACCCCGAATCCTGAAGTAGTTTCGTAAAATTTTACACACTAAAATATAGGCAAATAAATACTTAATTCCGCAACGACAACGCTCAACAGAAAATATACGAGTTCGTCTGCTTTATTTTCAATAAGCCAGTTAGAACAAACACTGAAGACAAATTGTAAATAACAGCAGAACAATAAACTGCATAAATGAAGCAACTGTCATCTGGATCGGAAAATTCTGAAAACCAGATGAAATTTGTACTACTTCAATTTTAAACCAAACTAAACGATCTAAAAAAATATCCCGATAAACTAACAATAAACGAAAAAAAAATTTCAGAATTTTAATCGAATTTTTATGGAAACCAAATACGGATGAGAAACACCGATTTATCGATTTAACAGATACTTTCTCTTATGCGCCGTGGATTCTACATTAGTGACAACAAAAATAAAACGTCGACATCATTCAAAAAATACTACGTAGTTTTAAAAATACTAAAAAACCAGCAAATGAGAGATAATAAACTATCTCAGCCGCGCATCAACCGCGGTACGTGTGTATTTTAAAAAAAGTGTTAAGGTTTGTAATGGCTGCCATTCGAAAACCAGTAAACCAATTTCGCTCAAATTTGATACCAAAACAGTCCCTAATAGTTTCCAACTTCCATAAAAATTTCAAGTCAAAATCTTTTAATTTACGGGAGTTATCGTGATGACAACATGATAGGTTTGCAACACTTAGATAACCCCCTTCCTTCGAAACTAGCGGATGAATTTCAAAAATTTCAACACGAATGGGTAGCCCATGAAAGTTTCTAACACTACCCCAAGTTTCATTGCCATAGATCAAACAGCGGAGGCTCCATAGACTCCTAAAATATGCCAAAATAGGCAAAAAAGTAGAAATACTATATATCCATATATATTCTGTACAGAAGAATTTGAGTGACCTAAATATTCGTAATCTACGACTCATGATCGGCGCTTCACCCCAGGTCCCACTCCCAAATCCCGCCACTGCACTGAATTCAATAGTTGTATTTTCCTTTAGAAGTGAAATTGAGAGGAAATTAAAT
This sequence comes from Ericerus pela, assembly GCA_011428145.1. NCBI lineage: Eukaryota > Metazoa > Arthropoda > Insecta > Hemiptera > Coccidae > Ericerus > Ericerus pela. The sequence goes on along the minus strand of WOFM01000198.1, from coordinate 1,228,530 downwards.
AGGGACTCGAAAAAAAAAAATTAAACTCACAAAACATATTGTTTAAGCTTGATCTCTTTCTCTTTTGAATTCGCACTTTAATCATCACTGTTGAATATAAAACCATCTGAAATTGAAATCTATGAGTCTGAAATTACAAGTTTTTACAGAAAGTATTATGACTGTACTCCTACATTTCAGAAAAATGGTCACCTTCCATCATTTATGTGTAGGAATACCCAGCAACTGTACCTCGCCAATGACTGATCAAATGTACATGATTGTGAAACCCTTAATTGGGCATAGGCTTTCTACTCATGCGTAATAAGTCTTTTTAATATGATACAAATTTCTATTTTCACTGTGGGGGTAAAAATTGAAAGGTAAAGGAGGTTGGCACGAATCTCGGAGCAAATTTTGGTACAAATTTTGGCACAAGAATGAAAAGAAAGCGAGAAGTAAGAAAAATTTGTTGGTGTACGTGTGTATTTGATTGCATTCGACATAACACACTAACAAAGGAAACAAACAAATTTCGTTGTTTTCACAGTAACAATGTATTATATGGTGTTACCAGCCAATAAAAAAATAGGAATTTGTAAAGTAATGGGTGACTGTGCTATCGAACTATAGACAATTTTTGGAAATCCAACAAGCTATTTATAGTCAAATAGTAACTTTATGAACTATCACTACCGATAGTTTTTGTGAAAACCTTCATTTTGGCCTTATTTCACAAAATCAGACTGTTTTTAGTTTGTTGAAAAAACTGGTAAAATTTTAGACCCTTTTTTGAGCTTGATAAGAAAAAAACTATCGACAGTATCGATAGTTATCATTTTTTACCATAAATTAATCGATCGTAAAAAATTTCTGTCTTTCGACATCACTAAATGTGTAACACATTGAATAATTCAATTTGCTTTTTTGTATACTATTTGACAATGTTTACCTTTTTAGGACTACTTCTTGCAGGTAACTGTAAATGCAATAATCACATTGCTGCGAGATCATTTCAAAGGCATTCCCAGAGATATTTTAGGCTAAAACACCACTCTACCCAGTACTTCTAAATAAATTGTAATTTATTATTATCTTTGATTATTAGAATTATTAACATTCCTACAATTAATAGTTTGACACCTTTCCGAATATTTTTATTTATTTTTTCGACAAATCTTCTAATACAGTGGAAACTGCTTACAGTCGACACTGGATGAAGGGGAAAACCACTTAATTTGGGCAAAACTGGAAAGACCCAAAATAGATGATACAAAACTATTTATAAAAAATCAAAACGCTTATTGGGGGCAATACATCAATTTACTGAGATAAAAGAAGTCCATAGACGAGGAAAAATTGCTCTTTAACTGTTATTGAATATAATTATTATCTTATTTCAGTTCTTTAGTGATAATATATTATCTTTATAATTATTATTCTTATCTATCATGATTTCATGTTGTTTTGAGCCCATCAGTTTCAGTTTAGGTTGTGAAAAAGTACATCCTACCATCTTCTTCCAACCAAAAGCCCAATTATCTTCTTTTTTTTTTGTCAAAAATACACATAGGTAGATATGTAAAATATAATTATTCAATAATTCTACTCTTTTTAATGTGACTATTGGAAGTCCAATAATGAAATTTATCTTTAATTTTAATTTTAATTTTTTTTTATTCTCCTTTCAACTTTCAACATCGTTTAATTGTGACACCGCTTATTGGGGACGAAAAGGGTACCGCCAAATCTGCCCCTATTAAGAGGTTTCCATTGTATTATGAAATGATTTGGATTTGTTTGAAGCATGTCTCAAAGACAGAATAGCACTAATACCATTCTAAAACGACGCTTCTGTATAATATGCTGAAATAATGAATACCTAATCTGTATTTTACATCAAGACATTCACGGCAATTATGACGTGGTAAGCCTCAAGAAAAAACCTCAAAACTTCCTTCAAAATAATCGAATCACATTCCATCAAATTGGAGTAAAATCACATCTCCCCACATTTCAATGAACTCGCTATCCTTACATTTTAGTAATGAATAAATCACCAAAATTCGAATTTTTATAACCCACAAATTGGTTGCAGTTGCATATGAAATCATTTACGCACGTCTTTTCACAAGAAATATCGCTACAGGAGTACACGACTGAGTTCACCTTCTGATCTTCCCACCTTAGTGCCGATTTGAAGCAAATAAAATTAACCACAATGAGGTCGTTGACGGAACAACTCGTCGCATATCTCATTTCGCTGTACATCGAGGAAAACCTACAAAACTGAAGACGAGCACAGGTTACGTACCTACCATACGTGTATCGATGAAACGCACACACTTTATAATTATCGCAATACTCGCTCAATTAGTGCAATACGACCTAACGAGTACTACAAAAGCTCGTATAATTTTCCATTATACGAAGGTATTTATCGAATCTCTCAGTCATTTAATCATCGTCAAACCAACATCATGCAGGTTAAAAAAAAAAAAAAAGAAAGAAAAAAAAAAGAAAATTGGTACCTCTCTCAAACTGCATAATAACGTTACGGGCAATTTTTCGACCACGACGACGACGACGACTACAACAACAACAAGGGCAGTGAGTTTAACGAAGGCTTATTATTATCTTGGTCGTACTCAAGGACATATTACGGCAGGAAAGGAAGAAAAACGATATATATGGGGGAAAATAAACAAAAAGAAGCAAAAAATCCACGTAAAACGTCGTAAATTTTGCAAACACCACCACCCACATACGCTTACACTATCCAAACTATGCAAAAATACGATGCTCTTTCAATGTATGTATGAGGGTCCGAGGAAGCAACTGACGAATGTTACCAACCGAGTTAGTCACAGGTTAGACACGAAATTCTCTTACGTGAGACATGGCATGGAAAATTGCCAAAATTGCCAGAATTACCAAATTGTGATCGAATACCACCAACACCACAGTGGGCAGTGATCGAAAAAAGAGGGAGCATATGTCCATTCAATAGTAAATACGCTAAAACAAAAATTATCGGGTCACTCGCGAGGAAAGGTTATTGGCCATAGTCCACGATTATACAATGTTGCTTTGATTCTATGGCCTATACACCTTTGGTGCGTCTGATAAAAATTCTCTTCATCGGCTCGCGCATTGTTCTCGAAGAGAATAACAATAAGTGATTTTCGCTCCATGCTGCATCGACCATAATACTTCGATGACGGCACGAAATTAGCCTACATTCACACCACTCGGCGTCCTACAATGACCCTCATCGATACCAAAAGAATACATAATTGGACCACACCTTCGCCACAATTTGCCTTGATGGATTCGAAGAAGTTCACTTATTACGGAAAAGAAGGTATTTCGAACGAAATACGAAAATAAAAATAAAATTCGACCCAAGTTCGTCAAACGAATCATCCACCCTTTCTTATCGTTTTACGCAAACAGGAAAAAAAAAAAAGGGAAGAAAAAAATCACCGTGGCTTAGTTTGATATTTCCCTTAAAACATTTACAAAGCACAATGTACTCACGATCCAAATTTAGCATTTATTATAAATCTCACACTGCACCCTTGGCACGTTTATATTGGAAATTTAGCCTCATCCATTGACAAAAATAAAATTTTTTAGCCAATTTTCTCGAATATAAGTCTACAAAGCTTTGGTAACAAAAGGTTTTCTATTGAACTTCATTCATGACACTTTTTCTCTTTTTTGTTTGAGTTCTTCATCAACACGTATCCCTGCTCAAATCAACAGGTTTCACAAAATCCAAATATTTCCAACAGTTCCATGTAAAGAGAAGAATCTTTCGTAAAACGAAATGAAATAACAACATTTATAACGTTGCTGCTAATGCTCTACCGGAAAGTCAAAAGAGATAAACAAAATAGAATTATTTCACATATTTATGAAAAGAAAACGTTAGGGCCAACTGTGCAGAATAAGAATTTTACACATAAGCGAAGTTTGATACGTGACTGAGAAGAAGCGAAGTCTCCTAAAAATGAAATTTTCTCCTTCTCCACACCCAAAAAAAAGGAAAATATATAAATCTTGCAATTTTATTCAAAACAAACAATAAAATCAGATAATATCGGGGACTCTAACCACCCCCCGACAACTTTTAGATGAAACTGCACCAATGAGCCCAAGATCATAAATTAATAAAACGTCATTATGATGTACAGTAAAGTCAACAGATATTTAAACAAGTACCGTCAACACGGAGCATGATTTGCTAGAAAAGAAACAGCGCTTGAAATGTTCTTGTTGTTGTTGGTAGTTTTGTCGTTGGTGGAGTTTTTTTTTTATAAAAATGACGCCCACTCAAATCAAGCAAAAGCTATTGATTCACATTTCAATTATTTACACGTCTGAAAACCAGAACAAAAAAAAAACCTACTTATCAACCAGTAAACAAAGAAGAACTTCAATACTTTCTAGATGCTCCCAAATGCAAAATCTAAAATTAGAATATCTAGTCTGCCAGAATATCTCAATTTCTGATTTAGGCTCCATAGTTAGGGCTACTGAGTTATTACAAAATGCATATTACGCCACTGATGCTATACTCCGAGCATTCCAGCGGGCGAACATCACCCATCTCGTGCTGCTATTTTGTCCAAAAAGATTATCCATCCCAGATTTCTTACAAAAAAACCAAGTTTAACAACTAACATGCAGTACGACATCAATACTAAGAGTTCACCAAAAATTTGCACACGCTATAATTATTTAGAGTCCAACTCCAGACAGTGTAGCGATTTCAGTTTGATCTACCAGAAACTTACCAAAAATAAAGGGTGTCTAGTGCGAGGTTGAAGATACTTGAGATTTCAAGAAAATCAGATGCGAGAAACCTGAAGGGCGTATTAACATGTTGCCTATCTGCAAATTTCAAGGGACGAGGATAGGCAAAGTATGTAGTAAAAATTTTTCGATTCGCATATTATATCGATGTAAATTGAGGAGATAACAAAAAGTGATCCGGAAAAAATTGTCTATTTTCAAAACCGGAAGTGTTAGAGATATCATGGATCATAAAATACAGTTTCCGCACGCATTCTAGCAAAAAATAGCTTAACAACCCTTCAATTTTGATAATTATCTATTTTTCAAAAAATAACACTCATTTATTCTCGTTGAGTTGAATCAATCAGCTAGGTCCACACTCTACAAGTAACGCAAATCTTTCACTTGAGCATTACATATAACCACCGACAATGGGACGACTGTCAGTTTTTATAGTAAACACAAAAGGATTCATTGGAAATTTGCATGTACATTGGGACGTGAATTGAAACCTGACAAATTTTCCACAAATATGCCCAAAAACATCACTGTTCTTCAATTTTTAATCATGAACGGATCAGTCGGTTCACGAAAATCATTCACTGCGTGTATCTGCATAAATATCAGCCGAGTTCGCATTACATTACTACGACGTTTACGTAACACGTTACGCGTTACACTTCCATGTGTGGACCCAGCTATACGAGTATACGAAAAAAAATTTATTACACATTACGCCTACCCTCGCCCCTTAAAATATCAGACTGGCAGTACGTCAATACCCACATTATACTTCATGAACCCAATTACACTGAAATTGCAAGTATACCTCTCACTCCAGACACCCGATAGTCGCAAAGGCGTGAATAAACCGCACTGACACTTTCCCACACGAAACGTTGAAAAAAAAGTTTCACCTCTCCAGGTTGATATTTTTGCGTCCAACCAATCTTTCTCTCGCACCAAAAATAAGAGAATATCTACTCGTGTAAAAAAATTAAAATCGCGTAAAACTACAAGGCAATGTCGCATAACGTCACAACGAATACAATATTATCTCACTGGGTGGATAAAACACATGAATGGCAATGTGAATATTCGAATTTTTGGTTGTCATTATCTTAAAACAAGTGATGGCTGTTTATTCGGCGTAAATGAAATTTTAGAGGAGACTTCAACGAATAATATAAGTCAAGTATCAAAAAATTTAAGCCGTTGGAGAAGCCGACAAAATTGAAGAACATCATGAAATCGTACCTAAAATTGGTGTTTTTGAGCGGTATTATTAGTTGTCCTCAAGGTAAATTACACTTTATAACATCAAATTAAATCATTTTCTCAGCTTCTAAGGACATGGAAAATTTCTTGTTCTTTGGCTTATTTTTTTCCTTGAAGTTTCCTCTATAATTTTATTCATATCGAACAAGTAGCTATCTCTTGTTTTTCAGACATTTACGATCAAAAATTCCTGTATTTCAATGCTTTTCACGAGTACTTAGCCACCCAGCGATATTACCGATAAGAATTGTGACGTAAACGACGTTGCCTTATACTCGCATCCGAAAACACTCGAAAAATATCGACAGTCAAACGGGTCATCGCATAAAAAATAAGTCGATAACCTAAACTCGTTCAAGAAAACATAAACCCTGACGTCGCTGTCTCAATTCGCCTGTTTTCAGGTCTCCTGTTGCCTACAACCGGTTTCTCATTGTGCGCACAATCTAGTCGATTCATTCGATATTAAACGTACCTACACAGTCTACATAGCCAGTAAAAAACCTCCTGTACTCCTTCGCAAACCGCTAATAGATAACAAAATGTCAACACAATCTCTGACCCATTTGACCATGTACAATGGGTATACGAGGAAACACGAGAACACGAAGAAACGTAATACTACATTCACATTCAGTACCACACTACACAGTAACAGTACACAGGATGGTGTTGCTCTGCTGCAACCGTAAGCACCAGTAAAAACTAGATGGAAATTCATTATCAACTAGTTTCATTTGTACACAAAGAAATAACCATACAACGGGCAAATGGACGCGCTGTTCAAATAAAAGTGAAAGTACTACAACACCAGGAAGATAAACGCGCGAAACAACAGCAGCAGCAATAATAATAACAACAAAAACAACAACAACAACGAAAAACAAACTGAACTCTTTAACTTTAGGTTTTTTCGACGGGTTTAAAATACATTCTGCCAGCAGAACTTAACGCTTCGCTGCATTCTTGCGTGGCTTCCACACATTAAAACGCAGGGTGTACCATATTTCAACGGGCTGTGGGGAAAAAACAAAACAAAAAGCTTTTCAAAAGCGTCTGATCACACAAACTAAGGAGCCAATACAGGCGAGTTTAAGTGTTCAGGAAAAGTTTCGTACGCAGTCGTTGGTGATGCAAATAGGTCCGAACACAATTTCGGCAGAACTGGAGGAGACGATCCAAAATACAGCATGTTTGTTAATACGCATACAAGAAAAACATTGAATAATACATTGACTGAAAATGCACGAATTCATAATTACAGTTCAACTACGAAACAACTGAAATAACTGTTCCAGTACTCAAACACAACCTACAACCATAAGAAAAATAGTAGAAAAGGTCGATTTTTACCACTTTCGATTGAATTTACTGCAACCTCCGACACTCTTCGAAATTGAGAGCTCAATGGCACCCAACGGCAAACAAACAAGAAGGGTACACAAATGAAAATATACCCCCAATAAACGGAACGGGGTACAAAGTATCAACCGTCAGCCACCCCCACTCTCCTATCCAAAAAAAATTTTTTCATACCCATAATAAATCCGAGTATTGCAGACAAGATACGTAATAGACATCCGTTCCTCAAGTTTTGTCTTCTAAATCTTTTATGAATTTCAGAGCTTCTTTAATTTTTCCCCCACCCTCAAACGAAAAACCCTGTTACGCATCTGATCAGACCCACGTAAATGGTACAGAATATTCAAGTTTTTACACAGTCTCATTTCATTTTTTTTTCATGCATTCTTGAAGATAAATCAATCGAAACTATAACCAAGATTCTGAGCAAGGGGCGTTGCCAAAAGTGGGCCTAGCTAGTATTTGATTCCCTTTACTTTTTCTGAGGTCACTGAGTATAAATAAAAAATTATTGGAATAATTGAATGCTGGACGGAAGGAACACACTGTCACACCGTACAAGTTCTAAATAAACTGAACCATTCTGAGTATCACAAAAGCTTCAATAAATACGGATTCATCATTCAATGGGCACGCAAAATGTAGAATGGACAGAATTTTTTTTTTTTTTTTTTTTACAAAAAAAAAAACGGAACTACTACAATATGTGGCCGACGATGCGAGTAAATTGCTTCAATAATCATTCACTGAACTATTAAAAGGTCCATAACCACTGAATACAGTAAATGATACTCATTTGCAGGAATACGTAGCCCCTACAAATTTTCTTGGTCCTTCGTTGCCCCCACCCACATAAATTACTGCCTCAACTCTTCACATTTTATATAAAAATTGAAGAAAAACTTTTGCAACACCATACTAGAATTGAAAGGTTTCATGGACTTAGATCCAGTTAATTTCCACATAACTTCAATGAAATTTACTTATCTACTTATAAAATTTGACAACGTGAAGAAACACTTTGGTATTTTACATCTGAGAAGGCAATTTGAACATGATCAACAACACTAATCAACAAAAACAGTGGACCGAATTAGCGAGTCAAACTTAATTGCAACTGAAATGGACAAAAATTAATACTCAAATTACATGTTTTAACAATAAACTTGCCTACTACAAAAATAGAACATTACATTTTTGTTTAATTTTTCTTAATATTTTCTTTCATTTATTTTTTCTTCGCATATTTGCCACTACTGCAGATCTAGAACTGATCTATGTGATTAACTCATCAATAAACACGGAATTTCAAATCTGAATGTGATCTTTGCTTCTCACCGAGGTCATTTTTTAAGGGATTCTATCCGGATTACAAATAAATATTTTATTTATTTTATTTCGATTTGAAGCTTTTAAGGATCCCAACAATCTTAATAGAGAGGTCTAATATGATTGTTTAAACAGCTCAATAGAAGCAACAGGAAATCGGGGGGAAATGTATCTGATATATGTAGTTTTCTAGTTAAAAATCAAAATAAAATAAAATGACGTAGAACACTAATTTTAATACAATCGATGATAAAATTTCTAATAGTAGCGTCTGAGAATTTACTGAGTGAAATATGAATGCAGATATAGAAATACAAAATAATTACAAATCTGACTAGACTGAGATAGAAGTGAAATTAGAGGACCTCTATAGAGAAAATGGACTCTTAATGAAATAAGCTGGAAGATAAGACTAAAAAATCATCTTTGGCTAAAAATGTCATCTAATTACGACAAAATATTGCTAATACGGTCCGGAGAAATGAAATTAATATTCGTCTGCGATTAGCATATACGTAATTTTAAAACGAAAATAAGCAAAATTATTTTCAAAGAAAACCTGCTTGAAAACGCAGAATAAAGATGAAATAATTCTATAAAACTATATTCATAAAATAGTTGAGCTATAATGGTAGCATATCAGCAATCTCATCTCCGCATTCTACAGCACGAAAATACAGCTACAATTAAGTATGCATATAACTTAAAAACCCAAAATTAATATTGGATTTAGCAGAATCATAAATAGCAAACCAAAAATTTCAAATAACAGCATCAAAGAAATTCCATTTTCAAATAATCCAGACACGTCATTTGACGGGTATACGTTATACATTTGGTAAAATTATTTACGACCCAATAAAAAAAATAAAAAAACATTAAAAAACCAGTAAATTACAAACAATTTTATTAACTTTATATAAAATTAATCACCCAGCACCGACGCCATCGTTGGAAACCGAGTATATTTTCTGATTTTCCATAACAATTTTTGTGGCCCAAATAAGTATGTTTGAAATAATTATAGTAAGCCAGTCGAATGTTTCGAGGGTTTATACTTTTCACACGTTTGTCATACAGCATAAAAGTTCGAATTTTTCTCCTCCTATTATCATCGAATGAGTTTAACCTCTAGGTAGCCACCAAATGGAAAGTAAAGGTAGATGAATTCATTTCACATACTTAGTTGTATTAATATATGGAGCAAATCTTCAGTACTTAAAATTCCAAATATATGAATAAATGGGCCGGAAAGGCGCAAATTTTCAAAATTTGATGTGATCAAAAACCTGCATTTCCGAAATCATTGGAGATTGTCCAGGGTTACCCATTGAATATTATGTTTACCTCATGAATATACAACACCATACATGGGTCAAATTAAGCATTAATCAACTTTGTTCAAAAAAATATGAGAAAAAATAAAAATAACTTAAAAATCCATTTTTTTTTTTTTTCAAGTAATACATCCAGATTGGACAAAATCCATTTCTAAACTTTGTTTCACACAATGATAGACAATAACCACAATAAAACACACATACAAATTGGATTTAGGATAAAGGTTTTCCTAGACCCGGAACGGTACCTTGACCAACGTTCTAAAAAATAAAAGCACATTTATTCCATATTAGTGTGTATGCTCCGTAACTCAAAAACTGTACAACTATACAAGACTTCACTATCAGTATTACCCAAACCAAAAATAAAATATGGCCTCTTACTATAAATCAAAATAAAACTTCACCCTTGAATACTGAATAAAAATGATACAGGTTGAGAGATACTTATTACATTTATTGGAATTTATAACGTGAAACTTAAGGATTCAAAAAAAATAAACAACAAAAATTGGATGTATGTACTTTTATTAAAAGATACCTACTACGAAGTCTAATAAGCGTGGAGTACTTATTTTTCATAAACAAATTCGGTGATAAAAGAAAAGTTTATTTTAGGATTCAACAACTTTTATTTGTATATTAAACCATACTTTTGACACTAAAGCCTGATTCACACTTAGCTAGTTTTATAGCTACTAGCAATCTATTTGGGATACTATTCTGTTAACTGATAAAGTCAGTTTATGTTTTTAGCTATTTAAGTTAACTTTAGCTTGGTGAATAGTCTTCCAAGAATCTCATTTAAATCTCACGTGATAATCCGCCAAGTTGAAATTGACTTTTAAAGGTTAAAACAACAAATAATTTTAACAGTCAACTAAATAGTATCTGAAGTACTGACTAGCAGAATGAAAACTAGCCAAGTATGGCCAGGGGATTTGGAAAATAGTGTATTATCTAGGCTTGACTATATTTTTTGTAATAAATGAATGGAATGTTTAATTTAAGCCAGCGTATAATAAAACATGAAAAAATGAGAGAACTGAAGAAAAAAAAATTCTGTTACTGCTAGGTAGTGGAACCCACATGACTCCCACTTTCAATTCCACTTTTGCTATCTGTGGAACATCTTACATCGTCGAAGAGATTCCATATCAGAAGATGTTCAACAGCTTTGCGTGTTTACTAGCTTTGTACAGGAGTATAGGAGAGCCAACCTCAGTAAACAGCGGCTGAAGTTTGGTGTTTACTGGACCCTTATATACTGGCTCTGGACAGACACACATAAGCACATATATGTAAGAAATACATGTCAGTATGCTAATAAATTGTGTCATATTTACCATTACTATGACAACCAATGAATATGGCACATGGACTGATAATCCAGTTTGTGACCTCACCCCAAGAGTAATCTCCCGATCAGTCATGGACTAATAATTGTAATATACTTGCAAGATTTTACAAGTAATTACAAATGAACTCATTTTATTTAAAATACAGTGCACATATAATTACCAACCATTTGATGGGGACTGTCATCAGAGAGAGACTGTTCTGTACTCCACTACCTTTTTTGATTTCACATTCCTGTATATATTTACTACATATCTATCATACATTATTCAAAACCATTAATAATTAATAACAAGGAAAACTCAAAATGGTGATTTATAGTTATAGGCTTTTATTTTACTTGCTTACAATTTCAATTTCCCAAAGTATTCAATGTAGCTATCAAAGCTCTAGGATCATAACTGCTGGGTTAAGTTATTGTTTCTATATGAGTGCACTACTGTATGCAAGGTTTCACCCCTCAGCACTGAATATAACAGAGGACGCATGTGAAACAAAAAGTGGTACCACTTACAAGACAAAATATTCCCAATCCTACAAAACTATACAATTAATAATCTCATCTTTATCTCCAAAATTTGTGTTTTTGTAGTTTCTGAATTAATGATAAAATTATATTTATTCATTCAGCGTTGCTTGCATGTGAAAAATAGAAAAAATTTTGTTAACTAAAATCACACTTGAGAATTCAAGCAACATATATATTAGGTATATCCTTCGGTATTATCCTATATCTCTAGAATTAAGATCACAATATTCAACTATTACTTCATTAGACATAAATCATAATAATCATACGCAACTTAGGTTTATCAAAATTTGCTAATAAAACTTTTCCTATATGCACTACTTTTAGGATTAATCACAATATTTCATCATTTGTTGTTATCACTTGCTGCTGATAGATAGATTGAGATTCTTATTTATATTTTCAACAAATTTTCTCTAACTTGAGACCTATCTAGATCATTTTTTCATCCAGTAAACTCTAAAAATGTGATTTTTACAAAACACGGTCAGACTAGTTCCTCTAAACGCGTTATATACATACCCACATACATAAATACAATTATTGCTCATATAATAGTCTGGGATTTTTAAAAAAAATTTGATTATTGTCAATGGCCTCAATGCGGGCAAGAAAATTTGAATTTGGTGAAGTAGGAGGGTTGACAACAGATTCAAAAGTAACGATATTTCTCCCAATATTTCTCTCAACAGCGTTTAGATACTTCTTTCATTATATTTATGGTACTCCAGTCTATAATAACACATTTTCTACCCTCATTTTAGAACTAAAAATTCATATTTTTAATCAGACGACAACTTTTTGGCAATAGGACAAGAAATTAGAAAAAATGACCACATTTGATTATTTTCTGATCCAGGGACCATAAATTGAAACTTACAGACCAGAATAGTTCACTTTCTGCTCCTAGGATCAAAAAATTAGTATAATCAATAAAAAATTATGAAAATCTTGTTCTAAATAACAAAATGTTTATTTTAAGAAAAACTTATAGTCTTTCATTGGATGATTTCTTGGCTGCTAATGAAGCTAGAAAGATTAGATTAATATTGCAGGAAAGAAAAGAAACTTTACTCAAATTTACAGCCTATAATTTTTTTTTCATTGTCAATGGCTTCTTCATAATTAAAGAATAAAAAATAGCAAATTAATGCAAAATTTGCAGATTTTTAAACTGTTGTTTGTTTCAAAAAATTATGACTGTAGAGAAAAATTTTCAGTAATAACCCTACTTATATTTAACAACAAATTAATTTTCATTGTAAGTAAGCCATTTTGAGTTAATGGCAAATGAAAATATTAAAAGAAAACTCAAACCCATTTTCTTTCACCATAACTTTTTCTTTTTCAATTTTACAGCACAAATAGGTCTTTACACAAATAAAGCCCATACATTTCACCAAAAAGTATATTCATACAATTTTTTCATAGGGTCAACCAGACACATATAACAAGACAGATATCCAACAACCAATCAAAAACATATCAAAGATAGGACGTTGATACAATGTTCTGAATTCCAATATTTGTTACTGCGCATGTGTCATGACTGGATCTGTGTGTGTGTATGTATATTGATATATAGATGTCCGTTTTCACAACAAAATATGCGCAGCTTTTGATGCGCAGAATGTAAAACTCAAATTTCTTCTTTTCTATCTCTAAAATATATTTAAACTACAGTCCAAAGTGCATTTTTTTTTGACCAAGCATGAATTTACGAGACGCACCTCGAAAATACGCCATTTTGTATCCTACAGCACATAAATAAATTTATTAATATATACGTTAAATTTGAAAAATTTTATGGTTTCAGATTTTTTTATTGATTTTTTATATCTTTTTCATCGTTTTACTTGAAATCTGCGTACGCCTATTAGACGGTAGAGCCACAGGAACAAGCCTCTTATCATAGCTAATTTTATGGAACTAAACCAAATTAAACTATACAACCAAAGTTATCGAATACAATTTTGCAAGAACAATTGCTTGTAGAAGCTGAAATTTTGGTGAAACATTAACGTATTTTTGTTTAAGATTCCAAGAAAATTTCACTGAAATCGTACCTATGGTTCTTGGAGATAAAGCTAAAATTCTGAAAAGGTTATGCGAATTAAACAATGGATACAAAGCGGCGTATTTCTATACTTGTATTCTATAAGGCTCCACGTGATACGCGAGCGTGGCGAGCCAAGACAAAAGTTGCAAGTAGGCGAGACAAAAAAAAACAACTCCCCACCTTGAATATTCTGTAGGTTTCACTGCACATTTTTACACAACGTTTTACACAAATAAAAGCATTATTTTTAAGGTAATTACTATCATCATGACTACGTGCGTCTAACAGGAAGTGAAAAGCCTTAACCTTGTCACGAACTGAACCAAATGATTAGAAATACAAATTTCTCAAGATGATAACCATCATATCGAACTATCTTAGTTTTACTGTTTACAGTCCATGTAACGTGATTTATTGTAAGGTTCCAATAAGAATTCTTAATAAGTATTACAGAACAGTAGACCTGCAAACAGTCAACAGTTCAAAACTGAAATGAAAATTTAAAGCCAAAACTGACAGCTCCAAAAGCTGGTTGAAAATGAAGCATGAAACTGCAATATATTGCTATTTTCCGACGAATTCACGAATGATTCTTTTAGTTTCACTGAGACGATGAAGAGTTAATTAAATCGTTAAATTGTTAACTATAGTCTGTACTTTGGATTTACATAACATTACCCACTCCGAATTTATTAATTTCAATAGTCCACATTTTAGCAATATTATCATTGGTAAATTAACCACAGGGGTGGGATCTAGCTCCTGTTCTTGACGTTTGTAATCATCTAATTCGCACCAGATAAATAATCACGACGGATAAAACGCTCAATAAAAACAACCTTTTCTATGCGAAGATTCAATAACTTTACAAAGTAAACGAATTAAGTTTCAACCTGAGTTCCTCATTCAACACCATGGTGCAAACAACACGTGCCAACGTGAACCATGGTCAGTATATATGCAAATTCAGCGATCAGTCTGTATTTTATGACAAATAGAGCAGGACTGAGTTCTAGATTCTTAACAAGTTGAGTTAAGAATGAAAGTTCAGTTCATCAACTTTAACAGCCTCTCCTGACAACCCGTTACGGACTTTACTCAATATGAAAGAAAGATATCAAAAAGAACTAAAAGTTCAACTTTTTTCCATAAGGAAGACAGAGCCCTTCAAGAAGCTATTTACGAGGGGTTTTCGGGTCTATGCGATTCATGGGTGGTCTTGCGCTCGGCCTTATATTCATAAAATTGCAGGTTCGAGACCGCAGTCGTCGTCATATTCCAAATTAAAATCGCATCCTCCCCCTCACCCCACGTTCACATTAATAGGAGATTTCTAAAACTGATTCTTTTCTTTATAAACAACGGTTCTTTTAAACAGTTCTTCGTTCCTTGAAAAGTGTTTTTGGTTCTCAGAAGAACCTTAAATTTCATAACTTTTTCGTTCTCTCTTCCAGATCTTTTTCCTTTCAATAAATCATTTCCCACCATTAACGTTTTGAAAGAGGAATCACTATGCCAACAGTTGACACAGAATTTCAACACTGTGGATACGAGCACTCGTTAACGACGAATTTCGTCACCCAGCGACCAACATGAGAGGAAAAAAAACCGAATGATCATAACTGATATTTCTAATATTTTCGAGATCAAACGAAGAAGTGTTTTCAAAAATGACTCTTTTCTTAATATCAGAATGCAGTTTTTGAAGAACACTTGAGAACTGACGGATCACATACATCTTCATCCATCAACCTACAGACGACGAGCGGAATCAGAATGATGGCTACTTCACCTGACTCCGATATCACCGTACATTCGAGTAATAAAAAAAAAATGGTATGATGATCAGAAAATCATAACAAAAACCATAAACGTAAAAAAATAGTCGCCGTTATCAACCAAAATCGCAACATTTTCGGGTGAATCGCAATAGTTATCGACTTTTTTGAGAGTAATACAATGCGAATGATTACTTACTACTAGCAGGAAATTGAAGATAAATACGACGAATTTGACCGTACCGACCGCACAACCCATTTTGAAAAAATAAAATTTAAAATAACACTAAGTTGACAGCGTAGAAAGAGAAAGACTACAGAAAATTTGCACAAAATTACGAAAATTACGCAGGAACGCACGACGCACGTACGAAACGATCACACAACAGCACACAATAAGCAAAACAAACAAAGCACTTCAACATAAAAAGACCGGCAAAAGTCAAGACGCTTCTTCCACACGAAGCAACAAGCCGATTTGTACACAAAAATATTTCCCTCTCTCCTTTCTTTCTTTCTTTATTTTTATTTTATTTTATTTTCGACAAAAAAATACTTCACTCCTACGGCTACGCACACGAAACGAACGTAGCACAAAAAAAAATCGCGATCCAGGAACGTTTTACTCTCCACTTCTACGTACTTCACCTTGATCGGGGTGTGGGGTTCGCTTAACGATATAATTATATCGCGATATATCGATACAAAAGTACTTGAAAGATATCGATATATCGATATAAATTCGAATAAAATCGAACTGGTTGAAATTTTTGATGCTCTCTTTTGAGTTTGTATTATTTTATATGTAGAGCTGATTCGTATACATTTTCTATATGTAGTTACTTTCAGACATAGATAGGGCTTTCAGGGAAAGAAATAACTTCTCTTACACACGAGTATATCTATATATAAGCGCTTATATATAGATATACTAGTGTGTAAATGAAGTCATTTCATTCCCCGAAAACGCTTACTATTATTGAAAAACGGAACTTGTTGAATCAGCTCTCCATATGAAATAATATATACTCAAAGATGCTCTCGATAGGAAGTAGGGACTAGGCGTGACTTTACTAGTGTCAGGCTTCAGAGAGGTTAAAGTTTTTTTGTATGTGTGTGTGTGTGTGTGTAGGTGTGTGGTTGTGTGCGTGTCCCTTGTCGATTACAGTAGAAAGTAACGCAACATATCAATTTTGAAACAAACCTGAAACCTCTTATATTTTATCCAATAATTACTCAGCCTCTATTTAAGCTAGAGAGCTGAGGCTGATATTATTGGAAAGAGGAGAAAATTTATAAAATCTCCATAAGATTTTCCAATCGTCTTTACAAACTTGGAAATGAACGAACGAAAAAATTGTAAATAATGGAAAATTTGCAATTTGTTGGATTCTAGAAACTTCTCATTTTCCACTTTCACTCAGTGATTCCTCAGCAGCTATTTATGTTAGAGAGCTGAAATTGATATCATTGGAAAGAAGAGAAATTGTTTATAAATTCACAGTCCAAATAATTTTTCTTTAGCAGTTTGAAAATAAATGAACGAAAAAACGAAAAATTGAAGAAAAATTTGCCATTTTTGGAATCTAGGAACCTCCTCTCCTTCAATTGATGATTCCTCAGCCGCTATTTAAATTAGCGAGTTAGGGTTGACATTAGTGATAGAAAGAGGTACTACCACCTGAGCCCTCAGGTCATAGAAACAAGGAAAAATAATCGGAGTAGTTTTTTAATCTGCAACCGACGCAACTACAGGTATTTGTTATAACCTACCGAACTACCGACTAAATTTTTAATTTTGCTCAAAGTCCAAAAATTACTATAAAAATGCCTAAAATGGAAATATTAAATCCTTTACGGTTTACCAGAATACCGGGATACCGCCATACCGGCTTTATATTTATAGTGAATACGCTTGACTAATGAAATTGCTGTATTTTCATGCATCGTTGCAATTTATAGATCATTATCAGTTATTATCATAAAAACCCTTGTTCATTTCAGCAAATTAGGAAATAGGGCGTGAACGTCAGGGGCCAAGTTAATTTGAGGAGAGTATAACTTTGTCTTTTTTCATTTTTCCACTGTTGTGGCAGTCATTTTCATTTTTTTTAAACCTTATTTTTATTTCCAACCTGGAACTGTCATTCATAAGAGCAGTGTCTCTGTGGAATGCTCATTTTCTAAAATGGGATATACAATTACGAAGCACCAAAATTGCCTCCTGCCAGAGCATGTTCAACAACTATGTACAATAAATTGTTATTTTAAACATCTTAAATTGTAATTTTAATAATCAGAAATTTATAATTAAGGTTTTTAAATAAAAACTCCCATTATAAATTTCTAATTGTCTAAATTTACACCCCTAGTTAGAAATTATAACAAACACTAACTTGTTACTTTTGTCTATTTTTTTATTTTTTTTTTATGTAGAATTTATAACTAACACTATTCTTATACTAGTATCAATTTAACTTGGCCCCTGACATACTTCAAAGAAAATGTCAATTGACCAATTAAATTGCTGTATTTTCATGCATCGTTGCAATTTATACATTATTATCTGTTATTATCACGAGTACCCTTGCTTATTTCAGCAAATTAGGCAATAGGGTGTGAATGTCAGGGGCCAAGTTAAATTGAGGCGAGTATAGTTTTGTCTCTTTTCTCATTTTTTTGACTATTGTGGCAGTCATTTTCATTTTTTTTTAACAATCTTATTTTTATTTCTAACCTGAAACTGTGAAAAAAGAACAATGTTATAACTCATTAATTTCACTTTTATGGATTTTTCCACTTGATTCAGTTTAATGTTTCACCCTGAGGATGATTTTAATGAACTTCTTTCTCAATGTTAGAGGATGATTGGGATCAGGTTACATTTTTTTATTTGAAAATCTGAGAAATAGTTTCCTTGTTGCTTTCAAAAACACTTAGTTTTAAAGAAAAATTCCAGCTAGTGTAAATGTTGATGCAAAAAGGAGAAAGCTTTAGGAAAATTTCAATATTCCTTTTAATTAAAAATTAGATCAAATGTGAAAAAACAAGAAGAAAAAATTGATAAATAACTAAATATAAATTAAAACTTGAAAATAGGAGAAAAATTGAATAACCTTTTGAAATTTTTCTAAGATTGACTGGAATTATTGTTATAAAGTTTTCTGACAAAATAGGCTGGAATTGAGATGCAAGCATTGGATAGCTGGCTAGTAGCTAGAAAAAACTTAAACTATGGAGAAGGCTCTAAAACTAAAAGCAGATACAGTCATCTGAATTATTTGGAGATTTTTGATTCTTAGTATTTTATACGAGGCTGAAGGCATCAATCAATACAATGTGAAAGAGCATAAGTTCACTTTGAAATTGATACAGTGTTCTCTTTACAATGCATTATTGCATCAGGCTATCAATGTTGATAGTAATAGTCAAGTTATGACTACCAATACCAGAATATAAAATTTTTTTAATCTCTCTTGACACTTGAGATTAGTTCACCCAACTCCTGCCTTTTGGACAAATCCAGTAGAGGAAAGTGGGAAAACATTCCTCTCCCTCACCACAGCTGTAAACAAAATTGAAAAAAAAAGCCTAAAAATTTTTTTTTTCTCGCTACACTTGCAGTGTTAGTTAACCGGTAGTTAAAAAACTACCAGAGAAACTATTATTATTATTATTATTTATTATTTATTATTTATTTTTATTATTATTATTATTATTATTATTATTATTATTATTATTATTATTATTATTATTATTATTATTACTATTTGTGGAATACCTTGTTGTGAGGAAGTATTCTCACCAGAAGGTAAATTCTACAGAATTAATTGAGTGTTCTGCCACTTTATACCTAAGGTATGGGAAAGCCAAATCTTTGGGAATACTGGCAATTTTAAAGCTGGTTCTGAGAGTTTATATACAGGATTTGGTACACGCACACAGACCACATACGTACATATTTGTATGGGATTATGTCATCAGTTGCGTAGTTTCCTGCTTCCGTAAGGTGATAAGAAACAACGTAACGCATTTGGTATCGGGTTGTGACATTGCCGAGATTGTTATCTGGTAATTGATCATGGCCCATGCAATGTATCCCAGCCCTTTGGGGTGGCGATTGTCATCGAGGGGTCCAAGCCCCTATTCCTTATACGGGAGAGTCCCCACACTACTATTATTATTATTATTATTATTATTATTATTATTATTATTATTATTATTATTATTATTTATTATTATTTATTATTATTTATTATTATTATTAATTATTAATCAATTTAGTTGAATAATTGATAATTTTGTGTGCTTCGTTTTTAATTTTTAGCTCTTAATTTTTTTCAGTCAACTTTTTCCTTCCATCTATTCGGATTATTAATATTCCAAAATCAATTTTAGAGGCAATTATTTTCTTCCATTTTTTTCAAAATTTTGATTATTGACAAGGTTAATTGGAGGAAAATAATCAATCATTAAGACAAGTATCTACACTATATATAACCTAGATACCTAACTTGTCTGTTTTCAGCCACCTTCTCTTCTCCTTACTGCACCATGCCAAAGTAAACAAAAGCTGTTGGCATTTTACACACACAAGTGTATCCATTTATATACACTTATATATACACACTAATCTAATGATTGAATACAAAATACATTATCGAAAATTACAAGAAATTATTTTTTTGTCTTGTAACAATAATTTTTGGTATCCTGGTTTCAGTCTTATAGACTGATAGAACATCCACACCGAATATGACATCAGAACACAAATTGATAAACATACAGCAGTTATTTTAAAATAGCCTTTTCTGTATAAGAAATTAACTATACATGATTCTTTTGTCAACAGGCCAGGGGATCTCTGCAACATCTCAACACTCCATTAGAGTGAATGCTTAACATAATGAAAGCGGCAAGTTAGGTATCTAGCTTATTTATAGTGTAGGTATCTGTGATTGCTAATCAACATCCAACAGCACTAGGTTTTACAAAGACGCCTAGACAGACAGATGGGTGACTTCCCTTCACCCGACGAAATTCTGAGACAAAAACAGCTGAAAACACAACGAACATACTGCATCCCGCAACTACCCAGAATTGTACCGATGTTCCAGCTGTGCCCCATAAATTATAAAATAGGGATATTACGAATTAAAAAAATCCAACATTGAAAATGTTAAACTTCACTCGTGATATTGGGGTACGTTTCAAAATAATATAAAAATTTTCCTACGTCAACAATCGACAATGTGCGCATGTAAAGGCGTATATCGCTAGGTATGAAAAACAAAAAGACAAAGAAAAATCATAGAAAAATACGACAAAATAAATAAAAATTAAAGGTACCTATACAAAAACGACACAAAAACCACTGTATAGAATTGATAACTAAACTGGAAAAGAGCAGATTCCGATCTGAAAATTTTGAACTTACATTACAGTTCTGAGAATAGAGCTTTCGAAACAAAACTGGGCAAAAAGCATCTAAGAGCAGGCACTTACATGAGGTTAAAATATTGTGAATATCTGTCAAGTGGGAGAGGTATGATGCTGCGACAAAAAAAGCAACTTCAGTTCATAACAATATAGAAATAAGTGTAGAAAAACTGTGCGATAACTTTCGGAATTGTTTAATTGCTAAACAAATTCGTGACAAACTATAGCATAAGTGGAGGAAATTTTTAAACATGAAGAAATAATAATGTATTATTTCACGTAATAATTATTATTAAGAACTTTTTTTTTTCGATTGTGACTAGAGATATAAGTTCTTTTTTTTTTTTTCAAAATGAATTTTTCAAATGACCAATACGGCGTGGAATAAATCGAGTCTGCATTATACGGTCGGCTTGGGGACCACATTTCTTGTAATAATTTTAGTAAAATTTAAAAGCGGTAAATTTTTGCATACCTACGAATAAGCCGCCGATTTATTTTCGAGAAAAAAAATTCAATAATCCCTGTGGACTTAACATTCTCTATGAACAATGAATTGAGGCCAGTTTGGGATCTAATATTCACACAAATTCAGACAGCGGCAGGTTATAGACAAACTAAGAAAAGCTATGAGTGTTGTATTGAGAAATTTCAGATTATCGTTTGATGAATTGAAGAAAAGTAATTCATCCGAACTCCGAGACTACTAGCATAAAAAATTGAAAAATATCACAAAACGTAATTTAATTTATTTTTTAACTTAATATTTGTTTAGAATAAACAGAAATTTTTTACATGTCCTAGATATCGCCATATATCGATAAGAAATATCGATATAAATGAAACATCGTTCAAGAAATAGGGATTAAATTACTTGTTCATCGCAACCATCGAAAGTCGCAACGGAATGATGATATACATTAATACATACAATAATATATTACATTATACATATACGCATACCCACCCACACACCCAAACACACACACACACATACACACACACACACACACACACATCAAGGTGTTAAATATCGATGAGAAGGGAAATTCGTATAGTAAACATTTATAAACTTGTTATCCCGCGAAATTCAAAAGCTGTTTTTAGAAAAATTGCGACGTTGCCACCTTGTCAGTATCCTATTGAAAGTTTTGAGTATTTTTTACTACTTACCTGAAACAGACAGGTTCTGTCATGTTCATTAAAGATTTCAGGAATGAGAAACGAGGGTTCTCGACTTCGGACTTGCAACTAATTCGTATAACTGTGAAGAGGCAAGCCTAAAGGAAAGTGGATGGACAGCAAAATTCGTTTGGCACAATGACATCATGGACTCGCTTTGGCTTTTTTTTTTTTTAATTGTATAATGATAAATCCAAAAAAAAGAGAAAAGACTCTACAGAGCATTCCAATACACAAAAATATCAGTGAACTAAAAAATAAATAAATAAATAAAATTATCAATCTCGAGATTAGAACCTATGACTTGGACATGCTAAACTCCTATTTAACCATTCAGTCACAGCAGCAATTGGTAACTATTGGTTTTTCATAGACATACAATCACTCTTTGTTTCACAATTATACGATTTAGTCATAAATTTGACTTCAGTATATCGTCTAAAAGCAAAGTGGGCAGGATCTGATTTATTCCAATCATGGAACGGATACCTACAGTGTTGGGCAGAGGAATTCCCAATTCCTATTCCTGGAAATTTAATGTTTTGTACCTGGCTCAAAACTTCCTAGGAATTCCCATTTATGTATTTTTTGGCGTTTTTGTGCATAAATGAAGACTCTATACTGGCACATTCAACATATTTGAAAACTGGTTGACATTTGACAAAAATTGCCTAATTACCACAAGTATCAAGACAAAAAATACATTGCATTGGTATTCAAATGTTCTCTTTTGCAATGCTTTGGCGCCAAAATACCATTAAATCATTGCAGAAATGCAGAGGTGAACAGAATTTTTGTTTTTTAATTTACTCAAGTTCTACTTGAAGGAAATCAATCGGGGTAATCAAAATGTAAAGTATGTCCCATTCCTCGAAAATCAGCGGGAATTCCCGGCCAAAAATGTTTTTCATGGAATCACCCAACACTGAATACATAATATACTATTGATGCGAGACTCAAATATTTTTTTTTTTTTTTTTAATGGCTAGATGGGTGAATTTTTCCGAAATTGCATATTAAACAAAGGCAAAACAGATTTAAACTGTTAACAAAATTATTCCAAAATGACATTTTCACTTTATCATTCATCATCATCATCGTCATCACATGCGCTTACCTGGTAGCATATTATATAATTACGTTCAGCCTCACCAATACTAGACAGAATTTACGAGGACGATTTGTGTTTTAATTAACACCTTAAAAACCAATTTGAAACGTATTTTTCGATTTGGCTAGGTTAGACGGCCAGTTTAAAGATAAGAAAAAAATAAATAAACGTTAGTTTTCAATTAATTAAAGATTTTCAAAAACCGTTCATCAAAAATACTAATTTAAACTAAAGTGAATACCTACCTACCTACTACAATTTTATAAAAGAATAAAATAAAATAAATCCTTAAATAACTGAATTAATCGCCTGCGGAATAGATTTAATTCTATTTGAGACATCATTTCATCACAAACGTGATGTAATGTTTTGTACCCATTTACATATTTTCATTTAAGTAACATAAAGTACGTAACTATTAACTATATCTACCTAATACTATTCTATTGATAGTATTGATCGATAGTTTTCACTTCATTTCAATTAATTAATTCATTCATTCATTCATTATAGACATATGCAGCACCAGTATCAGAAAAAGAAATTACCGCAATTATTTTATATCATAACTTCGTACGCTTAACATAAGTAATATTTTCTAATCACAAATAAGAAATGTAAATCCTATGATTTTTCAACGCATAATCTTACTTTTTACCGACTACATACGGAGGAAGTTACATGTTTGGTATGTCTATCTCTGGAACTAACGGAATTTCGTTCATTCAGAGCAAATGTCTTACTTAATAGATTTTAATGAAAGTAGGCTCAAAATGTTGCTCATATTTGAAAATTAAAAAATTAGAAGAGTGTAATTGAAGAAAATGAAAATTTAAAGACTGAAAAAATTATTTTCATTACTTTGGGCATATTCACCAATAAAAACTACTCATTCAGATTGAGCAGTTGGTTTTTTTTTTTTTTTTTTTTTTTTTAATAAACTTTATTTACATAATATATATCTAGATGGGTACATAAGTGCATATCTTATTTTTGCCAAAATTCGAGTATTTTTTTTTTATGTTTGTTCCAGCATAACTTTTTAACTTGGCCACCGATTTTGATTACCTTTTTTTCAATGGTAGAAGATAATCCCATCCCATGGTAGTTTTAGAATCGGTGACGTAGTTTTTGAGTAATCTTTACATAAAAACTGTTAATTTCAAAGTAATATTACCGCTAACTCTAAAAACGAAAAATCATGTAAAAAATTTTTTCGTCAAAAAATGTAATCAATTTCAAAAAACGAATAAAAATTCTCTGGAAAGAGAAAAATAATTCTCGTAAAATTTCTACAGTAAGATATACTGGAATTCAATAGAAATAAAAATAAATTATTAACGGTAAATTATAATAATTATCAAAAAACAAAAAACGCTAAAACAATAAAAATAATCCTTTTAAAATTTCTCCTGCAAGATGTAGGTCTAGAGACAGGAATTATTAAAGTCGACGATAATCAAAATGTTTTGTTATAAAATTTGACGGAATTTATGCATTAAAGCTCACATGCGGTAAAGAAAAGAGCACCGACTTCGATAATTCCAGTCCCTAGACCTACATTTTGCTAGAGAAATTTGAAAATATTATTGTTATCTGTATAGTGTGTTTTTTATTATGTATTTTTGAAGTCGGTTATATTTTTTGAAAAAAATTGAAGTACCGTAATATTTTTTTTTTCCGTTTCAATTGAATTCCAGTAGATTTTACTTAAAGAAATTTTACAATAATTTAGTTTTTTTATTTATATATTTTTTTTTTGTTAATTAATTAATTATATGTTAATTTCTTGAACAATATGCACTGAACAATTGAAATTTTCGGATTATTATACGTAGAAAGCTTGTTGTATATTGGATTAAACATGAGTATCAACTCGCAGTATTTAAAATGTTACACTTGTTGTACGATCTTATTTTAATTGTAGACTCGAAAAAATTCCAAAAGGTTCATCGCAATTCTCTCTCAAAAAAAAAATTTTAAAAAAACACGTTCGAATAAATTTTCTCCATTAAAGGAATAACTTTCTGACGCAAGTAGTGACAATAATTTTACTTAGGAAATAAGCATGAGATGATTTAAAATTTATTTCTCTAAACATAATATTTCTGAGGCTCTCAGAAAAGGAGATCCTAACGCTAACGTTACCTCTACATATAATTAAAACACTGATGTTCTCAGGGCATGAGCAATTGCTTTTTCGTTTCAATTCTTTACATATAAAAATAAATATGTGCCTAATTCAACTCGAAAAATTTGAGTAAAATTAAAACACAAATAGTTTTCTAACAATGCAAACAAATATTCTTTGCTATTTAGGCCCTTCAAAGTGAAAAATATACTGCATCAAAAATTTAATCTTCACTAAGTATTCGAACAGAAAGCTACAACTTTCAAAAGGTATTAAATTCTTCTTCAAATGAGCATAAATAAGATGAAACGAAGTTTTTACGATCAAACCATAAAAAATCTGTTTACAGGTGAATACCTCGAAACGTTATTTCATATTCGAAAGCATAAAATTAATTTTTGTGGAAAAACATATTTTTTATGGAATCAACTGCCAAACTTTGGCGGTTGTTAGAACGATAAAAATAAATAGCAAAATACCTACGTAAAAGAGATATTCAATGTATTGTATGCGAATGTAGATAAAGTTGCTTCGAACAATTTCTTTAGGAATAATTTCTAAACGACGTGAATTCTTTGCCTAATTTCGGTCGGTACTCGTTTGGTAATTACGTTTAGAAGGTACTCGACGAGAAGGCCCGTCCGCAGGCAGACAAAGAGATTTATTCAGGCCTGGACGTTTTAGGGGCCTAAAATTTTTTAAAAATGAAATAGAATAAATAAGCAAATTTGGACTCATTCAAATTTCAATTTTTTGTAGAGCCCATAAATGTTTTATACCTCGTAGCCAAATTTTTTTTAGCCAGCCCTGTCGATGAGGCCTATACTGTTTGCCACTGCACAATGACATTAATCCTCCATAGTGTCATTTGTTAGTACTGTGAGTTGTGACTATGTATCGCAGTTAAAATCAAAAATCAGGAAAATTTGTGAATTTTCAGTCAGAAGGGAAAATGCTAGTAAAAAGTATCGATGTCCCTATTTCGTGTATTTTCTTTACTCATTACTATTTTCAGTCCGAAATGTTAATTTTCTTGATTTCCAGCTTTTTATCGAATTAACGTTTTTCCTTGAAATTAATCCAGTCAAAATCAATACTAGGTAAATACATAAAAGCCAGAAAATGCAATAGATCAATCACGTGTAACGTCACAACCAGTCTGAAATGTATCAATAGTTGCAGGTAAACGATGGTCCAAATAAATTTATATCGTTATCACAAACCTATGTAAATTCCCATATGATTATAAAAATGAAAAGAAATTGAAAATTTTTGAAGAACAATGAGGTAGAAAGTTAATCGCACTATACAGAGTATCATAACCTATCGTATAACAAAAAATATATTTTCTCCTTGATCCTCAGCTTTTAAAAATTACATTAATAATTCGAGAAATTGATTGCTTGAGAGCTTTTAAAAATAGTGAAAAGTTAAGTGAGGTGGATGGTTTTCAATTTAAAAAATAAATGATCTTATACGATTAAAATTTTTCAAACAACTGCATACGGTATTTGATTATTTAGGTTTCGAACTAGGAATTATAAAATTGCCTTAGGTTCATTTTCAAGGCATTCTCATATTTCTTTGAATATTTGAGAAATTAATTGGAATTTGTCAGTTAGGTTTTCCGTAATACCACATTCAAAAGGTTTACAGACAAAAAGAATAACATTCTAAAACAAAGGCATTTGTAGGCATTTTTGTTTTTGCCAAATTATATTAATTTGTAAATTCAGTGATTTTCAGTACTGAATAATTCACGTTTTTTCCCCAAGTTATTTAGGTGTAAACAAAAACCAGTCAAAAAATATTAATTCCACAATTCCCTAACGGTCAAAAAATTTACTTTTATGACTAATTTTGCTCATACATTTCATGAAATTCGGGTCAGTGGAGAGCATATCAAGTCTTTTTCCAGACATTTTCCTTTCTGCCCAGAAATTTTCTTACATAATTTACTGCAACTATATATATACATATGTTTATAGAAATTAAAATGTAAAATAGCGGACTTTTTGTTTTATTATGTATGTTTGTTCATCAATGTCAGAATGGGAGTATATTGTGCCCCCTTTCTTTCTATTGTTGAAATTTTTTCATTCACTGTAGATTACTTTTTCGCTTCTAGGACTGGTATTCATAGACAATACTTAGGATTCACTTACATAAAGGTCTATTTTTAAATGAATGTAAAGCTGCAAAAAAAATAGTTTGACTGAGAATGGTGAAAAATGTAGCTTCCTTGAGATAAACTATGGCAAAGCTATAAAAAAAAATTAGTTTTATTGAGAAGTATAGCTAAGAAATGCAGGTTTTAATAATGGACCCTTAGGTATGTGAATCCTAAGTATCATCTATAAATACCAGCCTAGATTGCCATATTACCTGTTGACTTCAAAAAATATTTAGAGAAAATATTGTGTAGAGTTTGTGTGTCGAGTAATATACATCATGAAACAAAACATTTTCCATTCCTTAAGTTGATGATCCCCACTTGACAGCTCCCCTAAAAACAGAACTTTGTTCCGTAAAATTTTCTACTAATTACAGCTCAAAAACTATTGGGCATATGACAAATATGTAAATCACTTTATTTGTAGAAAGTTGTAAAAAAATTTTTGCTTACATTAAAATTTTCTGTAAAATCAACCCTTACCCGAGAAAATCTCAAAAACCTGATTGAAAGATGGTTCAAAACATTCGGAAGGCTGAGAAGAGAGTATTGACTTGAGAGTGGTTAAGTAATCGATTTTACATAGTTTAAGGTCAAATATGATAAGTCTCTAAAGGGCTAAACATTATCTTTCTTATTTATTGAGAAAAAGGAGCGTTACATTGTGGCGACTCAAAATAATACGCCACAATACCTGTTGTTAAAGAAAAAGTCCGTCATTTCACATGCAAACATATATATAGGCATAAAAATTAGATAAAAACTCTAGTATATTTAGCCAGCAGCAAGCCACACTAGAAAATGTAGGTTTTCTTAATCAAAAAAATTTAAATAAACAAATATCTACCAACACAAAAATGAAAATATCACAAATATTTGCAGGAATGTTAGGCAAAAATTACATTTAACGAAGTTATCATCACACGAAATGTGAGTGAGTGGATCGCTTATTATCATATTTGGGGTAAGCCATATTCCCCAAATATGTCCACTTAAGACAACTCGTTCGACTGGCACTTCTCTGATCTCTGAAGTGGTGACATCTCCTACTCGCCTCACATTCTATGAGACAACAACATGATAACAGAGCATGATAAATTACAGACTAACAGTATAAACAACCTGAACCTCCCAATAAATTCAGCTCTCGTTTATTCTATGGCTCCAGTCCAGCTCACTTAACTTGAAAAAGAAATTCTGTCTCAAAACTATACCTAATGTAACACTGGTATACCATCTAAACCACCTACAAATCCAATAATCGAAAAATTACACTACCTAAAATACAGAATTCTTCGGGAAAAGAAACTTCGACAAAATCTTTATATTTGTTATAATTTTTGTCAAAAAGTTTTTTCCACACAAAAACTATCCTGTTAGCTCCTAATAGAAATATTTCAAATAAATTCTAAATTCTACCTAAACACTCCCTAGGTACCCTACCCAATAAAAGAAGACAATCTCTTCGTAACCACCTAAGTAAGAAATAATCTTACAACAAATTTTTCAAAAATAAAATTCAAAAAGTTTACTAAGTATCTAAAAAACTTGCTAAAATTACAGAACCACCGAAATTAAAAGCAAACTTTGTCAACAACCACCTAAAATTCCTATAAAAACAAACGACGCCAAATCAATAGAAACGTAATTCCGTTTCATACGCTGAGGTTAAATTCTGGGAAAAAGTATCGAAAAATTCCTTTGAATTTGTCTGAGAGAAATATTCGTCTCTTCTACAAACCATATTATTTTTACCTCCATAAAAGTAGGAAGAATTCAAAGGAAACACGTCTTAACAACCTTTTTCTTAATCCTCACATAATGCAAAATGTGCCTTTGAACGAGTCAAAACTTGAACATATCAAAAAATCGCCTAGCAACGTATTTCTTGGAATTCTGGAGAATACGTTGGAACAAAAGAAATATCAACTTAGACGTTTGGTGCCTATCGGTTCTTTCGTTTCTGAGAAAACTGGAAAACAAAAAATTCCTGGAAAAACATGACAAAAGGGATTGGGGTGAAATTTTCACGGTAGATTATTCTCATGTTTGGTGCAAGTCTGATAGAATCTTGATGCCTATTAATTCAGTATTTCTGAGAAAACTGGAAAAAAAAAAATCAGGAAAAAATTTTGTGTTCAAGGTTTAGAGAAAACAGTCAAACCGCTGAAGCTGAATTTTTGGAATAGATAGTTATCATGGAGGAGCCGGTCTACAAGAAGCTCGATAGTCATCGGTTCAGTAGTTCTCGAGAAAACTGCAATTGCTGTAAGAATCGTTTTTTCAGGATTCTGAGAAAGCGACAAAAGGGATGAAGCTAACACTTCCACAAATTACGGTAGATTATCCTTATGTAGGGGCAAGTCTGATAGATATTTGATACTTATTAATTTGGTGGTTTATGAGATAACAGAAGAGGAAAAATTTCTGGAAAAAATTTTCTGTTCATGGTATTGAGAAAACTACCAAACAGATAGGCTTAAATTTTTATGAAAGGTATTCCTTATATGGGACCAAGTCTCATAGAGGTTTGGTGACTATTGGTTCAGTGATTTCAGAAAAAACCAGAAAACAATAAATTCTTGGAAAATCAGTTTTTAGCAATAAAACATTGATAAATCGATATTTTTGTTAAAGCTGTCGTTGATAGATTTTTTTGATTTTTTTACCTGAAACTTGTTTGAAAATGTGTTAAAAACAGAGATACAAGTAATAAGATAGTAGTAGACAAATATGATTATATAGTGGATAAATATAATATTGTAAATTAGTGTTGCCTTATGCTACGATTGAGTGGCAGTCAGTGTGTGCATGTACAGAGGAGCTGGGAATTGGACTACAGCCCAACAAGGAAGACAGATTAGGGGTATTAAACAAAATAATAAAGGTGTTCACAACTTACATTTCAGAAGTGTGTAATTGGAGCGGTTGCAGCAATGGAAATAAGTAATTTACAGCGTATGAAATGTATGTACAAAGGTAAACAAATGAGCAGAGGAACAAGTATCAGTGTAGCCTCGAGTGTAAAGATATAAATGTGTTTTCAGAAAGATAGTTGACTGTTTGCATGAGTGTGAGGGGAAGAGGATTGCTGGTCCCAACAAAACTAACAATGGAATATTGATATATTAACATGTTATTCATATATCGATAACTATCAATACAAATATCTATTATTTTTCAATGTTTCCAAGTAGGTAATTGAAATTTAGTTTTTATTTAATTGAATTATGGGTGAAAATTTGTTAACTTTATTTTCTAACAAAGTATTGTTGCTCTAGACATTTTTTTTCATACTGGTACCACATTAATGAATAAAATAATTATTCTCCTATAACTTCTACCATCATTAGTGTACACAGACATCCAAAGTCATGGGTGCCTGAGAATGTGGCAAAAAATTTTTTTGCCAGCTATAATTTTTTTCCCATCCAAATTTTTTCTTCCTCAATTTTTAGGCCCCTTAATTTTTGCCTGAGTGTAATTATTGTTTTTGTCTTCTTTTGTTTTGTCCTCTTGATGTCATGTAGCCAATGGCAGATTTACCAGGAGATCACTGAGGCAGTGGCCTACAGGCGCAAAGACAAAAGGGTGGAAAATTAATTTTTTCTGTATGTTTTGAATTAGCAACGTTGTATTTTTTAATGACTTTTTTAGCTGGCAACACTGAATTAGGGTACAAAATTCACCTGGGCTATAGGCGCCAAATTTATAAATCTGCCTTTGCATGCAGCATATTACACATAAGTAATTATTTAGGTAATTACTACCCAATATGAAATAAAACGAAACTTATTGAATAAAAAAAGTCATCATGGGTGCCAGGCACCTACGGGAACCCATCTGCACATGCCCATGTTTACCATGTAACAAATTTCAGGCTAATTGAATGAAAGTCTCCAAAAAATTTTGGATGTTTTGTCTCCAACCATTCCTACCCCACGGCTTTGTATTCTGATGGATTGCTGCGGTAGTTTTTTTTTTTTTTTTTTTTGCACAAGAGTGATAAGAAATGTTGTTGATTCTTCTTTGCTAATGACTGCTGCCGGCTGAAAGTGAGTATGACTGAAATTTGTCGCTCGCTAACAAACCAAAATAAAAAGTTGCATTTATTACACACACCAATACAATTTAACTTTAGATTATAACAATTGGATGCTATGACCACTCCGTTTTATTTATTTTTTTCACTGTCTTGATTTACATTAGTTATGCCTTAGCCTCTCAAAAGTGATGAAGACTTACCTACATCGTGGAAAAATGCTTTATAGACATAGCTACAAAATGTATAAACAGTTTGTAAAAGGCCTCTTGGAGGATGAATAATATCTTCATCAAAGAGATGTAGGTGTTCAGGGGAAAAAATTGGTTAGTACGGTATAGGAAGTACAATCGACAATCGTAGATTCAGGTCAGAGTCAGTAGAACTATTAACAAACGTTATCTGCAATGTTTGCACCAAATTTTTATTCATAATTCATATCAAAAAGAGAAAATGCTTCTACTTTACCTTTTAATCGAAACATTGGCTAGCATTTATTTATCTGCAAATGCTTTATTTTTATTTATACGGGCCAATTTATCGATAAAAAGGGTAAAAATATTAGAAATAAAAAAAAATAAATATTTTTCGAAATAATTTATGAAACAAGCTCAAAATACCTATCACTTTAATACACTTTAATAAGGGTTACTTTCAATGAAATTACCAAATTTTAAGACAGTTGATCAGTGGCGAGGGAGAGTAATGAGGGAAGCGGTTCTTCAACATCAAATACCTAAGTCAAGAACCCACTTATCGACTGAGTTCAAAATCAATGTAAATTTTCTGATGGGTACTTGAAATGTTTGTTTTTGCCAATGTAGAGTAGGTACGTAAGTAATGAAAAAAAAATTTTTTTTTGCCATAATCAGCTATAAGTAAGTATAATGTTTCAGTCAATCTCAAAATCATTTTAATTTTAGTTAAGTTTACTTTCAAACAGTGTTCCAAATTCAAAGAATAGTTAGCCTGTGGAAACGATCAGTAATACTGTGTAATTAAGTAGATAGATTTTTTGCTTGAAACTTGGCGCCATCTTGACAAGTTTTATAACATCCTCGATCCAAAAGAGATGGAGTATAACATTCTCACAAAATTATTTCTTCCTTTATAGCACTGGACAATGAAAGATGACTGCCAGAGCCAATATCGAGTACCTGTGGTAACTTAGAAAGTCAAACACTCAAGCTCATCAAGTATTGATAAAATTGTGGCATCGGAAGGTATAATGATGTTTTTTCAAAACTTTTTGTTTCCTACATGTTTATAGTGAAACAAGCTGGCGAAATGAAAGAGAAGAACTCAAGACTGCAGGGCCCGATTTACAGCTCAAGTGCCCCGGTACAATAAAATTTTAGCGCCCCTCATTTTTCTAATTTTAGCAACCCACCCTATCACCAAAAATTTTTTTTATGGATTTTTATCAGGAGTTTTTACTACATTAAAAATTTATAAGTTTAATTAATTATTTTTTCCCTGTCATACAGTCATGCTTAATGTTACTAAAAAAAAAAAAAAGTAAAAATGTGCCGCCCGGTACAGTTGTACTCTTTGCACCTCCCTAAATCCGGCCCTGCAAGACTGACTTTTATTTTTTCCTTTACAACATTTCAACATCCAATTATTTTAAAAATATAGGGGATGTGTTGCTTATCAACGTTTAGGCAAATGACCACACATCTGGTTCCAGAAAGACATCCTAAAATAAACGAAAATGTACGTTTCTCTGTTTCTTTTCTTTTCTCACTTGTCTTCCTATTCACCATTTATCATGTTAAAATATATTTATCAAATTTTTGGAAAATTATTGATAACATCGATATACATGTAGAGCGATAATATCGATATTGATAGAATGTTTTTTCATATTTTTCAGAAGTTTTTTAATTTTTCAATGGTATTATCAGGATGTGGTAGGGACCCCCCTCAAAAAACTTTTTAGAATAATTGGAAAAATTAACTAGTTGCATGCATAGTTGGAAAATCGTGGAATTTGATGATCTTTATTTTATTTTTTAAGAAATTTAAAAATTTTGCAGCAGTTAGCAATTTTGAGTTGAAAAAGTTAGCAATTCTATAATATAGGTAAGTTTAACAGTTGAAAAATCATGCCAGTTGATGATTTTTTTTCTATCTGTTGCAAATTTTAAAAATTTCAGTTGGAAATTTTCGCTTTTCTCCCATTTTTAAATGAGACTTTCGTCGTGGCGTCCTTATTAATTTATATAAGGGGTTAAATTGGTTTCTGGACAAGTGAAACCCTGATAAACCTCGAAATGATATTATGATGAAGAAGTCTCCGTCAAATGAAGTAACCAGAGAATTATTTTATTCTGTCTCAACTTTGATGTTTCACCAAAACGTTCAATATCTTTCAGCTTCTCATTACCCCCTCCAATTATCTCATTATATAAAAATATCACTGTTTCCTTCGACAACAGCTGCTATACTAATATCTCGTAAAATTTTCATACGATGTTTCAAAAAATACGTTTCAATGAAATTTCAGACAACCTACTTGTAACCTAAAAGGAAATTTTTCCCTCCTTACTTCAGTAAAATTTAAGAAAATTTATTTCCTCTTTCATTCCACTTTGAAAACGGGTGAATTTATAAGTATAATTTCCAAAATATATACTGGCGGGGATTCCCTCCACATGATTTGTGTTACTTACAATTTTTTTGTGCCGTATAACAGTAACTAAAGTGGTATCATGGTGAGGAAATTAATGCCATATGGTGGTGGGGGAGAGGGGAAGTAACATGAAGATGATGCTCACTGGGTATATTTTGTCACATTCCACGTAATACAGACACCCCACGGTGAAAATGAAGATTCTCTCACCACGCTACCATTGGAAGGGAGACAAACACGGTCTGAAATAAATTTAAGACTTTTGATACTTTTGATATAGTCGCATATATCGATTTTTATCGATAATTTATCGCCGTTTCAGTAGTGTCGCCGATATCTTGGATAACAGAAAAAGCTAAGCTCATTCCATTTCGAGAAAAACAAAAAAAAATTGCATCTAAGCGGGGGTGCACAGATTTTTCTCGAGGTAAGAGTATGGGACTAAAATATGACAAAAAAGAAAAAAAAAAGAAAAAAAAGAAAAAAAGTAATTTTTTAATCTTTTTTTAACATTAAATCAAGAAAAGAAGCAAAGAAACGTTGAAAATGTAACGAATATGTTCGTCATATTTTAAAATAGACGTACATATTTCATTCACAGAAAAATACGTTTTTCTTACTAAGCAAATTCTTTCCCTAATATGTATTGTCAACTGGCGAAAGTACCGTTACTTCCTGCCAACAACTACTACACGTTTTCTAACAGAATATTCGAGTACCTGAACATTCTGGTACCCAAATATTCTAGAAATAATTAAATACCTAAATCAGCAAATCCCTACTCTACACTTAACACCATAGAAAACCATATACCTTAACAGGTATATAAACTCTGGTTTTCATTAAAATAATTGTATTGTATAGAATTGTAATTGTACTCTTGACACTACGTAATAGTGTAATATATTTTATTGTAAATAAACTGGTCAGTCGTATACTGTACCTGCAATATTCTTCCAGTCTTAGACTGTGAATGAATACTTGTAAATTTAATATTGTGTTTTAAAAGTAAAGTGATAAAGTTTATTGTGTGTTTCAATTTAATTAAAGTCTTTCATTTAGTTAAGGTCCACAATAGTTGTAGATAATAAAATTCAATTAGTTAAAATAATTTTCGAATACTATAATATTCCTGTGAATATTATCGTATATCGAAGGAAGTGTAATCGCCCCAAAAGAGGTTAGTTTCCAGTACTGAACCACCTCTTTTGGCCGTTACAGAAAAAAATTATTTTTTGATCAAATTTGAATACTAATATCTAATATAGGTATGCAAAGTTCTTATCTTGGACCAAAAAAAAAGAATTTTCTTTCTTCATTCTAAAAGAGAGTAACTTTAATGCTTTTAAAAAAAAAGTATATCTGTGCACCCTGGTTAAGGCGAATAACGTAAATGAATCACAAATCATAATAAACCAACAAAATAGTTTTCATCCAAAAATCGAACCAACCTCGAAAAACAAAAGAATTAAGTGCTTATAAGTGAAAAATGAAAATTTTGAAGTTTCTCTAGCAAGTCATAATAGTTAACAAAACAGCCTGTTTGTTTGTTTGTTTTTTTTTTTTTTTTTCATATAACAGCAACTCCCAACACTCAAATCATAACTCTTATCACGAATCAACATTTTAAAATGGAAAATGGAAGCACTCAGCGCGCATACTAATGCAACTGCACCGTAGTCAATAGTTAATACTCTTACATTTATGTAGGAACTAAAATTTAGAAAAATTTTTTGAACCCATATCGCCGAAATGTCAAATCGGTGACTATGTATTTATTTGATTCATTTACCATTTACCTTAATTCCCATGCAAACAGATGTAAATGAACGCCATCGTCATACAAATGGAAGATTAAAAACTATAGCGCGGCATTGCAGCAAGCAACGCGAGAAAATGTAGGTTTTCCTTACAAAAATAAATAAATAAATAAATAGGTACAATAAAAAAAACCAAAAAATCAGAAATATTTCGCACAATTATGAATGGAAATTACTTTTAAAATTAAATGTCAAAGAAATTCATTATGAATGCTCAAGTGCATCAAACACGTGACGCAGACAAAAGAACAAAATCTAACGCAGCAGCCCTACGTTAGAAAACGTAGGTTTTCGAAAAATGTAAAATTAGGTAGTCACTGAAAAGTTACGTTACCTATTAATAGATCGTAATAAATATTTGTTCCGAATTACTTTGATATTGGTTCAAAATTAGGCAATTTATGTGCGAAATAAAAACGAAAACAGTGTTACCGAAGTACCGCGCGATCGATCCGCACCAAAATTTATAGTGTCTAAGTTATAATATTTGCTACAAAGTTATTGATCGAAAAATAATAATTTTATAGCTAAAACAAAAACGAAAATTACTCTACCGGCAGTACCGTACGGCCGATCCACGCCGAAATTTATAGCAAGTTATAATGTATCATATTTAATATTTGTTTTGAATTTCGTAGCTATTAGTCGAAAATTGAAAATTTTATAGCCAAAACAAAAACAAAAATGACCATATCGGAAGTACCGTTCGGCCGATCTGTAAAAAAATTAATAGGTCAGGTCCTTGGCTTAATACTAATGTTCGTTCCAAATTTTGTGACTATCGGATCAAAATTGCGACCTGTGCCGAGATCATGAAATTTTCGGTTAATGGTTAACAATTTTTCACATACTTTATATAGACGTAAAATTTGATAAATGAAATAATTGTGTTTTAAATTGACGTTTTCTTCGGCACTAGCGGGGCTTACTCTCCAAATCTCCCCTTAAAATCGGCCTTGCTTGCAGCGGAGAAATTTTATACGATTTAAAACTTGTTTTCAGTAAAATGAATATGAGTGGGCTATTGGTTGGGTCATGAAAATTTATTTTGTTTTACATTTTTAGTAGAAATTACTGAATCAATAGCCACCAAACTCGTATCAAACTTGGTCCTACATAAGGGCTGTATTGGTACTGACTTAGTTGTTAGGTGTTCATTCTTAATCTTTTTAAAATAATGCTGAAAGACTGCCTGTACTTACCGCATATTTCACAATTGAAACAGTTAGTCATGAGTTTCATCGATTCACGGTTACGTAAAATTGTTTGTTGTTCCTCGAGTATGGCGAACATTTATTTGGTCTATCATTTAACTTGCGTTCATTTCAAACTTTTCGTAACCTTATCATCTTTTTGAAAAATACGAAAAATGAGTCTCACGCTCGTCATCCAACAATTTGTTTAGAATTTATATCAATACAAGTGTTCGTTGGGGTTGTAATTGACGTTATTTTATCGCTCTCTAACCTCTACAATGGTGGGTTATAATCCCCATTTCGGACAATTTTCACCATTAATTCGAATAATTGATTACTTTCTTTCGTAAGTCCGGTGTTTCTATCTGCACTTTTATTGTCTTCCCTAATAACCGTTTTCCCTCCTGTCATGATGCAAATGGATTGCTTTGAGGGAGCTTAATTTTTTTTGGAGACTATCGTTACTCCACCCAACTAAACTGGTGAATTTCATCTTTCTTGAGATAATTTTGAAGTAATAAAATTACTAGTCTTTCATTTTCTGTTTGATAGCCATTTCCTCATATGTGGCTGTTTCAATTAAAAATATAAAAGAAAAGAACTGATTTTATGATTAAATTTTACGAATGAAATATTTCTGCATGAATTCTACATTAAGCCGATAAGATTGAAGAGGGAGAGCTGATAAAATATGAAAAAATAATCAAACATAGGAATTTGCTGATTACAGATTGCAGCTGTCTCATAAGGGAGATAATATTGAGTTTTCCAGGAATTAATAATTGCAGACGTAACAATGGCTTTTATGATGGGACAAGTTCATTTTCTTATCGTTTGTATTTCTAATTTTGCTTATCTCTTTAGTTTTCTTCGTCTTTCTTCTTAATGTGTCCCTCTCTGTTTTATTATTATTATTATTATTATTATTATTATTATTATTATTATTATTATTATTATTATTATTATTATTATTATTATTATTATTATTATTATTATTATTATTATTATTAATTATTAATTATTATTATTATTATTATTATTATTATTATTATTACCACTTAACTGACAAAATTTTTAACTAACTTCGACAAACCAGCATAACTTTCCACCCTGGGCACTGATTTTTATATTTTATTATTCTTTGAAATCTCCCAGTGGTTCCATTTTATTTTTTCCAAAATATTCCTTCCGAATCAAAATTGAAGCTCACTCGAATGCAAATAAAACCAAAAAGCATACAATAAATAAATTAATTTCTAAGTTTGACCTGTAAATTTAAATTCTTTGTCTGTTTTGTGAAGTGGAACTCAAAGAAATTAAAAAATTGGTAACTGAAATGGAACAGTTTAAACAGTAGGAAATGATAAAAGACAAACCAGACATGTAATTTAAATTAAAAATACGATTTGATTTTAGAATAGAACTCTTCTTCAAAACTTCAACAATGAGCCTGTATAGGCGACAGAAAATTCTGCCCTTCTCAAACTTTTTTTTTTTTTAGGTCTAACCCAGAAATTAACAGCCTCTTCAGAAAATAAGTACTTCCCTTTTTTGCAAAATCAAACGCCCTATTATTAAAAACATATAAAAGTTCTGCACTTTTTTCATTATTAGGGCTTAAACTGGCGGCGTAGAAGTCAGTTAGTCGCCTAGTTCTGAAAATTATGAAAAAAATATTCTGAATTTCTTTTTCTTTTTTTCAAGCGATGGGGAAATCTACCATCAATAAAATTAAGGCCCATAGATCTTCAAAAAAATCTAAATCCAGCTCTAGTCATCACAAACTGGAATCATAGAGAAAATTTTCTCAATTTTTAGTCATGGTGCCGTTTTTGAGTGCTATAATTAAGTATTTAGAACTGGTTTAATGATCGAACAAATTCAAATATCGTAAACAGGAACAACAGAATTACGAGCGCAAATCAACAAAACAGAGCAAGTAAACGTAGCCTACATAAAAATCAACAGTTGCACCATAACGACTATTAAAACAATAATTGCCCTGCTTAACATTTGCTTCTTCCTAGAGGCCAATTCGTAGAGTGAATCGTCCATAAGAATTTGTGAGAAATTCTTGAAATAAATGCTGACGAATGTGGAAGAAATGCTGACGATGTGTGAGTAATACTGTGGCTAGGAACATGGAAGTAGGTAACCACAACCGCAGCTAGTTGCTGTGGAAGGTTGCAAATACAAAATATTCATAATCTTTCGTATGGTAATAAGTATTAGGAATTTCTGGGTGATCGAAGGCAATTGTTTTATATTCGGCGACAAGTACAAACAATTGATGATTCGGCATTTCCGAACAATTATAAATACCTTAATAAGTACAGGATGCTCAGGAATTACGGAACAGTTTCGTTTACTTAAAAGAGTAGGCTATTATTTTTTTTCTCATTTAAGCAAATTATAGTAAATGAATAGCACGCAATAAAATTTGATCTTATTGTATGAATGATAGGTAATGATAACAGTCGGACCTAACCTTGGCAAACAAAGACATAAGCTACATAAATATTGTCAAACAAACTAAACACGAAACTCTGAGAAAGTTGGAAGAAAAAAACTTTAACGCAGCAGCAGCTCCGTTAGAAAAAGTAGGTTTTCAAAAAATGAATTTATTATTAAAGAATTTTGTAGCTATATTGACCTAAAATTACACAGTTTGAAACCATGACCCTTTCAAAATCTAAACAAAAATTTACGTTGCGTAAGTGCCGAATTGGTAGAATGTTATAATATAGACTATATAGTAAATATCTTCAGGGCTGTAAAAAGGAAATTTGTGTCTAGAGAGAGAAAATTTATGGGGCCCTTAAAAACTAAAATATATTTATATTCATGTGCAGTAGCTATGATTTATCCATTGGAGGGGTTTTACAACACTGGGGAAGGTAATTTCGCGAACGGAGTGATCGAAAAAATTTTTTAAAAATTTTTCAGGAAGTAGATTTTCTGGAAAATCTACTTTTTTTTGTGAGAACGCCGGGCCCATAAAAATCCCGGATCTGGGTAAAAAGGGTATTTCATATAAAAAATGTGATTGGCTAAAAGAATAGGCCGAAGCAGTAATTAATGGAACCGCTTCAAGGTTATAGGCTTTTCTAGGATACAAGGAAACATGGTGCGTGGAGAATAATGCCTAGAAGAGCCAAAAAAAAAAGGATAAGATTTTATGTGTTTTTGTTATTTGAAAAGAGCGTTTTTATAGGGGAAAGATGCATTTGTTGGAGGAAAGATTCATCGGTGACGTTTCTTATACCACATTGAGAAAAATTAAGCACCACCACGAACAAACCTAATTATAATTAAATTTCAGGAATTATTTCAAAAATTTAAAGTCAAAATTAATTGAAATTAATAATTTGAAAATTATTTTTAAATTCATTAGATTTTTTCTCACGTAAACGACGAAGTTCGAAAAATTTAGATAACGCGTTAATTTTTTTGGGTTCGATGAACAGACTGCATGTCCTATAACTCTCGCAGACAATGACTTAAGTTTACTTCGCAAAGGTAACGTTTCATTGTTTTCCCATGTGCAGCTCAAAAATTTTTGGGGTGTCGTTAAAATTTTTTTGGAAGGAGGAGGAGCAAATTTTTTCTGACTGGTTATTGGAAATTGAAACATGTTAATATGCTGCATTTTTGAAACAAGTGAAACTTGGAAACTTAGGAAGAAGGGTAGAGATAACCAATTTCTCTTACGAGATTCCGAACTAATTGTTCGTTTCTGCTGTTCAGTCAGATGCGCTTCATATTGTACGCTAGGTACTAGAAACTGTTCTGATGTTGCGATGTAATGAAAAATCTTGAGAGTATGTGCTGAAAAAACTCTGAACTGGCAATGGCCAAAAGAAAAAGAGACTTATTCCCAAAGAACAAACAAAATCAAGAAATTGTCAGCCTATGAACTTGAAATTTACGAACCAAATAATGCTTTGAAAAACTTGTTGAAAGTATGCGGTGCATGCAAGGGTGTATTTAGCTCCGTTCTGAAGAGGTGTTCACAAATTCTCGGCGGTCTTTTCGGATCCCCCTCTACAATAAACAATCACCAAAACTATTAAAAATATACATAAGTTTTAGAGGTAAAACTTTTTTTATTGCTAAGGAGGTGGGTCCACAAACCCAGGACCCCCATTTATATACGCCCTTGGGTACATACATACTCTTAAAATTTTCTATTTTTCGTGCGAATATACTTATGCTAGCTACGAGTACATCACATACCCAACGAGCTTA
The DNA here is from genome assembly GCA_011428145.1 of Ericerus pela. Lineage (NCBI taxonomy): Eukaryota > Metazoa > Arthropoda > Insecta > Hemiptera > Coccidae > Ericerus > Ericerus pela. The sequence continues at coordinate 1,186,737 of WOFM01000198.1, read as the reverse complement.
TCATACGGTTCTGGTATGTTTTCTTACCCAGTTTGTTTACGAACGGAGTGTTAAAATTGACCTCATAAAAGGGATAGGGGTAGGGATGATGAAAATTATTCGTTTCATGAGAAAATAAAACGATTGGTAGGTACCATTTTCCCATTTTGACCTTCTTTTTTCTTATGAGCCTATACATATACCTATATGTAATGCACTTATGTACATGTTTGCATATGCATCACTCAAAATTTTGTATTCGATTTTGAGAAAGCTAAAAAAAGGGATACTGCTGAAATTTTCACGAAAACTAATTCTCATATAGAAGCAGATCTGAAAGAATTTTGGTGGCTATCGGCTGAGTATTTTCTGTGAGAACTTGAAAACAAGAATTCACGGAAAAGTTGTTTTTCTAGGATTCTGACATTCTGAGAAAACGACAAAAATGATTGGGCTAAAATTTTCACGACAGATTATCCTTATGTCGGTGCAAGTTTTATAGAAGTTTACTCTTTATTAGTTCAACAGTTTACAAAAAAAAATAGCGAAGAAAAATTGCTGGAAAAAATTTTGTGTTAACGTTTTCAGAAAAGTACAAAAAGGATAGAGCTGATAATTTCACAAATGGTAGATTCCTTACATGGGACCAGGTCTGACAGGAATTTGGTTAAAGAACCTGTAAGATAAGTAGACACGTACGCCTTTTTATGTCCAATTTCAATTTTTTATTTGCCTCTACATGTTATTTCAGGGAGAAGTGGCAAAATTCAAAATCATACGAAATAAGTTAGGTTAAAAACGAGTTTTTAAAAAATACGGTTTTAAAATTTGAAAAGAAAATAACAGCGAAAGAGAAAATAAAATTTCTTCCTTTTTTTCCGAAACAGAAATAAACAAAAATTGAAAAAAGAACTGATAAAAACGGATATAGGTGTATGTGTGCGTGTGTTGCAACACGTAAAAACAGCGCAGAAGTTGGTCATCCGGTGTACTTCAACAAATTGAATGAGTTGAATAAAAGCTATAATAATAAGTTAGGTAGGTTAAAAACGAGTTTTAAAAAAAATACGCTTTTATAATTTGAAGAAGAAAATAACGGCGAAAGAGAAAATAAAATTTCTCACTTTTTTTTCCCAGACAGAAACAAATAAAAATTGAAAAAACAACTGATAAAAACTGATATAAATAAAATTTTAAAAAACACACAAAAATGCTAGAAATTAAAAGAAAATATTGAAAATCAAAACTCGAAAGTGAGGTTATTATTTTAACTCTTCGATAATATATTCGATTGATCATTGAGAGTTGAATTTGACATTTCCTAGGATATATTCTATCACTAAAAACTGATGGTGAAAATTTAATTTTTTTGATGTTTTTCAATACATTTATCCAGGTAATGAACTATGAGAAACTGTCTTAATCAATTCTTTAAAAAAATCGTAATCCATTTTATGCCTTCTAAACCTTTTATATTATAAAAAATTACTGGGATCAGATTTTATACTTAAATTACTGATTAGAAAATAAAAATTAGATTTTTTGGAATTTTGGAAAAACTATCGATAGTTTTCGATAGTTATCGACAAGGAAAAGTTCGATGTTTGCCATCCCTAGAGTAGAATAAAAGCTATAAAAAAACAAATCAAAGTAACCATCAGTTTAAGAGTATGTGCATGCGCAGTTACCCTAAGTGAACAAAGGCGTTGTGGTTATTCTCGACTTATTAGCTGAGTTTTGATGTGTATGCTGTCAACATTCTTTCGTATTTTTTGTGTAATTTACTTGTATATTATGATTTTAATTAATTTTTTATTAATTAAATCATTTGTGACGACCGTGGTAAAAAGAAAAGTTCATGCAAATTATAAAAAAGAGGGAGAAAAAGCTATAGCGGAAGTAACGTTCGGTCGATTCGTATCAAAATTGATAGTATGCTACAGTAAATTATAATGAATATTTACTTCAAATTTCGTATATATGGTTCCACAATTCGGCGTTTTAGAACAAATATAAAAACAAAAGTTGTATCGCCAGGCCGATCCGCCCCAAAATTGGAAGCCTACTACAATGAATCAAAATAAATATTTACTCCGAATTTGGTGCCTATTTGTACAAAACTGAGCATTTCATAGCCAAAATAAAAACAAAAATGGTAGTACCGGAAGTACCGGCCAGTCCATCCGCACCAAAATCAATAGGTCTGATCCTTGGCTCAGTAAAAATGTTGGTACCAAATTTTGTGATTATCGTACAAAAATTGTGACCTGTACCGTGGGGACAAGAAATTAGCATATATATATATATATGTAAGAATATGTATTCACATTCTTAAAATAACCACAGTTTCTGTCTGTGTTTCGCACTCGCTGATATAGTGAGTTGCAGAGATCTCTCATATATATATTAGATTTGTATTATATTCATCTATTGATGGATTTTAAGTATGGAAAGATGAAAGATGTGTCTACATGATTCTTCATTATTTTCTAAAGAGCTTACAAATCCATCAATACATGCCAAGCTAGTGGGATGATCTTGAGGAAGACGGAATGCTAATTAGTAAACGATCAGCTCAGTTCTTTCCCTAGTGCGGCTCCCCCTCGAAGAATGGGGATATAAGTATATGTATTCACATTCTTAAAATAACCACAGTTTCTGTCTGTGTTTCACACTCGCTGATATAGTGAGTTGCAGAGATCTCTCATATATATATATATATTAGATTTGTATTATATTCATCTATTGATGGATTTTAAGTATGGAAAGATGAAAGATGTGTCTACATGATTCTTCATTATTTTCTAAAGAGCTTACATATATATAAGTAAGATAGTTTGAAAATCTCATGAGAGAGTAAACAACTTGGATGAATTTAACTTTATTGAAAATACATAAATTCAAAAATGAAGTCGTTTCACATAGGAAAGTGTACAAAGTATGAAAGCTAAAACAGAATTAAAGTGCATGAACTGGCGAACGTACGATGAATGAGAGCAAAAATGACTGTAACCTGTACGAGAGATGGACAATAGAGCGATAAGGAAGTGTAGAGCATGAATAGACGATAAGCAGGAAAGAATAAGAAGATAAAGGGAAGAGAATCTTTTTATTTTACATCCCCCTTCCCCACTTGTTTAAGAGCAGTCGAAGCGAGAATGCAAAGAAAAGGAGAGTGAAAAAGATATGAGGAAGATAAGGAAGCAGGTCACTGCCTTACAGGTTTTTTGTATGGTAACATTTTACTCGCATTGTATAAACGCGTACCTAAATGGCCATTGCCAAGCTTAATTTCAAATACATTATTCGAGATACAATTAACAATAGTATATGGTCCAATACGAACGTTGTCGAGCTTGTCTCTATTCAACTTGTTACCATTATCAATAAGTACAGAATCACCTATATTAAACTCGATCGCCGATTTATTTTTATCATATAAACTCTAATTATACTTGTGATTGTGGAGAGTGTTCTGAAAGGCTAACTTGCGATCAGCGGCGAGATCAGGGGGAGAAACCAAACAGGATAGGACGATATCATCGGTGATACCAGACATGAGATATTGAGGAGTGAATTTAGTAACGCTATGCGGAGTTTTATTGTTCTGTCTAATGCATTGTCCAGCGTTAGTAGTCCCACTCCTTTTAGGATTAGCATTTTTGTCATGCTTTGCGCAGCGAAGCCGGTTCACCAGCGTCTGATTCAAACGTTCGTTCAAACCATTTGAAGATGGACTGTCCACTGCGGTATACACGTGACGGATGCCTGACGAGAAACAGAAATTGCAGAATTCATCTGAGGTTAGACCCCCGTATTGATCTGTCAGAAGCGTATCTATCGGTTGACACTTCTGAACAGAATCAACCAGTGAGATCATATCCCTGGCAGACTGTCCCTTAGAACATAGAATGTATGCATATTGTGAAAAATGATCGACTAAAATATGAAGGTACTTCGCGGTCGAGTTATTACCTACAAAACCACCAATTGTATCTAGTGACAGGATTTGGAAAGGTGCCGTAGCAGGGCCGAGGAAACCCATCCCGCCACTTCGCTTACATCGATGAGACTTATTACAAGCGCAAACATGGCAAGATCTACAAAAATCACAAACATAATGGTATAAATTGTGAAAAGTGAATGCACTAATAATCGCTAATACATGTTGTGGCCCAACATGACTGTAAATAGAATGTACATCCTGAGTTAACTTCTTACTGGATTTGTAATCTAAAAGTATCTTATAACAACTACGTACTTTGCAAAAAATTACTCCGTGTTTTAACACGTCAGAATCTAATCTATCTACATTACGCTGAAAAGAAGTTATTTCACCGAGGCTAAGAAAATTCAAAGTTGGAATAATACGTTCAGAAGGAGAATTTTCAGGAGAGGATTCGAGGAAGGGATTACGAAAGAGGCAATCAGCTTTGTTATTCTCAGAACCAGGATGATAAAGGATGTCAAAGTCGAACTGGAGAAGCTCTGAGGCTAAATCACCTAGCTCTTCGTCCAGCCGAGCCTTCAAATTGAGGTTTTGGAGTGGCTTGTGATAGGTAATAATTTTGAAATGACACCCGATCAACTAGAAACGCCAATAACAGACGGCCTCGCAAATAGCGATACTTTCAATATAGATTGTTCCCTTTTTTATCTGTGAGGGGGACAATTTTTTTGGGAAGTAAGCGACAGGTTTCTCAAGTCCGTCATCTTGCTCTTGTTTGAGTACTGCCCCAATTCCCACTCCACTGGCATCGGTGTATATGGAAATAGGCTTAGTACGGTCAAACACAGCCAAAATCGGCGCAGACGTTAAAAGGTCCCTCACTTTATCAAAACTATCTCGACAAGCGGAAGACCAGGAAAAGGGAACATTTTTCCGAAGAAGATTGTGGAATGGTTCAAGAAGAGTGATTGAGTCAGGAATAAATTTTCGATAAAAGTTTATTTTACCGAGGAATTGACGAACTTGTTTCCTCAAGGAAGGAACAGGAAAGGAGTTTATGGCTACTAAATTGTCTTGGAGAGGTTGAACGGAATTTGGCCCGAGAATGTGACCGAGATATTGAATGGAGGGAGCGGGAAATTACATTTTTTAAAATTAAGGCGAAAGCCCTCTTCATAAACCACAGTAATTAATATTTGAATATGACAAACATGCTCTTCAAAAGAACGAGAGAAAATGAGTATGTCGTCTAAATAATTTACACAAAATGAAGATAGATTACATCGCTTAAGAATACCGGCTAAAATGCGTTGAAATACTGCCGGAGCATTTTTCAGTCCAAACGGCATCGAACGCCACTCGTCGTGACCTTGTTGTGTTACAAACGCGGACTTACACCTATCCGATTTACGGATTGGAATTGACTGAAATGCCGCATTTATGTCTAATGTGGAAAACCAAGTGCAACCACGAGTGCGAGTAATAACTTCATCAATCAGAGGAAAGGGCTGACTCTCAGGTATAAGCAATTTATTTAATGCACAAAAATCAATACACATACGAGTCTTAACCTTCACAGTAGACAGGCCATCTTTCCTAAATTGCATGGTAACAGGGGATGCAAATGGAGACTTGGATTTGGTAATCATACCATTAGCCAGTAATACACACATTGTCTTTCTATCTCCTCCTGGTCTTCAAAAGTACATCTATAAGGTTTTTTTGCAACATAAACACTTTTTTCCAAATTAATCGGGCATTTGTACTTCGTAACGTTGCCGACATCAAAGGCATCCTTTGCAAATGTAAAATTGTTTTTCTCGATTAATTTACGAATTTCAACTTTGCAATTTACGTTAAGATGAGAAGTCTTTTCATCAGACATCTCTTCAGTCATGTAATCGTTCCAAAAATTATTAATTGAAACGTTGGTTTTTACGCAATTGATTACGTTAATTCTCGATACATGCTGATCAAGTTTTAAATTATGGTCCAACGATAAACCAAAAATGGGGATGAGATCAAGACCAATAATAAAATCAAACTTTAAAATCGGAGAGTCAAGAACGTACAAGGGTACTCTCTTAGAGATGGTAAAGATTGAAATGTCAAGCATCGTAATGCCTAGAATGGAGCCCTTGCCACTCGGTGTGTTGAAAGACAATTTTTCCCGAACATACTTATAGTCTTTCATTTTCTATAGAGCGGAATACGTGATAGCAGAGGTATTTGCGCCCGGATCATAAAGACCAGTCCAAAATTTTTCGCCTACTTTCACTTTCAACACGACGAACGAGAGCTTCACTCGTTTTTTAAATGCTTTTGGATTTCCTCCTGTAATTCCTCGACTTCGACACTGTGCACCGCTTTTATGTTTACGTTATAATCGGGTTTTGACCGAGGACTATCCCTACAGGAATTATCACGAAGTTTTGTTAAACAATCTTTCTCAAAATGAAATCGGTCGTCAAACCCTTTCTTCTTGTAGTACGGGCACGGGGATTTAGGACGGAGGGAAGAAAAGGCCGATGTGGTGGGCTTAGAAATAAACAAATTAGTAGTGGTACGCGTAATCGGACGATCAAGTGAAGAAATAATCGAAATATTTTTACCGAGAGATGGGTCATCTGCCAACGATACACGTTCCTGCAGGTGAGTCGGAAGGCCGATGATAAGATGTGCGATTTTGTCTAACTCATGCATCTTGGGGTTGAATGAAACCAGCTTGTTCAACTTGGTTTGAACGTAATCATTGAGCGAGCCTTGAATGAAATGGTAAGCGAAAGCAGAACGAGCGACGGCAATACCTTTCTGACCAAAGTTTTCCAGAAAACTTTCTCGCCAGAACAACCAAGATGTAGATAAATTTGAAAGGTGCATTGTACCATACCATTTTTCTGCGGCTTCAACAAGAAAAAGGCAAAGTACTTCCCAATACGACGATTCGGCGATAGTCAAACGTTTATACTCGGACTCAAAGATTTCCAGCCAGGCCGAAGCATTAGAGGCACCAGATTTGGACCCACTGAATTTTGTGATTACAGCGTCCTTAATGATTGACGAGAGTGAACGAGGTGGAGGAGTAACGTTAGAAGCATCATTAGGTTTAATGGGACTTGCCTTATGACCATTGTCTTCGAGTTCATCTAAAAAAATACCACTGAAGACGGGATTTCCAACTTCATCGATATATAGCTTAGCAACAGCTTTGGGTAACATTACTTTGAACGAGCGTGTTTTCCATCTCGGTTTCAATTCAGATCTCTTCGCAGCTGCAGCAGCAGCAATCGCAAACAATTGATCGTGGTGAATCAGATCCTTATGAGAGTCAGGAAACGCGTAAGTAACTTCATCCTCCTCGTCATCCAAAAACTGCATAGCATACAAACGCGTGATGGTAGATATCGGGTCAGTCAGTTTTGGTTTGGCCCGTAATGTAAAGCGAACTTTACGAGAAATAGACGGCGTAGCAAACAGCGTCATAATAAAAAGAATTTTTTTTTTTTTTTTTTCACAGGTGAAATAAAAATTACGGAAAACGAAAAGTTTTTGAATTTGTAAAATCGTTTGAAAATCTCATGAGAGAGTAAACGACTTGGATGAATTTAACTTTATTCAAAATACATAAATTCAAAAACGAAGTCGTTTCACATAGGAAAGTGTACAAAGTATGAAAGCTAAAACAGAATTAAAGTGCATGAACTGGCAAATGTATGATGAATGAGAGCAAAAATGACTGTAACTTGTACGAGAGATGGACAATAGAGCGATAAGGAAGTGTAGAGCGTGAATAGACGATAAGCAGGAAAGAATAAGAAGATAAAGCGAAGAGAATCTTTTTATTTTACATATATAAACATAATATATGAATTTGAGTTATCAGTGCCAAAATTCTTCTGAGATCATAAAACAAAAAAGTACCCACTCCCAACCCTTGGGGCTAATTCCGCACCAAGCGTAATAAGTATATTTTCCAAAGAAAACCTACTTAAATACATGCTAATCCTAAAATGAAAGGCTGCCCTCATAACATCATTTTGAAGATCTTAATAAATTCAGCAGTGGCCGAGAATTAGGTGCCGCTCTGTTCCAAATCGAACAACCGATAAAAGAGAGATGGATTAAACTGCATCATATCAAGAAGAATAAAAAGTAAACAATGCGAATTTATTCACGTCTACAGAATTAATGAACTGATAAGAATATGCAAAATAACTATTACGAGTTTGTAATTCGACAGGAACTACTCAACTAATTATATTATTTTATATTTATTCAAACCTACATTGCATTTGCTACGACTCCGAATAAAGTGAAAATTGTATTCAAATCTTCGTTCAATTTCATTTGATCGAGTTATCGAGCTCACTGATTCTTTACTACTCATTATCTCATATTTTCACAGTCGAAGGATAAATTATTAATTTGTAGTGATGAGCGAAATTGTTCATTTGTGGAACCTGGTTCATCTGCTCCCGGTTTTTCAATCTGCTCCCTGCTCCGAAACTGCTCCGATCATATTTAAAATGAAAATCATTGAACCAAGAATGAGTGTAACCTTAATCATGTTGGATTGAGTACTAGCATCCGTCATCAATATTCACGCTATGAAGAAGTACTATCCCTTATTCCCTTCAATACAATCAAAGTTATCAAGAGAAATTGTGTGAGAATAGAGACATCGAAGTATGTAACATGTTGACAAACCATTCCGTGAAAATTTGGCTTAATTCGTACGTTTTGTTTTCAAAATATTGCTGAAATTCGGTCATTTTCAATTCCATGCAATGAAAGTTATCGAGAGAAATTATGAGAGAATTGTTAATATCAGAAAGCTGAAATTGTTTTGAAATATTTCAGTATGTTGGCTGAAAATTCTGTGAAAATTTCAGCTCTTTACAACTAACAGTTCTCTAATAATTCCTCTCGATATTTTTCATTATATGGAATACCTATGCAAATAATATGACTTAAATTTAGTTGCAGAATTTCAGCCATATTTTGAGAACCAAGGGTATATTCACGCGCACCTCCACTGCTCGCTTATCAGACATCAGTACCCAATACTCCAGCTTTCCGCTTTTGAAATCATACGAGAATATTCAACCAACATTGTAAATGTCAGAAATATAAAAAACCGCACGTTGTTGCTAATGAAAATTCTCCGCTATTCGCTTCCCTTCCCTCGATTTTTTTTTCTCTTTTATTTCATGGGCGGACGAAACGTGTGTTCAAAATTATGCTGATCAACGTTCGAACGAGTCATGTAATTGAACGACAATACCAAATAGTAGATTTGATGTCCTCATCGAAAAGCGGGAATCATTGAAGATTAAAATGAAGTGAACAGTCAACTGCTGTAACCAGTCCAGCTATTGAGTCAGTCGTCAGCTGTGTCGTTTCTTCTCATTAATTCGTCAATATCCGTTATTGTTGGGAAAAAAAAAAAAGAAATTAAAATTTTTGAGTATAATTGTACGGTACCACCTACTCATTTTCTTTGCGAAAACAAGTGAGTTTTTTTTTTCTATTTCTTTTTCTTCTGTTTACATGACTGAGGTTAATTAGCAGACGATTAACCGAAGAATTGTAGGACCGATTTTCACGTATAATTCGACCACCAATTCGTATTGTATCGGTGTGTGTTACACAATCTATAATTATTCGACTATTTAAAATAATTTTATCATGGTTGAATTTCTAAATGTTTTTTTTTTTTTTTTTAAATACGTTTCCCTGTTAAAATTTTAATGCAAATTAACCTACCTATTAATTTTTTTTTCTCGTTTTTCTTCCCTCCTTTCGTGAAACATGAACTCTGTTTGATAGTATCACACTAACTTACACTAACTTACACAAACGTACACCTAGGGATATTCCGCAAATATTCAAGTAAAACTTGGCCCAAAGTCATATTTGTGGAATCGTCTTCCTGGTGTAAGTTGGTGAAAGTGGTGTAGTCCTATCAAACAGAGCTATGGTATGCGCTTGTGAAATTTTACTACTCAATTTTCCTCAAAATATTTTCTTCTGAAACTTGTGTACTTGTGTTCTAGATTGTTCTGAAATTTTAATGATTTTTGAAAACCTGTTTTTCTTATACAGCATACTGCGTCATATTTGGCAGTTGAATTTTTGATAATTTTTTCCATAGAATTTTTATTTTACCGTCTTCTTTCAGCTTTTATAATGAAACCGTTTTGAGTTTTTCTTTTCTTTCTAAAACTTGTATTGTCTGCTTTGAAATTGTAATACTTTTTGAAAACCTGTTTTTTTTATGGATCATATTGCGTCAATATTGGCAAATTGAATTTGCATTAACAATTTTCTTCCCTAAATTTTTCGTTTTATTGTAGGCTGTTACAATTGAATTATGTTCATCTTTTTTTTCTCTGAAACTTAGGTTCTGATCTGTTTTGAAATTCTAATTAATTTTAAAAACTTGTTGAATTGGATAAGCATTCCCACACTTATTTTTTGACTCACTAGCCTGAGGTTTTGATGAAATAATTTTTTCTTTCTGGATTGTTTTTGAAAAATCTTTATTTATTTTCATTCTAATTTTCTTTCTTGAATCTTGAATTATGTTTTACAATCGTTATAAAAATATTGCAACCAACTTTTGTAAATTTCAGTGGTAAATGTAACTGTAGGTCCTGGCAATTTGGAGAATTGAACTGCCAATACTTACGTTTTTGCATCTATAAAAGTCAGACTTCACACTGATTAGGCTTTGGGGCTGCCTCATGTAGACGAATAAACATTTGGGTGAATATTGGTATAGCATTCACCAAATCCACCTCCCCTCAAATGCTGAAGGCATGAGTAAGAGGGCGGGACAAGCAGTATGGTACATGGTGCCGAAGGGAACAGGTAACCTTTGTATGCACTCACCAAAAAACACTGCTGTTGCAGCAGCCTCGGCCTGATGTGCATTAGTAAGGGAGTGATGGGTGGTGCCCAGATAGGTGAGAGTGCCAGCATGTCCCGAGAGATGGCACTGAAGGCCAGTTTTCTTATTCACACAGTTTTCGGGAATAAACCTTTGAATGAACCTTTGACAACTCTTTGGCACAGTGTTTGCCACAGTAACTATTTTGTGTTTACTTTCCATCAGACTGCTTCCATTTGAAATATTTTTCTTGAAGTAAATTATTAAAACAGAATTAGCTTTCAGTTTCAGATCACTTTTTTTTCTCTCAAATTTAGCTCCAAATCATCACTTTCATCTATGAGTTGATATGGATATGTCTTTTAGAGGGGGGATGATTGATCAAAACTTTTTTGACTTAATTTTCATTTCAAAGGGGATTACTATGGAGGGGGTAATAAGATCATAATTATGGGCTTAAAAATTTTATGAACAGGTTGAGAAGTACTGTGGTGATTGGTAGAGGTGGTCAAGGGGTTTGATAGCCCCTTGGCAGTTGGCAGTGACAAGGCACATCCAGAAGGGGTGATTTTATGATTATGAATTTGAAAATTGTGGGGGCAAGGTGAAGAATTTGTTGAAATGGATATTGTGTCTTATGCTTGGGGTATATTAAAAATTTTTGTTTCAAACTTCTATTAGATGAGATATACTATTTAATACTTATAACTATTAATAATTATTATTTAAAACTTGTGCTCCCTAGGGTTAAATGGCATTTTTTATCAACTAATATTCAAATAAATTTTTAAATTTCAGTTACAGCCTCTTCAACCAGCGCTGAAGATTCCACCAGTAAGAGGCAAGTTCTTCACATCTACACATTTCAATTTATTTATTTCATCATTCTTCCTATGAATGATGAAAGAAAAATTTAAAACTGGTCTTACAAATTGCTATTGTTATTGTGGCTGTCTGTGCAATGAGTCCATCAATGCTGGATGACATTCAGGGAATTATGTGACACATGAACCAGTTATTTCAGACCTATTATGTACTAAGCTTATGAATATGTGCTCAATAACAAAGAAGATACACTAGATTTTAAATTATTGAATTTTATTTTATTTGTTTTTTCATTATTATTATTATTATCATTATTATTATTATTATTATTATTATTATTATTATTATTATTATTATTATTATTATTATTATTATTATTATTATTATTATTATTATTATTATTATTATTATTATTATTATTATTATTATTATTATTATTATTATTATTATTACTACTACTACTACTACTACTACTACTACTACTACTACTACTACTACTACTACTACTACTACTACTACTACTACTACTACTACTACTACTACTGTGTGTTTACAAAAATTCACATATTTCATGGTTTGCGGAGTTGGAACAATTTAGAAGGAATTGAGGTTATCAGAAAACCCTACCTTAAAGTTGTGTGTTGAGAAAATATACTTACCATGGCTCTAGAAAATTTCTGATGGAAAACTAATTTGTTTACCATTTTGGTTCTTATAAGCTTGTTTTCAACATTTTACTTGATTATAGTTTCACATTGTATGTGTAACGGCCAAAAGCGGTTGTAATGTACCTAATTAGAACCACTTTCGGTATTACACCATACACGAAATATCACGTACTAATAAAAGCAGTAATACTTCTAAAATAAATTCAAGTTTATCGTCCACAAACTATCGTGGACCTTAACATTACTTAGAGACTCAATAATATTTCAAACACATGAGTGAGTTTACACATTTAATAAAATAATAATTTGTACATCAAAGTACATAAATATACGTTAATATTTATACATATACAATCACAATTCAACAAGCAAGACTATCTGTTCACTAGAGACTTCTACAAGAGAGGTTCCAGGTACTTAGAAGTAGCTGTCGAGGAACTGTCGAACTGTACTGTCTTATTCCACTGAATCGAGGGGTTATATACTCGTTCAGGGTATGAAAACGTACATGTTGGATAGGTACAGTGAGGTAGGGTGTTGTTATTATAAGGTTGTGCTGACTCGTAGTATACTCGAGGGACAGGTACAATTAGGTCATGAATATACAGAAAGTATATCTATATTCATAAAATTAAATACGGGTAAATTAGTGGTTGTTTATAAAGAGTTATAGGACGATTATTGTTGATAAATATCTACGTTTTTGGTATTCGAAAATGTGTGAACAAATATGTTCGTCATTTCTAAAAATAGACGAAAATATACGTTACACAATTCTCCGGGGGGAACAAAAAAAATCAGTGAAAAAAATTTTTCCAAAGTCTATCCAACAAATACAAATTTCTTAATAATTATGCATGATTAAAATTATGTCATATAATGCGAGTATAAGTATATATACTTAGAATAAAATATTTACAAATATTGGTTATGAGTAAAAAATTTTTTCTTAGGTATATACAGGAAGTTACTATATCACATTATTTTGCGTAATTTTTACAATGCTGTGCTTTTTGTTAAATTAGTACTATTTCGATGGGAGGTTAATTTTAAATATACTATAATAAACATTAATATAAACGAAATTGTAATTAACCACAATAAGAATATCCCATTGACAAAAGTTAGGTAACCATTAAAATTTTGATCAGGTATTTGTAACTCAATGGATTTAATTTTGTTTTCCAAGTTGTTAACTGGAACAGTGTGAAGAACAAAATTTTTCCATTTGGGGTTGTAGACCTTTGTCGTTGCCAGATCTATGGCAAGATCAAAAGGTTCTGTAGAATCAGAAAAATATGTCCACAGGAGTGGTAAATGGTTTTCGATTTTAATAGTCTCTTCTAAAGATTCAGAGAGACAAGGGATTTCTATTGGGATAATTACTGTATTTTTATTATTTTCGTCAATATTTTCAATTTGGATATGACAAGGTACATCCAGAATAAATGTTCCGGGGGAATTATTATTTATTTTCAGTTTTTCGGATTTTTTCGTAATGGAATTAGTTGCTATAAGGGAGTTAAAGTTTATAATAGCGAATTTGGTGTGTCCAATAGGATGCACTAATGTTTGATTGTTATTAAGATTACATTTAAACGAGCACGATTGCAATAAGTTTTGATTTAGGTCTTGAAAGAAAATATTTTTTACACAAGAAGACAATTTATCACTTCCTCTATTAGAAGGAAGGAAGCATAACGGTTTATCCGAGTTACAGTAATGGAGATTAGTTCCACTAATATAATGTACGGAGTTTGTTCTGATTTCGTGAATAATCAGAGACGGTTCTTGATCCCAGCTACACAGTTCATTTGAATGACTTTTGAATGTGAGCGGAATGAAGTTGTAAATTTCGTATTTAGAATCTAATTGTTTTCGGGGAATTTTAATTTCTAGTTCTAAAGTATTTTTAAAGAAATTGCAGTTTACAAGTTCAGCATGATAGTAGTTTTGAATATCCTTAATGGGGATTGCTAGATCAAGATCTAGGTTTTTCGTAATTTCCAAAAGTTTTAATATGTCTTTTTCTAATATTTCTTTCGAAATAATCGAAGAAAGGATCATATGAGATTTACAAGACGTTGGATATTTGATAATCTCAACGTATTAATAAGGTAATTGTCATAGAATCCTTGTATGTAATTTAGAGAGATTAGAAGTTCATGTTCTTCTAGTGAGTTTTCCATAAAAGAATTTGTATGCGAAATGAATTTTGTCATAAAATTATTTGTATGGTCAATAAAGCTATGCAGATTAGCGGACGTATTTACTAACGCTGCATGCTCGGTCAACAGTTGATTTTTTATAATATCGTATTCTTCTTTCAACGAAATTTCATTAGCCAGAAAGTTTCGTCCATCTGTAAAGTTTAGTACTCGACAGCAAAAGCGTAGTGCATCTCCGAAGAAAGATCTGATCGGAGTAAATATGCTTCGTTTGCTTCGAATGGAAGATGGCGTTGAATAAAAGTCTTGGATCATAGCGGTATTTTGTTCTTTAAGGTTTATTATAGCATTTTTTAAACGTTTTGCCATTTCTGCATATTTGCAATTTTTCCAGGTTGTTTCGTTGCACAACCGATGTTTAAAATTTGTTTCTAATAGTTTATCTACTGATTCATGCAAGTCTAGCTTAATAGAGTAAATTATTGGCGCAGATTTAGAATATACGAAAATATTGCTTATTTCTTGAAAATAAGCGCCAGTTGATGCCGTTGTAATCCTATATGGGTCAGACGATGTTCTTTGCGCAATAGTAATCGAAGAAATAATTATTGCGAAATAGAAAAGTAGATTCGTATACATTTTCTGAAACAGAAAGAATGCAACGTCTAAATTATTCAAGAAGAAAATGGATTATGCATTTTAATAATTTGTTTTGACATACACTAGCTGGGGCACGGGGAAAGACAAATTTTGCCAACATCCAACTATGAATCTCGGTCAAATTATTAATATAAAATTTACTAATTTTGATCGATTAGTCAGTACTTTGCATTCGCTTATTCCTGCTCTGTGTCGTTTTCCGTGTCATTTCTCCTGTGTGTTTTTTTTCATATTTTATTCTATTTTTTGGAGTTTTCGTTTCCAACTTTTCATGTATCTTTGTGTATTTTGTTAGTGAAGTGCGAGATTTTCGGTTTGTTGCATATTTATCCATTTTTATTTTTAAACTATATTCATAAATCATGTTGATTGTATACATGAACAACCGGATGTTCACCTCACATGGGAAGGTGGATGCTAATGAGACCTGGTTCATCGGTAAGCAGGTTCTCAGCAAAATCCATCTTTTCCAAGACTGTCCATGTGAGCCTCGTTTGTATTATTCACTACACCGGTTGTTCTCTCTATTTTATCGTGTTTCGTGCGAAACTAATAGAGGGGTGTTCTTAACCGAGTTTGAGCCACATTGGGTACCAGACGAGGTCATCGAGGAAGATCTCAATTACTGGAGTCATTCGGTAAGATTTGTTTGTTGCCCTAAGTGTGAAGATTTCACGAAACGTTTGCTTTTTTCCCTTAGAGTATTTTATCCTCGTGCCATGATGGTCGAGTTTGGATACTCGGGGATAAAGCTTGAGTTTTGTGGAAACCTTGACACCAGAGGGATGGTCAGCCTGGGCGTACTCTCCGGACTGCTGGTTGGTTTGCTTTGCGTGTCGCAACAAACCAACAAGGAAGTAATGGTAGAGTACGTCCATGTCAACCGGACGTATCTTACCGATTTCCTCATCGGTCCAGACGGGGTTAGTTTTGCTCGGTTTCTCAACCAGCATTATAAGCCACGTCTGGATGTTTTGATTTCCATAATTTGGTTCCACATGATTCGTCATTACAACGCCACCAAGGGAAATCGTGCGATGTCGCTCCACGGAGGATGGCTGCTCTCTAACCCTTCTCCGATGTCAACTAACAGCAGCAGTACCACCAGTGGGGAGCACCTTGCCGAGTTTCTCAAAGGCTACGCAGATACCTGGGCCATTGGTGAGTTTTTATATTTACTTACATAATTTTTTTTCTACTTAAATTTTACTATACTTTTGTTTTGTCTAAAAAAAAAATTTATGTCGGAAGGAGTACGGGAAGAAGGGGATAACTTAACAGAAAAGACGATGAGGGGAAATATAAAAAAAAATAAATAATAAAAAAAATAAAAAAAATAATTAAATAAAATAAAGTAATAAATAGAAAAAAAAACAAAATTGTGATTGAAAAAACTGTGTAACTGCAGGTAATATACTTTACACACAGTTACTTTGGGTTTTTCCGAGAGCGACCCCTTGGTTTGGGTACAATTTGGGTTGGGATGGGACTTTCGAGGTTTTTGTCTTTTTCTTCCGATTTTATTTCAATATTTATTTCGTTGTTATTACGAGACTTATACGGAATTAATCGTCGTACGTGAACTGTTTCGTCATACGCCGTTTTATCGTCTGTTTTAATACGAATTATGTAATTTAAATCCGTGACCTTTCTAACAATTTTATATGATCCGGTATATTTGTTTTTATTTTTCGCGACGTTTTTTGATTGACGCAGCAAAACAAGGTCATTAGGTTTGAAGTCAATGATCTTATAGTGTGCGTTGTAATGTTTCACGTTTTTTTCCAATGCTTTCTTTGCTAAGCTCGGCGTTTTTTCTCTCGTGTGAAGGAGATTTTCAATTTCTTCTTCACGAGTTGTTTTATTACCGTCGTTCGCTGGTATTTCTGGTAAATGTACTTCTGGGTTGAAACCATGAAGTAGATAAAATGGGGATTTGTTATTTAAATGTTCAATCAGACTTATGTTATATGCGAAAATAATTTTATTAATAGTTTCGATCCATTCTTTTTCGTTTGAATGGTCGTATTTTGACAATGATTTTTTTATTACACCGTTGATTTTTTCAACGAGTCCTTGCGACTGGGGGAATAAAACAAGGAGTAAATAATTTTTATATTATTCTCTTCTCAAAAAATTTACGGACGGATTCATTTGCGAAATGACCTCCGTTGTCGCAAGAAATTTTTCCTGGAGTGCCATACGTATAACAAATAAATTTCAAATACTCTATTACACATTGAGCATTTGGGTTTTTTGTTGGACGTATGGTACAGAAATTTGTGCTTTTGTCAACACCAACAAGCACATACGAGTGTTCATAATCGGTGTTAAATTTCCTAATGAAATCGATCTCTAAATGCGAGAATGGTTTAGGGTTTTCGATTTCAATATGTTTGAGGTAGCCAGCCTCTTTCGGGGAATTTTGTGCCATTTGACACTCATGACATGACAATATTTATTCTGTTATTTTTTGTACCATGTTTTTAAAGAAAAACTGGTTTTTTATTTTATTTTTTGTTATTTTGATTCCGAAATGACCTCCATACAACGGATCGTCATGTAGTTTTTTCAGAACTACCAGAATTAATTTTTCAGGGATTACCGTAACCGCTTCATCATACGATGAGGTTGGGTTAGGTAATTTCTTCAACACATTATTTTCATCAAGAAAGTATAATTGTATTGTACGATTTAATTTTCGTATTTTATTTTTATCTTTTTTAATTTCGTTGTAAATTAATAACGAAATAACATTTTTTCGATGCGGATCATTTTCCTGCATTGTTTTTAAATTTTCGGGTAATTCAATTTTTTTGAGGGGTTCAGAAATTTGATCTTCTGATTGGGGAAGTGATGTAATGTCGGGGTTTGAGTTTTGCGGAACATCAGGAGTCACAGGAGAGATTGGGGTGACCTGATTATCGAGGTTTGACTCTCGTTTAAGAGCAAATCTTGTGACTACATTAGTAGTTTGGTTGGGACAATTTTCAGAATGTTTCAATTCATTCTGTGGGGTTGTGGTTTGTACCACGGGATAGTATGGGAAAGTTGATGCAGGGGAGGGAGGGAAATAATGTATTTGGGACGTTGTACTTGGGCAGTACCACATATTTTGGTTTTGATAAAATATAGGATTTAACGGGGCAGAGTTGCCATTGTGAATTGTACACAAAGTATTCACATTTTTCTCTTCATCTTGAAGAGCATATTTTTTATTTACTAAAAATTCACCTTTTTCAAATGTAATTTTGTTCGGTTCATCATGCGGATGAGATAACATATCAGCCATGCAATTATTTTTTCCGGTGATATGTTTAATTTGGAAACTATATTTGTTTAATTTAGATATTAATCTAATTAATCTTGGGCTTGGAGTATTAAATTTCTGATGATAAATCAGCGGCTTATGATCCGTGTATACTACAAAGCGTAATGCTAGTAAGTATCCACGGAAATGGGCTAATGCATTCGTAATTGCTAACATTTCCAAGTCAAACGAACACAATTTTGACTGGGCAAGTTGGACTCTTTCTGAGAAGTATCCAACTGGGTGTTTATGCTTCGTAATGGGATTAGTTTGCAGCAACACTGCACCTAATGCAATTTTTGAAGCATCATCTTCTACATAGGTTTCCAATTTTGGATCGTAAATTGCTAATACAGGTTTGGACATCATTATTTCTTTTTATTTTTCAAATATTTCAAGATGTTCTTTATTTAGTTTAATTTTTGCATTTGATTTGCTATCTGTTCCTTTTAATAGATCCTTAAGAGGGGCAGTGATTTTAGCTAGATTAGGAATTAGTTTCCTATGATAATTTATTGATCCTAAAAATGATCGTAATTGTTTTAACGTATTAGGGGGATTTAAATTTTTAATTGCTTCAATTTTTTTATTTAATGGACGTAATTCATTATATTGGACCCTATGTCCTAATATTTCGATTTCGTTCATTGCGAATTGGCATTTTTTTGTTTTTATTTTTAAATTTACCTTATTTAATCTTTTTAGTACTTCCCTTGTATTTTTGAGACATTCTTCGAAAGTTTCTCCAAAAATACAAATATCATCCAGGTAACAGACCATTTTTTTCCAGAATATATCATGGAATATGTCATCCATGATTGTTTGGAAAATGGACGGGGAGATGCTTAAACCTATTGGGGTAGAATTGAATACATATCCAATTCCATCCACATTTATTCCAGTGTATTGTTTATATTCTTCCGTGAGAGGAAACTGTAAATATCCACTGTTTAAATCAATTGTTGTAAACCATTTTTTATTTCTTAAATATGGCCAAATAACATCAATCGTCGGGACACGATTATTATCCATAATAATTCTTTGGTTCATTCTTCGGTAGTCTACTAATACTCGATAGACTCCGTTTTTTTAGGACACCTACTTTTACTAGGTCATCGACTAGTTTGTGTAGGCCCTCATGTTCTGCGTGTGAGAATTTAAAATTTCTACACCACAGTGGGGTTTTGTCGTCTACTTGGACAACTTGTTCAGGTACTTTACAGATAGAAACTTCGTCTGTTTTTCCCGTAAAAATATTATTAAATTCGTTAATTATTTCATACATTTTTATTTTTTGTTCAAGCGACAATTTTGGATTAATCGGGATAGGATTTCCTCGATTATCCTTAAAAATAGTATTTTCTGTTATTTTTTCTATTTGGCAGGAATTAACTTCTACTGCACTACTTAGTTCAAATTTTCCTAAGTATTCGCCTTTGTAGATCACGTGAGGTCTGTTATTGTGATTAACAGCCGCTGTCGTGTCTTCTGATACGATTACAAAGAAATTATGTTTTTCTTCCATGGATGTTTCACACAGAAACTCCAGGTGTTCAGGCAAAGTTGCTAAAATTAGCACTGAATTCGCCTCTATTTTAAAAGTTTGGGGGGCATAATATTTAAAGGGCTTAACATAACCTAACTTATTTTCATTTTCAATAGGGTAATTGTGACATTCAGGCATGTCAAAACATCGCTCTTTATCACCACACGGTAGAGTGAATTTGTTTTTTGAAAAGTCCATTTTGGCTTTATGGGTTGACAGGAAGTCGTAACCCAATATGTCCGGTTCAACCAAATTTTGGACAACGAAGTTGGGATGTGGGTAAATGCAATGATCAATGGAAAAAATCACATTGGTTACTCCTATGACCTTGAGAGGTTGGCTATCCGCACCATGAAATCTTATTTTTGTTGGTAGAATTGGTTCCGTAAAATTGACTTTCTTTAAAACTTTTTCATCAATAAGTGTCTGTTCTGAACCTGGATCAACTAGGCTAAGTATATGTTTACCACAAATGGCAAAAGGGAGGTGAAATTTACATTGGGTTCTGCAGTACCCTTTATTTCGAAATTTCTCCTCACTAATGTTGTTAACCTGTTTCGATTCCTTATTTGAGACATCCTTTACAGCTGACAAATCATCTGTAAGGGGAACAATCAGTTTTTTGAGCAATTATTTTGGCAGGACTGAGGGTTTGGTGTTTGGAGGTAGTTTTGTTGTTGTGGGGCTGCCATTAAGAGTGGCAAGAGGGAAAATAATTTGAGTGTTTGCAGCCACATAAGGATTGTTTTGGAGAGTATTAAATGACATACTGTTCCATGCTGGAGCGTTGTTCCAATTTGAGTTCCAATTTGGAAGGCCATACTGATTCCAATTTGGAGCTCTATTAGAATAATATCCATTATTATTTCTGGGAAAATTGTTTCTACGAAAGTTTGAGTTAAAATTTCTACCTTTATAATTTGGGTTAACATTTTGGTTATTATTCCAATTTCGGTTTTGATTGTTTTGGTTCTGGTTTTGGTTCTGGTTCCAATTATTATTATTGTTATTATTATTATTATTATTCCTATTTTCATTTTGATTTTGATTTTGGTTTTGGTTTTGGTTTTGATTATAATTATTTTGTTCGTTATTGTTATTCTGATTTTTATTTTGGGGATTTTTATTTTTTCTGGATTCCTGAGACTTCGAGATGTTCGCTATTGCAGCGCTCATCTTTTCCATCTCTGCTTTCCAGACTGGATCAGATGATACTAAATTTACACTTTTTTCAGTTTTCTTTTCCACTTTTCCAGCTTTTAGTTCTTCAATAGTTTTTTCAAGTTGTTCAATTTTGCTCCGTAGGAGACGATCTGAATGTCCAAATACTTTGTCTTTAAATTCTAAATATTTAGAGAAGGCCTTATCGAGTTCTTGGATTGTTTTTGGTTCTTTTTTTATTAAAAATACTCTTTCCTTTTCGGGAAGATTAGGTATTATTTTTTCAATTATTTTTTCTTCGGCAATATCTGGTTCAATTTGTTTTAGGATTCTTTTCACAAACATAATGTATGCAGGAAAATCAGCTTCGCCTTTATATTTCCATTCATACAATATTTTGCGAAATTGTGGTTTAGTTCTAGTAAATACTTCCAGAATTTTTTGTTTGGTATTTTGCTAATTGTGACATTCGGGGTTTGCTTGAATTCTATCTTCAAACATTTGTTGAGTAAGGCCAGAAAATGCAATTCTTATTTTTTTAAATTTCATATTAGTATCACAGTTGAACGATTCCGCCTCATTTTCAAATCCAATTAAAAATGACGCGATATCTTCAGCCGGGGTGTGACCATATAGAGAAGGTCCGACATTTACAGCAGCCTTTCCTAACATTTTATTTTCCAAGGGTATGTACGGGTTTTCTAAGATTCTAGTTTCAAGTTCTGGGCTGAGGAAATCTTCGTCAAATTTTTCTAGACACTCAGTAATATCAGCTAGATTAATAGCTGACCTGACTCTTGGGAATGGTGTGGGATTATCCAAATTTTCCAAAAGTGGAAATGAAGTAGTAGGATGGTTAAAATATTTTCTTATTATTGGGTTTTCTAATTCGGGAATTTGTTCATGAGGTTTTCATGTAGTTTGTAAAATTATTTTTATATTTTCAGGGGTTAATAATTTTTGAATTTCTTTACTAGATTTAATTTTTAATAGGATATTTTCTTGTGTTTCTACACGAGAAAAATATTTTTTATCAACTTCGATATTTAAATTTTGACACACGTTAATTAGTTCTAAATTTTTAGCTTCGATGAGCCAAATTAAATTTGTTTTAGTAGTATTGGGTTCGGATAAGTTTTCCCAAGTTTCATTCATAAAAATAAATTTTTTCGCGATTTAAAATTATTTAACAAATCTTATATTTAAGGGAGGGACGCGAATTACTATTAATATTAATTGTGACTTCGTTTTTTCCTTTTGTTTGAACAGGAGCTTGATGCATCCGCTGCCGCTTTTGTCGAGGAAATTTTTCTTCACTTCTAACCTTTTTTTGTAAATACATCCGTTTTTCTTATTTTTGTATAATAAATATCCTTGGTTGGTTTTGAAGTTTGGTTTTCTTTTCCCTACTGATCATTTTCCACTCGCAAATAACCTTTACTTCTTTTCCTCAAGAGTGCGCCTTACGCCTTTCTCATTGAGTAATTAACTAGAGTTTTCAAAGTTAAAGCAAAGTACTTCGGATCAGAGGAATTGAAGCAGCAACTTGGATCAGCAATTATGGAAAAATAGGTACTAAAGCGAGAGTTTGATTCACAATAGCAGACCAGTTGGGCGCCAAAAAATGTAACGGCCAAAAGAGGTGGTAATGTACCTAATTAGAACCACTTTCGATGTTACACCATACACGAAATATCACATACTAAGAAAGCAGTAATACTTCTCAAATAATTCGAGTTTATCATCCACAAACTATAGTGGACCTTAATATGTAATAGAGACCCAATAATATTTTAAAACACACGAGTGAGTTTACACATTTAATAAAACAATAATTTGTACATCACAGTACATACATTAATATGTTAATATTTATACATATACAATCACAATCCAGTTGACAAGACTATCTGTTCACTAGAGACTTCTACTAGAGAGGTTCCAGGTACTTAGAAGTAGCCGTCGAGGAACTGTGTCTTTTTCCACTGAATCGAGGGATTATATACTCGTTCAGGGTACAAAAACGTACGTGTTGGATAGGCTAAGTGAGGTAGGGTGTTGTTATTATAGGGTTGTTCTGACTCGTAGTATACTCGAGGGACAGGCACAACTAGTTTATGAATATACCGAAGGTATATCTATATTCATAAAATCAAATATGGGTAATTTAGTGGTTGTTTATAAAGAGTTATAGGATGATTATTATTGATAAATATCTACTTTTTGATATTTGAAAATGTGTGGACAAATATGTTCGTCATTTCTAAAAATAGACGAAAATATACGTTACAGATATAATAATAATTTTAGGAACCAAAATTTTAATCCTAATTTTTGAAATAATAACTATCCAAACAATAACTACTATCCGAATAACCCCCAACCCCAATTTCCCCAACAAAATTTTGTAACTGCTAATACACAAACTCCCTCTCCCTCGGTATGTCAAAACAATTGCTCAAAAAACTAAGTTTCCCTTTTGCAGCTGACTTGTCAACTGTAAGGAATGCCACAAACGAAAGGTCGAAAACAGCTAACTGTATAGTTGAAGGAGAATTTCCAAATAAAGCTTACTGCAGAGCGGAATGCAAATTCCACCTTCCATTTTCCATAAACAGAAAACAAATTCTTAGTTTAGTAGACCCTGGTTCGGAACAAACTATTGTTGATGAAAATGTTTTAAAAAAAGTCAATTTTAGAGAAATAATTTACCCAACCACTGTCAGATTCCTTGGAACAGGCAATCAACCTGTAGAGGTCAAGGGGATAACCAATGTGACATTCTCCATCGATCATTGTGTTTATCCACATCTTGTATATGTAGTCCGAAACTTGGTGGAACCAGTCATACTGGGTTAAGATTTCTTATCAACCCATAAAGCAAAAATTGACTTCGATAAAAATAAATTTACTTTGCCCTGCGGCATCGAAGAGCGAAGTTTTGATATGCCCCAATGCCACAATGATTTAATTACTAAGAAAGGAATATATGGTCTTAAGAAACCAATAAAATTATTTTCTCCCCAAACATTTTATATTAAGCCCCAAAGCGAAATGGTAATTGCAACTCTTCTTGAAAATATGTCATTTGTTGAAAATGATTCGACCGAGTACGAAACAAATTTTTATTTGAGTATTGAAGATGACACTGTGATGTCCTTTAACTTCGGTGATAGGACACGCGAAATAACTCAAGGTGAATACCTTGGAAAATTTATCGTTAATGATGACGAAGATTTTGATGTTTGCAAAATTGAAACTATCAAAGAGGATTCTATCCTAAAAGATAATCATGGAAATACTATTCCAATAAACCCAAATTTAACAAGGGAACAAAAACAAAATGCATTTAAAGCCATAACAGTAATAATAATAATAATAATAAGATGTTGTTCCGTTGTATTTAGACAGACGAATACATTCGCTGACCTAAATACTCCGCAACAATTAACGGCGAATATTTCCTCTAAATATTCACCGTTACCTCCGCTAGCAACCCAATTAACAGGGCCAACAGTTATGCAGACGTTTAACAAGTCAGCATAATTGTCAGCACTATTCTGGCATGTACATAAAGTACTTTTCGTGATATGTAAACAATATTAGGCACAAAAAGAAGTCACTTGGTAAATCGATTTACACCAAAACTTCACTTGCCTTTCTGAAGAGTTTCGATGTGGTTATACTACACTGAACTCAAAGTCTGTAGGTGTTCCCAGACACCGTCAAGTTAGTGGTCCACCCTATGTAGAGGTGAGACGTCATTAGATAGAATCTTAGTATATATATAAATGTGTTTTACGTACGATTATCCGCCAAGTGAGCGAAGTAACTTAAGTATAAGAATTTAATAGTGACGAGGTGTAACCGAAAAGTATTGTGACTTAAACTCCGTATTAAATATCGTTAAACAAAAAGTGTCCGTTTATTTTGTGTGTTTGTTCACAACTATCCGGGATAACAAACACAACAAAATTGGCACCCGAACTAAATTAGAATCCGGCCTTCTCGAAAATACGCAAATAATCGTTTTCGTGAACTAAAAGCTTCTTTTTCGGACAACCTAAAGATCTAAAATTTTTTATTACATATACAGTGACCGAAATCTCGCGCCAATTATTTTCAGAGCATCATGCCTCGTAAAGGTGCTCAATTGACGAGAATTATTTTCTCGATAATTTTGCGCCCGCGAAAATAAGTCGCATTTTTCGTATCGCGAGCTCGTGAGGTGAAGCCTACACTCCCTCACTTGAGCAATCTAGCCTAAAGGCATACAAAAAATTACACAAACAAAATATTGTTGTATTTGGCAAAGAAAACAACAATATAATATTCACGAAAACATCTGATAAAACGTATCAACCAAGAACCAGGAAGCTGGATTGAGAAACCAAGCGGTCAACCGGAAATTGGGACAGCAAACAGGACAACGTAGAAACAAAGGGCCCAAGGTATCGTCGAATGCTAATAATCTGTAAGCAGAAAAATAATATAGAACATTACCTTATTTTAAATTGGTGTAGAAAGTGCTGTTCTCTTTTTTTTATTATTATTATCTAAATTTACTGAATGTCTATAAATCCAAACCCTAACTCGGATAATATTAATACAGATAAAAGTAACGTAACAAATCCTGAAAATTTACAAACCCCAAATATAAACCCAGAAAAGGAACTAAAACAAGAAGAAAACTTCCCTCCACTCGCCAACCATTGGGGAAGCAAAGTTTCCACACAATTCCTGTATGAAATTTTAAAACTAGCCAAAGTATCAAGAATAGAGAATAGAAGCAGATACGACTTACAAAGAAAGCTTTATAAGGGTAAGAAAGGCAAACACTGGCTGCTAAACGTATTATATACTAACCCCAACGTCATTAACTTAAAAGGCACAAAAGAATTAGATAAAATCGTAACTGAATCCGCAGAAAGCAGACGAGCCACTAGAAATTCAAAGAACAATTTAGAATCAGCTATAGACTCTGAAACTGAAGACGAAGAAACCCCTAATCCACACCAAAGAACGAAATCTGAAACTTTAAGCAGAAAAACCAAAAAGCTGATAACAGAAAGCGAAGAAAGAAAATCGAGAGAACTAGAACTGGCTAGATCTCCTAACAAAATACAAATAAAAATTGATGAAAACAAACTTAAAAACATAGGTAACTCCGACGACAAAGTCTTTGAAGAAACAACAGATAAGATAAACAAAATTCAACAAGATAATTCAATAAGCGATTTCCTTATACAAATCAATACCCCAAAGGAAAATAAAAATTCAAACTCCACAACAACCTCAGGTACAAACTTACCCATAGGAATCGAACCTTTCGACAACTTAAACGAATTCAACACAAAATTTAAAAGCGATATAACAGAATTCCCACAGATAACACCAATAAATAACCAACAACAAAATATGGCATTTCCCAATTTGGAAGACCCAAATTTAAGAAACTTCTGGACAAGATCAGAGAGATGGACCCCCAGCCATTTCGCTAATGGCCCAGATGAGGATATCTTAGAGTTTTTATTCGAATACGAAAGACAAGCAAAAACATTTGAAGCTTCAGAACATGTAATGAAACGCAATTTAAACATAGCTTTGAGAGGACCAGCATTAGAATTATTTGCCGCTGATAACACAATAACCCCAGAAACAGAATGGGAAGAAGTCAAGAAAATACTAACCAAAATTTTCAAAAAAGATAAGGAAACAATTAAGAAGAGAATAAAAGGATTGAAATTCGATGATCAATACTTTACAATAAATGTCCCAAAATTCTTTAGACTATATAAACAACTTGATGCTACCATTTCGGAAAAGAAAATCTGCGATAATTTTTTAACAAGATTATCGGGTGAAATGCGAAAATATTTTGCCTCAAAAAACCTTACAACGCAAAACGAAGTCACCAACACTTATATTAGTTGGAAAGAATACAAAGAAAGAGCATTAGACTTAACGGACGCGCAGAAAACAGAGGAACTACTCGCAAAAGCAAACAAAACGATTGAAAAAATGCAGAAACAACTAGAAGAAGTACTAAAGGGAAAAACCCCAGAAAAGAAGATGGTAGCAAAAATAGAACCAGTCCCAACTTCCCCCACTGACCCAACAGTAGCAGCAATGATAGCAGCAGGATGGAAACCTCCCAATCAGAATAGGAGAAACCAAAACCCAAATCAAACAACGAATCAAGAAAATACAAGCCCAGAACAAAGACCAATAATGCGTAATTGTAACAACGAAAGATCAGATCAACGACCTCAACCGAGAGAATACGAACAAAGTCGTTTATCAAACTATCGAAACACACAATTACGAGAAAATTACCGGGATCCGAGCAGAGAAAGATATTCTCAAACAGATATGAGAAACGCGCTATGCTACAATTGTGGTAAAACAGGACACTATGCCAGGGTATGTAGATCAGCGAACAGTAACTTTAGTGGATATCGAGATACAAGACAATCTCGATACAACCTACAACAGAATTACGGAACCAGAATGCAACAATACGGGCCACAGGTACAACAAAATTATACCCCACCACCGGCCTATCCAGGGTATGTGACACCTCAACAACAGTGGACGCCACAGGTTGCCCAAACGCAACAAACATACCCACCTCAACAATGACAAGTCAAAACAACACTCTATCAACCGCCAAAAAACCCGCAGTAGAGCCCGTCTACCTTACACATCATTGTGACAAAGATATACGGGCTTGCAACGGTCACACTCACCATCCGGACTGCGCTGCAAACCTTATTTCAGATCCATACGCACCGAATAACCGAAAGGTAAATATTTGGTTAGCATCGCAGCAATCAATCAGGGCAAGACGAAAGTTGATAATACCCTGTGCCGTCGTACGCCGTAATGAGACTGAAACAGAAGGTACGATAGATACCGGATCTGAGGTAACGTTAATTCATTACGATCTTATAGAGGGACAAGTGATTAGACCAGCAAGAGTGTATGGTAGCCGCCAACGACAGTGCAATTGCCGTTATAGGAGTAACCGATATCACCATACAAATGGGTTACCTACTTCTCGACGCGGAGACATACGTGACCACTGAGATCACAACCAACCTCCTTATAGGATTCGATTTTCTCGATCGGTATAAAGCCGATATATTATTTTCTAAGAAATTATTTAGAATAGGACCGTCTTGGAGACGAGAAACTTATGAAATAATTAAATATAAGGAAGAGAATGCGGAAGGATTTATACGTGCAAAAGAAGAATTATATATCGCCAAGGAATGCGAACATTTTGAGTACCTGGATCCAGAAGCTGGAATAGCTGATCGAGATGAAGAACTCCTCACGACTTTTGGAATAGAAGGAGAATACGCTATAGATGAAATGGGATGGCCAACCCTTCGATTCTATAGTAAACACTTTGATGTCGAAATCGCGAATGGAACAATCTTAGGACGCTATAGGCTCAAACAGCCGACTTTGCGGGACCATAAGACAAATTCCGTCCGCCATGGCAGACCTAATGTCCAACGCATAACGACTGGGGACATTATAGAAAACCATGGTGAGGAGGTGGACATGCTAAGATTGATCCGAATAACGCGATCCGACAGCACAGTCCTACATGATAACGAAGGAAATAGAGTTAAGATAAATAAGAACTCAGATAAAGAAAAAAAAGAAGAAGTAATACAGACCCTTAAGAAATACATGCATATATTCACAGAAGGATCTGATAAAATAAAGTTGGCAAAATTAAAGCCAGCGCATCTAAATTTAAAAACAGATGCACCAATCGTTCGTAGAAACCATCACATGGGTCTATACGAAAAACGAGAAATACGTACGAAAATAAAGGAATTTGAAGAAATAGGAATACTTAAGAGAGCAAGCACGCCATACGAGAGCCCTGTATTTCTCAAAAAGAAAACATATGGCAAATTTCGTTTACTAATAGATTATAGAGGAGTTAATGATATAATAAAACAAGATACAAGTAGAGTCCCAAGATTATCCGAAATATGGGACGCACTAAGAGATAAGAAATACTTCTGTACGTTAGATCTAAACCAAGGGTTTTACCAAATGCCCCTTGACGAAGAATCTAAGAAAATAACAGGTATAAACGTAGGAGGCGTTAGTTATGTATTTAATGCAACCCCACAAGGTTTATGCGCAAGCCCAAGTATTTTCCAAAGAGCAATGACAGATCTCTTTAACGAAATTCTCGAAGACAAAGTAATAGTCTACATAGACGATATATGCGTCTTCGGAGAAACATTCAAGGAATGCCTAGCAAACCTAGACGAAGTATTAGCTATACTAAAAAATGCAGGATTAGCAGTTAAAACAAGGAAAAGTAGCTTCTTTGACGAAAGCATAGAATATTTAGGACACAAAATATCATATAACAGATTGGAACCCACAGAAAAGAATGTAAAACCTATCAGAGAAGCACAACCACCAAAAACACTTCGACAATTACGAAGATTTCTAGGAATGGCTAATTTCTATAGAAAAATGATAAAAAACTTTTCTAAAATAGCCTTACCATTAACGGAACTTACCAGAAAAGAAAACGTGAAAACAAACAACAAGATAAAATGGAACGAAGAAGCTCAGATCGCATTTGACACTCTGAAAGATAAAATAACCTCAGAACCTATTCTCGCAATCTACGACCCAGATGCCGAAACATATATGGAAGTAGATGCTTCAAAAACAGCAATAGGAGCAGTAGTAATACAGATAGATAGAAAAACAGGAGAACATCATCCAATTAGCTTCTTTTCAGAGAAGATTCCAAAAAATCAACAACACTTATGTTCCTTTGATTTAGAAATGATTGCTATCACTGACGCATGCGAATATTTCAGAGAATTTTTGGTATACAAGGAATTCACTGTATTCACAGACCATGAACCCATTACGTATCAAAGCAGATTTAAGAAACCAAACGCACATCTCAATAGACTAATATCAAAATTGGGCGAATACCACTTTAAATTGAGACACATAAAAGGTGAAAACAACAAAGTAGCTGATTATCTGTCTCGTTTAAATGAAGAAGATGAAGAATTTGCCGAATTCAAGGATGGTCAATTTACCATACCCGATGGAACACCAGACCCCCCAATAGAAGAAAAAACAAAGGAGAAGAAAATAAATGCTACTACAAGAAGCGGAAAAAGAAAAGAAAAGGACTCAGGTTACCATGAAATGAACACCGAAAATAATGAAAATTTGGATGACGACGGAATCTCTGTAACGTCCGAGAATTCGGAAAATTCCATAGATTCCGCCGCATCAACAAATTCTTACATCTCCGACACATCCAATATCTCCGATATATCCGAAAACTCTGAACAAGAAAACCCCATAGAAATAACAGATGAAGAAATACACGATTTATGGGATAAACAGAGAGAAGACGAACACTGGAACATAGTAATACAAATACTCGAAGGTGGCAATGAAAAAGAGCTACGTAAAAAATTCAAGAGTAAAAAGTCACAAAACATAAAACCCTTCTTCCTAGATGAAAATGGTATTTTATGGAAAACTGACACCAAAAAAGAGTACTATTCAGCAGTGCCAGTTATACCAAAATCTCTAATCCCACAGGTTCTCCGTGCTTCTCACGAAAATCAATATGGGGGAGGACATTTTGGCATACGTAAAACTCTTGCCAAAATTCGTGCTCGCTACTACTTTTCACAAATGCCTAAAGTAGTAACGAAGCACGTACGCTCTTGCCACAAATGCCAAATTAATAAAACGGCAAACGAAAAATATGGACTATTAAAACCTATAAATCCAGACGAATGCAAGCCATTAGCGCACATTCAAATAGATTTTATAGGAAAATTCAACACGCAACATGAGAAAAAATATGTGTTAGTAGGTATAGACAAGGCCACAAAATACTGTTGGATAAAAGCAGCTAGTCAGCCAAACGCGATAACGGTTATAAAATTTCTAAAAGAAATAATTAAACATTATGGGAAACCAGGCAAAATAACGTGCGATAACGGCACACACTTTTCTAATGAAGACGTACGCAAATTTTGCAATAAAATAG
Organism: Ericerus pela; assembly: GCA_011428145.1. Classification (NCBI taxonomy): domain Eukaryota; kingdom Metazoa; phylum Arthropoda; class Insecta; order Hemiptera; family Coccidae; genus Ericerus; species Ericerus pela. The sequence goes on along the minus strand of WOFM01000198.1, from coordinate 1,155,504 downwards.
GAACTAAATTATATCATTCGACATCGTACGCACCACAAACACAAGGTCAAGTCGAACGTATGAATGGAATAATAAAGAAAATACTATCGAAATACGAAAGTATAGAAAGCGAACAATGGCCAGAACAAGTAGACAACGCTGCATTGACATATAATATGACACCAATCGAAAGCCTGAATTATCGTGAACCATTTTATTTGATGCACGGATATAAAGGCGAACCTCCAGTTAACCTAAATATCCCATATCCACTGATAAATAAAACTAGAGAAGAACAAATTGAAGAAATAACCAAAATACGCGAATAAATACCTAGGCTTGATAAGAAAAATGCAGAAAAATACTCAAAACAATATAATAAAGGAAGAAAAGAAGTCAGTTACGAAGTAAATGATTTAGTATTATTACGATCACCCATCAACTACGGTAAAGGAAAACCAAAATTTTTAGGTCCATTTCGTATAGTCAAGAATATTTCAAAATTAAACTATGTAGTACGTATAATAACAGAAGATGGAAATGAAACGGATGATACCGTCCACGTAAGACGACTATCACCATACATACTAGGAGAAGACCACATTCCACCACCATTGATAGAAGAAAAACACGACTCAGGAACTGAAAATAATGAAAACGAAGATTATCCAAAAAGGAAAAGAGGAAGACCAAGGAAAACAGTCATTGAAGAAAACAATGACAGTGAAAACATAAAAATAATATCTAAGAAACTAAGAGGAAGACCTAGAAAAACGTGCATTAAAACGAAAAATAACAAAATAAAGAAACACGTCACATTCGACACAGACGTCGAAAAAGTAGAAAAAGACTCCAAAGAATGGAGAAAGAAATTTGAACTGCGAGACCCAGAAAGAAGAAGAATCACGAGAAGAAAAATTAGGAAAATATACACAATGCAATATAATGACGAGATAAGAGAATTAGAATCCAAAAAGGACACGGACAATAGGGAAGTTAGTAAGCAGCCAGAAGCCTTGCCCTCCCAACCTGCAACCCTTCCGGTCTGCTATAACTACCCCCAAGATATCTCCACTACACATAATCAACCTGTAGAGTCTGGATTTCGGGAAAATTTAATCCCACCCTTAGAGTCCAGCTCACCCCTCGTTCATAACCATATAAACCCCTTTAACTTATATAATTAAGATTGTAAATAAACTTAAGAAAGCAATGTAAAGGTACCTTATTGAAGCGATGAATACTCACTTTAAACTACAAATTTTTCTCTCTTTTCTTCTACTAATCCCAATCATCGTAAAATGATTCCCGCTTTGTGACGGTCGCCTTCTCCTCATCCTCCTCTTCCACACTCTCTTCGATATTGGAGCAGGAAGGACCTAGAGAACGACGAACTAACGAAGTGTCACGTTTTGGTAAAGTTATACTCGTCACCTCTTCCAAAGACTTCGGGATGACACATATCATCCGATATATCTCCTGGACAGCATTCGGACCGACCAAAACAGTGGTCCCATTAGATATGGCAGCAGCTAACTCCTTGCGAAGCCGACGATGTTCAGCAGAAATCATAATCTGTTTTTCAGGACCCAACATACGTACGATTCGTACATATGTACACGTTATGTCTATGGAGACATCACCACGATAAACGTCCTCTATGTATTTACACAATACACCAACCTGATCATTCATGACACTTTCTATGGCAACTGGATTGGTAAGACGAAAACGACTTTCCACACAGACGTTTAGACGAAGAGTCACGCAAATTAAAGCCGACATAACATTCAAACAAATGGCATAACGAGGCATATCAATCGGGGCAACACAAAGCGAGGAATACAGTAAATGCTGATTGTCACATCACCACATAGACGCACGAGGTAAAAGATAACCAAATTTAGCACATAATTCAGCAATTTTCATTCGACAGTCATCGCACAACCCCACTGGAACCACCTGATGCCACGAACCATACGAAGTATTAAGCATGTCACCGGGATACACTTTACGGTAAACTATCAGACCACTTGGACCACTACGATTACAGGTGTAATAAAATAGAGCCTTAAAAATACGCCACATTGCTATCATCCCACGGAAAAAGCATGGACATAAAGTAGTCCACACTTTCATCAAGGGGAATGAATCTCGGGGAAAGAATAAAGATTCATCCACCACCACGGATCCATCTGCAGGACGAAAAATCTCAGGAATCAACAAACACTCGACGAAGAAAACGGGCAAGAACTACAATCTAATACCGACATTTTCCCTACTTAATAATAAACTTCGAGAGCTCGATCTACACTATTCCAGAAACAAAATATAACCATCGACCGAATAGCACGACAAAGAGTATATATACGACACAAATACTGGAAAATAACTTTAATATTAGCGCGAAAAGAAACGCCATAATTCACCACACCCTCCTCATCGGGATGAAGCCTATCGTTTTGAAATATAACACGTAAGCAAAATGAACACAAAAAGCAATAAGTACCAAGAGTAAAAATAAAATGATACTCCACTAGCATATAAAAAACAACGAAAGTGATATCGATATACAGACGCATTTTCCAGTCGGAACTTATTATGTATATATTAAAATCTAAATATCAGCACAATCTCACCACTAAAACACGAAATCTAGATCTAAATAAAAATGTTTATCTTTCATATTTGCAGACCATGGGAAAAAGAAAACTCCTAGCAACATTAATAACCGCGATCACAGCACTCAACTTAATCACACACACGTTAGAGTCAGCAATCAAAATTAGTGCATCATCAGGCGCATATTTCGAATGAAATATTCACACAAAAACTTATAGTAAAACGATACCAATAATCTACACAATAAATATACCAAGAAGAAATACGATACACGATTGGAGCAAAGAATTCTCGAAAATTAATGCATGTGCAACCACGGATAACCTTTGGTGTAATCAAAGATCAGATAACCTACATAAAACACTTAATGCAATTACCGAAATACAAACAGTTAATGAAGCCATAATTAACGAATTCGACAGAAAAGAAACATCAAGATCTAAAAGAGGAATACAGATAATTGGAGATATAGAAAAATGGTGTTGCAACGTCATGACATTAAAAGAAGGAAAAGATTTCATAAAAAACGAAATCAAATTAAAAGACAAATATGAAAAACTAAAAAACGCTGTAATAGAAAACCATGCCGACCTCTTAAACATAACGTCAGAAATAAACTCGTTCGCCAAAAATGAAAACGAAAATACTGAAATGCTACGAGAAAACCTAATTAATGCAAAAACAGAATTAAATGCCAACATCAACGAGCTCATTATAGAAACAAGAAGAGAAGCAATATTAGATGCTGCAAGAGGACTATATGCAAACATAGCAACAGAGAATATAAAACTTACTCATCTCATACAAAATTGCAAAAATCACCATCTACCAGCAGCAATAATCCCAGAAGATATCCTACGTGAAGACCTGAATAAAATAAAGAACCTCACACCCACATCCAAATTAAAACTAGCATTAAATGAAGACGACCTACAAGCGTATTACCAGAACAAACTAGTGAATTGCCACATCAACAACAACGAAATAGAAATAGAAATGAAAATACCACTACAAGATATAAATACAGAATATGAAACAGTCTTTCAAATTTCCAAACATTTCTATAGCCTATAACCCTAAATGGAACAAAATGATACCGTACTTCGCACCAATAACACCGACAAAATACACCCAAGAGAACCTAGAAACCGAAGAATTAGAAATCCCAAATTTGGAATATCAAGATACCGTTAATATTATACATTTAATATTAATCATCTGGTGCTCAATGTTATCAATTGCCTTATTATTCCTTGTTTACTCATCTATCCGACTTAATTGCCAGACAATTAATGCTCACAATATAATTAACGATTTGGCCAGGACAGCGCAAAAATAAGAAACCTATAGAGAATAAGCAAAATACATGATAAGATGTAAATATTACAAAGTAAGCTTCATAAAAAAAAAAAAAAAATTTATTATAAACTTTCGACCACTTTCTTCCAAATTAGGAGGAAGCAGGGGCTTCCCGGCTTTTTTGCCTGGGGGACCTTTGTTCCGTCGTATTTAGACAGACGAATACATTCGCTGACCTAAATACTCCGCAATAATTAACGGCGAATATTTCCTCTAAATATTCACCGTTACCTCCGCTAGCAACCCAATTAACAGGGCCAACAGTTATGCAGACGTTTAACAAGTCAGCATAATTGTCAGCACTATTCTGGCATGTACATAAAGTACTTTTCGTGATATGTAAACAATATTAGGCACAAAAAGAAGTCACTTGGTAAATCGATTTACACCAAAACTTCACTTGCCTTTCTGAAGAGTTTCGATGTGGTTATACTACACTGAACTCAAAGTCTGTAGGTGTTCCCAGACACCGTCAAGTTAGCGGTCCACCCTATGTAGAGGTGAGACGTCATTAGATAGAATCTTAGTATATATATAAATGTGTTTTACGTACGATTATCCGCCAAGTGAGCGAAGTAACTTAAGTATTAGAATTTAATAGTGACGAGGTGTAACCGAAAAGTATTGTGACTTAAACTCCGTATTAAATATCGTTAAACAAAAAGTGTCCGTTTATTTTGTGTGTTTGTTCACAACTATCTGGGATAACAAACACAACAGATGTATACAAAGTTTATAAAATTATATTTTTATGACCAAATGCTAAACTTTTTATTTTATCCGTAAAATATCGTTTAATGTATTGATCATTTATATTGAGTGCTACCTTATTTTGTTTTATTGTTCTAATTTTATGAGCAATAACATGAAATAAAGTTTGCTGTTTTATAACGTTCATATTATTAAATAATGCGTCACAATATAAAGCGAATGTCAAATCACGCGAAACGATGCTTTTCATCACACCTTTCGCTTTTTTTATTTCTTTAGTTTCACCAGCTATGAGGAATGAATACACTTTTGGAGCTAATGAGATATATTTTAACATTGTTTTACCTAATAATTCATCTTTAAATACACCAGGTACTTTTTTATTTAGGTTATGTTTTAACAGTTGTTCATCAGGGTAATCAGATAAATCAAAATAATTTGAATATTGTTGAAGGTATGGAGTAATAGTGTGATCTTGAAACAAAAAAATAAATGAATCAGTATCCATATAACATAAATTATATGGAATATTTTCAAACATTATTTTCATTTTTTCATAATAAAATTCATACATTAGAACTTTACTAACCTCGAGAATTGTCGTTCCTAAATAAATAGGAGAATTTAATCGAATTTTGGTTTTATATCGGTGTATTCCAATGAGGTTTTTGCTAAAATAGACTACTTCTTTAAAATTTGCAGCTGAGACTAATTTTTCATATTGTTGTACTGATGTACATAAATTGAAAATGATACGTTTTCTCGCATTTTCTATAGTTTTTCCAAAAATTGCATTATTCATTAATTTATATAAATTCTTTTCAAATGCTGAATTGCTTTCAATTTGTAATTTTGTATTACAGTATATGATGCTAAAACTGGACCTTGTTTGAGGCTGATAAATTTATTAATTTTGTTAATTTTTAATCCATGTTTTAAACCTAATTTTAGCATACGGTAATGCGTATGATAATTTTTCTTATTTTTGAGAGTACACAATAAACGTGTAACACTACCAGTATGCCTATGTTCAGGGAAAAATGGAAAATCATTGTGCGCATCGTGCAATTCGATAGGATAATCAATATCAACGTCGAAATAATAACCTATTTCCACCGTATCTGATAAATTCTTAATAAATTTGTTGGTAAACATGGAAAAATCTTCAATTTTTTAAAAATTATCAATGGGCAAGTATTGCGACATTGCCCATGAATATAATGCATTCGCATCAATATAAGCTAATGAACAAGGAGGTAGAGAGGGATTATATGTTTCTGGACATTCAGATGTATTAGCTTGCGTGTAACGTGTTATGGTGTTTGTAATTCCACCACGTACAGCATTTAAAAAAAAAAAAATTTGTTTCATCCTGTTTGAATAAATGCAATTTAATTTTCGTCATTGTTGTGTTTGTTATCCCGGAAAGTTGGGAACAAACACACAAAATAAACGGACACTTTTGTTAAACGATATTTAATACGGAATTCTAGTCACAATACTTCTCGGTTATACCTCGTCACAATAAATTCTTATACTTAAATGACATCGCTCACTTCGCGGATAATCGTACGTAAAACAAATATATATACTTATCAATATCCTATCTGTTGCCGTCTCACCTCTACATAGAGTGGACAACTAACTTGATGGTGTCTAGGAACACCTACAGACCTCGAGTTCAGTGTAGCATAACTACATCGAAACTCTCCAGAAAGGCAAGTGAAGTTTTGGTGTAAATTGATTTACCAAGTGACTTCTTTTTGTGCCTAATATTGTTTACATATCACGAAAAGTACTTTATGTACATGCCAGAATAGTGCTGACAATTATCTGACTTGTTAAACGTCTGCATAACTGTTGGCCCTGTTAATTGGGTTGCTAGCGGAGGTAACGGTGAATATTTAGAGGAAATATTCTCCGTTAATTGTTGCGGAGTATTTAGGTCAGCGAATGTATTCGTCTGTCTAAATACGACGGAACAGTCATTTTTTTCATAACATCGTATGCAAATTCAGGTAATGTTAGATAACGGGCGGGATCTCATTTATATACTTGTAAACATTTCTCACAAAATGTTGTGAATACATCAGCCAATGCACCTGTATCTTCTTTACAATAAATTTGCATATAGTCATTAAACATTTGACATTGAAATATGTTCCATACTTCTTCATCATGACGATATTCATCGTCACTAATTTCAATACCTTTTAACGCATCAGTGAAAGCTTCTTTTGGTGGTAATCTAGTTTCTGACAATACGCTAGGATCATTCAAATAATTATAAGGAAATATACCTTTTCTTTTTACTAAGTTATTTTGTTCAGGAAGTTGAAAAATTTTATCAACATACTTGAATTGTTCAGGATCTAATAGGTCAACTAATTGTTGTAAAGATGCTGTTAAAAATTTATACGAATCTACAAAATTTTAAAGAAAAATGTTCGTTCATTTCAACGGAAAAACTTGTATATGTTTCTTGCGTATGTGGGATTACGTCTATTTTACAATTAGCAAATGATGCCTGTAGTATTAAATGAAAATCATATTTACTACCATTATGAAAAAATATCAATAAATACCGTTGACGTTTATATTTTAAATTACAATCGCTATGTGCTACACCAAAAAGTTTTCCAGTTGTATGACAGTGATGAATACATCTCGCCTCATCATAATGCAATATTTTTTTTACAAATAACACTCTCTGTATTGCTGAAAATATTTTCTATGTTCTTTGTCAATCACAGGTGGTAATACCGCGAATTTGTTTAATTTTTTTTCTAGTATTTTTGCTAAATCCATCACATAATTTACAAAATGTTGCGATGCATCACCCCCCGAATATACATGCGAGTCGAAGAGTCTTTCTTCTTCCCAGTATGAACATAATCTTTATAATTAACATTTGGTGGAACAGTTACTATAGTAATGTAACAAATTGCCTCATGTTCTACTAAGACTTCAGCCATACTTTGTTATTGTTTCACATCACTGTCTACACTACGTTGATTATTATATGTCGGAAAGTAGAAGGTTGTAATATACTCTCAAAATCAGCATACACAACAAAATGTAATGGTTCTTCGTATCCTCGCTCAATAAATTCAAAGGTTTCACCTTCTTTAGCTAATACATAATAGGCTGGTTCAACTTCATTTTTCTTACAATAATTTTTATGTTCGTATAAATCATCTTCGCAATCTACTCCACGAAAATAAGCCAAACAGCGTTTACAAAATAGAACTCTACCAGTATTCGTAGTATATTGTTTTCTTAGTAATGAATTTAAATCGGTAATTAGACAATAATGACTGTTTTTATGATCACTAGTTGTTTTTACTATATCATTCTCTTCTTCAACTGTTTCAAATTCATTATGTGATCTAACAGGCTGAGTTAAATATAATAGATCAAAATGAAATCGTTTTTCTATATCAATAGTTTTAATTGGATATAGTAGATCATTTGAGTCAATTTCAAAAATATTAATAGAAACCTCGGGATTATACTTTTCAAATTTTATCACATCATCCAATGGAGTTGGGAAATTGATTTTTGAAAAATCAAACCGTATATTATATCGTTGAGAAATATAGTCTAAAAAGTGACCAAGATCATAAGTTTCTGGTAAATGTCGACGATTTCTATCGTTGAGCATAAAATAACTTAATATACTATACATAAAACATTTTTCATTATGCTCATTTTTAACATTAAGAATGCAACGTGTATTGTTTAATTTTACTGGTAATGGAATGTAGGAACCAACGCGATGTAAAGAATAGGTACACACACTTACATCATAAAAACTAACACCTACAAATGTCCATTATGATTCGGATAATATTATAGTTTCAAAATGGTTTAAAAGTTCTTGGAACATTTTGTTTTGCACAATTTCCTCAATAAGAAATGCATTGATGTGAAAAAAAGTATATTGTTTAGTGCGTAAGGTTATTTCAAAAGGCTCCCCTATTTCACTGATTTTATTCCAATAAGTATCAAGCTTATGAACCCATCTTCGTGTTTGAATAATACATTTAATTTGAACTTTTACGGCTTTTTTATCTAAAACTTCTTTTTTTATAATATCGGTAACAACGGGTAAAAATGATTCTAAATTAGAAATTAGAGATTGCGTATTAATTCGTGGAGCGCCATCTTGTTTTTTCTCTACAACAATGTACGTTGAAAATTTTTGTTTCATTGCGCTTCTCCCCCTGAAAATATCATAATTATTTTCATGACGTATAAACCATTTATCATTCATCATTGCACCTGAATGCATTAATGTGTTTTCATGTACTCATAATTGAGAGAGAGTAAAAAATTTTAACGAACAAATATCACAATCATAACTATGTCGTTGTTGCGACGTACCAACTAAATTACTGGAACTTGCGGCAGACATATCCACCTCATCCTTGTCAGCATCATCAATGGTCTTTGCTACGGTTGAACTCGTGTCCGCACCATGACCAGTTACACTCGGTATAATACATTCTTCTTCTTTTTCTGGAGATATGATAGAGATAGAACCAACAGCAAGAGGGATATCCACAGCATCATCATGCATCATCTCCAATGTCATATTATGAACTAAATTACATTTATGCACATAACTTCGTAAATGGTTGGATAAACCACTGGAACGAGTAAACGATTTTTGACAAATTTTACAAAAAAACTTCGTTTCCATTTTAATGACTTAATTAAACGACGTCTCTATGATAGAAACACAAATACAGCATCTATTGTATTATATAAAGTAATTTCATTTTTTAGTAAACTCCTCCTTTTATACCCATCAATTGTATACTCAACATATATTTTTTACTATGTTACCACTATATTTCCTGGTACTGTAAAAAAGAAAGAAAGAAATGGTCAACCTTGCAAGTACTTTGGAAATTCCTGTTAAATAACGAGGTGTATCCGTTTATACGCGTAATTATACTTAATAATGACCTCTAATATGTGGTTAAATAAAAAAAGAAAGTGCATTTGATTGAAATCTTTATAAAAAAGATTCATAGTTTTAAGTAGTAATCAATGAAAAATGCAACTGCAATGTGAATGTCGCATATGAAATGTAAGTTTTTATTTTATATTAATAAAAATAGGGTAATTAACATAACAATTATATATCCAGTATATACTTCTCAAATACGATTACTCGTCCTTCAAATTGAGATATTACTAAAATTTTTTATTAAAATTTCATTTAAAAAGAGCTGTAATTAACACTACCGTATCAATTGTTATATTTGCAGTAGACGTCGAGCGTTAAAGTTAAAGTTAAAGTTACAACGTATTATCAAAAATGTTATTTTGACTATTATAATGGTTGTCAGTCCTTGGCATTTTATTGTTAAATCGGATGTTGATTTTTCTATTTTGGCTCAAAATGTTAATGAGTTATTAGAAACGTATCAAAAGTATTCACGGAAAGTAAAATATGTTGCGAAAGATCATAAAGAAATTAAATTAGAGTTTAATGGTTTCAAATTCCGGGATCGTGTAGCTGCCTTGCTGGCTACCACACAATATGTGGACTATCTCATTGTTATACTCCGCAAAAACATGCTGTATCTCCTTCTCCTGCTCCATCATGTGAACAAGATGCACAAATGTGGAGCAATGATGAGAAACATACAGAAACATTACTGTCGATTGCAGAAGAAATAGATCCTAGTTTTAAATCTCTGCAAACATCATCGAATTATCCAGTTCAAAAATATATTATAACTTCCGATCCTTGTTATATGATTGAGCATTATGCGGAAATTGCATTCTTACCGCAAACACGTAATAATGAAAGTGAGTTTATATTAGTAAGTGAAAAAAGTTGTTGTTTATTACCGGGGGTTTGCGCTATATTTGCACAATCGTATAAAATTTACACAAAACCGGTGTACGCGTTATTTTTTTATTCCGTTGATAACCACAAAATATTTATAAACGATTTTTTTATTTTAAATGCGATGACTTTCCCTTCAGAAACGTATAATATTAAACGAGGTGAACCTATTGCTCGTATGTCCGTTAAAAAGTTGTCAGAGTTATTCTCAGCTAAACATCGAGTAGATGAGAAAGATTTCAAAGCTTGTAATGTTAAACAGTTACGTTTAAATTGTTGACTTGTGTTATTGATTAATATTTTACGTATTATCCATTGTTAAAAATTGCTTAATATTTGTAATAAAATCTCATATGATTTATATATTTTATTGTGTGCGAGTCCTTTTTTCAGTTGGTGTGAAAACTTTATTCAACCCATGAAACAGCAATGATAATTATAAATTTTTTTAAACTAAAAAGTAGTAATGCGATAGAAAAAAACTTGTTAAGAAACCACTTCAAAATGTGAAACAACTTGAAAGTTGTATACAATGCGCAACTATAAAAAAGTTGTATACAAATTAGTAATATAAGAAAGAGAACAAGCAATTTTACACTATTTACATTCAATTTAGAAGAAATGAACAACTAATAAAACCAATATAAATAATTTATGAGGCTGACTAAGTAGCTATCATATCGTCATAAAAAAGTTGTTTTCCTCAAACAGCATACTGTATTTCTTGGAACACATCAAAAGCAAAATATAAAATAAATTAAATTAAAAAATGTTCGAGTTATAAGCTCATCTCCTTTCACTTTCATTATAATCTCTCTCATAACTCAGTCGTCTACATCGCAGTTTTCATCACTTGGATGTCGCCGGTTCGAATCCCAGCAGCAGCAGAAAATTTAATAAAAAATTTATTATATAGAAATTATCGATACCGAATAAAGATGGTGCTACTATATAGGTAACCAACATTCAATGGAAAGGTCGAGGGTGAGGGGGGAGGGGAATATATAATTCTGGACTTCCCAAAATTTCAAAATATTTGCTCTGACGTCATATATAATTCTGGACTTGTAAAAATTTTAAAAATATTATCTCTGAAGTCACATTATTCTATATAATTCTGGACTTGTAGAAATTTCAAAAATATTAGCTCTGACGTCACATTATTCAATAGCACATTGAGGGAAAGGAAGGGAAAGGAAGGGAAAAGATTCTGGACTTGTAAAAATTTAAAAATAGCGGAGAACACGTGTTGTTGTTGTTGTGTTGTAGTAGAGACATACGATAAAATACATTTTTATACTACTATCTACAACTCTACCCCAATAGGCTTAAGTATTTCCCCTTCAATCTTCCAAACTATCATGGATGATATATTCCACGATATTCTTTGGAAAAAATGATTTGTTACTTAGATGATATTTGTATATTTGGTGAAACTTTTGAGGAATGCCTTGAAAATACTTTTTAAGTCCTTAAGAGACTAAAAAGCAGAAATTTAAAAATGAAAACACCAAAATGTCAATTCTTTATGAATGAAATTGAAATTCTAGGGCATACTGTTCAATTTAACGAACTGTCCTAAATAAAAATATCGAAGCAATAAAAAATTTAAATCCGCCAAATACATTAAAACAACTAAGAGCATTTCTTGGCTCAATAAATTATCATAGAAAATTAATCCCTAATTTAGCAAAAATCACTGCTCCCCTTACTGACTTGCTAAGAGGAACAGACAGCAAATCAAATGCCCGAATTAAATTAACTTCGGAACATCTCAAAATTTTTGAAAAGCTAAAAAAATTTATGATTACAAAACCTGTTTTGACGATCTATGATCCAAAGCTGGAAACCTGTGTTGAAGTCGATGCTTCAAAAATTGCGCTTGGAGCAGTATTGCTCCAAACTAATCCCAAAACAAAACATAAACACCCAGTTGGCTATTTCTCAGAAAAATTCCAACCAGCCCATGCTAAATTGTGCTCATTCAATCTCGAAATGATGGAATTATTAATGCACTGGCACACTTTTGTGGATATCTGTTAAGTCTTTGCTTTACAGTATACACAGACCACAAACCTTTGACCTACCATCAAAGGCTAATTCAATTAATCTCCAAATCAGATGAATATATTTTTAAAATTAAACTTATCGCTGGAAAAAATAACTGCATGGCAGACATGTTATCTCTTCCTCACGACGAACCAGACAAAATAATTTTCGAACAAGGAGAATTTTTAGTAGACAAAAAATATACACTTGTTGAACCAGAAAAAAATACTAATGTAATTAAAAACCTTTGTATGATACAAAGAATTAAAAATACTTACCCAAATAATAATCCCATCAACATTACCCAAAATTCCCAAATGGTACCTATTATTCTGTTTTCCCCAAATCAGAATACATGGTTTTATATGAACCAATCCTCTTACCCTCCTTTACCAATCATCCTTCCCAGTTTATCGAGTGATAGAACCTGCCTCGGCCAACAATATCACATATTCCCCAAATTACCCAAATCTCCCAAACAATATTACAACAAATGTGATAACTCGTGTCTCTTCAAAAGTAGATACGAAAAATACTCACAACAAAAATGTCGAAATTTCCAAAAAATTCCCAATTCAAAAAAACTATCAAATACAGTCTCAAATATTACTGAGGAAGATCAAATTACTGATCAACCCAAAAATTCCTCCACAACTTCCCAAAAACCCAAAGAGATACCAATTGAATTACCCCAAATTCTAAAATCCATGCAGGAAAATGATCCACATTGGAAAAATGTTATATCATTATTAAATTTTAATGAAATAAAAAAGAATAAAAATTTAATAAAAAAATTAAATCGTTCTATTCAACTGTATTTTACAGATGAAAACAAAATCTTAAAAAAATTACCAACCTCCACTTCATCCTATGACGAAATTGTGACTGTTATTCCCGAAAAACTAGTGCCAAAATTTTGAAAAAATTGCACAATGATCCCCTACACGGAGGACACTTCGGAATTAAAAAAACAAAAAAAAAAGTAAAATCCCAATTTTTCTTTAAATATTTGACACAAATAAAGACTGAATATGTAATGTCATGTCACAAATGTCAATTGGCTCAAAATTCTCCTCAACAAATTAGCCATTTGAAACATATCCCAATTGAAAATCCAAAACCCTTCTCACAAATTGAGATTGACTTTATAGGGAAACTAAATACAGACTATGAATATGGATATATACTCGTAGGTGTGGATAAAAGTACAAATTTCTGTATTATTTGTCCAACACCAAACCTAAACGCAGAATGGGTAATCAAATTATTAAAATTCATAAACCATACTTATGGCCCCCCAACAAAAATTTCTTGTGACAACGAAGTTCATCTTGCTAATGAAACTGTCCAAAAATTTTGTAAAGAAAATAATATTACCCTAGTGTACTCATCGTACTACTCTCTCCAATTTCAAGGGCTAGTAGAAAAAATTAACGGTGTAATTAAAAAATCATTTTCAAAATATCAACCATCTGACAAATATGAATAGCTTGATACCCTGAAAAAAATTGTATTTGCCTATAATACAAGTCTCATTGAACATCTTAATAATAAAACTCCATTTTATTTATTACATGGCTATAACCCAAAAATTAATTTACCTGAAATCCCAAATAATTAATACAACAAAACCTTGCCAGAAAAAATTGAAACTCTCCTTGAAACAAGAGAAAAAATTCTCGATCTTGCAAAAAAAACATCGGTTAAAAATGCGAAACACTATAACGCTCATCATAGAACAAAGGAATTTAAACCCAATGACCTAGTTTTATTACATCAATAAAAAAACATAGCAAAACAAAATTAAGTTCATTGGACCACACAAGGTTATTAAAAAAGTGACTGAACTAAATTATACAATCCGTATTAAAAATGCTGATAATACAGCATACGATGAAACGGTTCATGTACATCGACTTATCCCATTTATGTCAAGAAAAGACGATAATAAAAAAATCTGAAAATTCTCCTCCCACCCAAATTGTAGCTAAACTGAGGGGCCACCCTCGTAAAACACATGAAAATAAAGGATGTGTGCAGTCTAGTACCTATCCCTAAACTTAGGTTAAGATTCTCCCTTTCCCCCAAAAAAACATATATTCAAAAAACATATAAAAAAAAAAAATTAATAATAATAAAATTTCTTTTTTACTTACCCTAATCCATAAAATCGGCCCAGGTATCAGCAGAGCCTTCTAGGAATGTGCCTAGGTTTTCACTTCTGTTGGTGCTGACCAACGTTGGCGACAACAAACATGCGGACTTGTTCAACTCTGTGGCTTCCTCGTCCGTGCAAACTGTAGCCACATATCCTTGACTTGGCCCTCTGGTATCCTCTGCTGTCGAATCTGATTGGAACAAATAAACCAATTCTTCATGCAATTGTCACCCTGTACGAGCAGCAACGGCATTGTTCCACTCAATGGCTGTATAGTGACGCTCTAATTTGAACACCACCACAGACACAGATGGTCAGTCTAGACCCAAACATTTTGTTAAAAAATTTTATGAAAAGACCAACCTCAGGGTTCCTTATCTGACTCGTGAGCATATACGACTCAATATGAATAAATTTAACCTTGACATATTTGTTGGAATATTGCGATATGTAAACCAAACCAACGAATAATCCGGACAATATTCCAAGGTCCCAACGAACCTGGTGATCAATTTGACCACCAAGAATCAAATGGAGACCAGTTGTCCCAAACTCAAAACTTGGACACCTTGGATAGAAGCATCTAAGTTCATACAAAAATTGTCGGATTACCGCCTCAGCCTCCTGGCAACACTGGAAGGGAACTAAATGCTCCCAACCAAATTTGTCTTGCCACATTGATTCATTGATGAGCCGAAGTAATGAAAATGATCGCGTTAAATTCCCATCTTAAACCTTCCCCACAAACAAATAAGCCGTTCAATTTTCTCAGTTTTATGTCTGAGTATTGAATAATCGATGTGCTGCTAGAAAAAATTGGAAGCACCCACATGACTGATAGTGCAATAACTTGCTTCCAAGAAGATGAGAAAAACTCCATGTTTCATTAGTGTGGGGACTCATCGGTATGAGGTGTAGGGGCTCGGACCCCCGACGACAGTCGCCGCCCCATAGGGCAGGCAACTTATCGTCCTTGCGACGTTAAACGAACACACAGAATTACGTTCGATCGTAATTACCTGCGAATACGTGCAGATAATATACGAGTACGAATCGTGACGTCATCCATCAATCAATGTCACGATTCGTACACGAACCGGCCAGCCGCCACCTACGATAGTAGGGGATGATGCGACCTGGCCGTACTTAAACAACGTACGTATTTTATTACGTACGTGTGTTTGTGTGCACCAGCCAAAACCGGTATAAAAACTCTCAGAACCGGCTCTAAAATCGCCAGTGTTCGGTTTGGTTTTGGCTTGCCCATACTTTCGTATGAAGTGGCTGAACACGCTTAAATTCTGTAGAATTTCCTTCTGGTGAGAATATCTCTCACGACAAGGTATTCCACAATTAGTTTCTATGTGTCCTGAAGTGGCGAACACCCACTCGTCAACCAAATTGAAATATAACGACATGACTAAACAAACTTTTTAAATACAATAAAAAAACAAAAAATAAAAACTATAAAAAATGTTAGTAAAAAACAATAATAAAACAAATCCCACAAAACAAAAACAATTAAATAGACCAGAAATTTTTTTTTTTTCATTAATAAAACATTCCAAAAAACAGACACAAAACACTAGAACAAAAACAAACAATCAAGTACGATTAAAAAACTCAAACTGATATTCTAAAAAATTATAAACGAATACCCCTAACAAAAATTGAAAAAATAAATTGCCAAATAAACTAATTCCGTGTGAAATCTTAAAAAGAAAAAACTCAGACTTAATTTTGCAAAAAAACGCAATCTGATATCCAAAAATAGCCCAATACAGCAGTAAATTATATCGACATACAATACTATTTCTGTTTTAAGAAATTATTTGTGCCGATACTTACTGTAATTTTAACCATCAAAATCCTTGTTTTGTCAGCACAACGTACCTCAGCAGATTTGTATCGAGTTACAATGGCATTAACTGGTGCCTATTTCAGCGAAATTAATAATATTCATGTATACTCAAATTCAGAACCTATCTTATACTTTCTGAAACTTGACCTACACAAATAAGCCGACAAAATTCTCGGAATAAAATTCAAACACCAAGAATGTAAAAATACTGAATGGAAAAATTGCAGATATGCAGAAATGGCAAAAAGACTAAAAAATTTGATTAATATTCTGAAAAAACAAAATAGACTTTTATACAAACCCATCATTAATTCGAAACAAAAGATGTATATTCACCCCGATTAGACCATTTTTCGGTGATGCACTAAAATTTTTCTACCGCGTCTTAAATTTCAGAGACGGTAGAAATTTTCTGACAAATGAATTAACCCTAAAAAATGAATACGAAATTATGAAAAACAAACTATTCCAAGAACATATGGCTCTTGTGAATACTTCTTCAAATTTAGAAAACTGTATCTCCCATACAAATAAATATATGTCTGAATTTGTTAAACATACTAACTCATTTCAACAAAATTCTTTGGATGAACACGAATTGTTACTCTCCCTAAACTATCTACAAGGTTTTTACAACAATTATCTCGTAAATACCTTTTGTTTGGCAAACATTCTTTCATCTTGTAAAAATCACATAATCCCCTCAACTATTATACCAAAAGAAATTTTAGAACAAGATATATTCTCTCTACAAAACAAAATTAGAAATCTAGATCTTGATCTAGCAATCCCAATAATGATTTATCAAACTACTATCATGCAGATTTGGTAAATTGTAATTTTTTTAATGATTCTTTAGAAATTGAAATTAAAATCTCACTAAAAAAATTCAATACCAAATACAAAGTGTTTGACTTCATTCTATTAACTTTTAGGAAGTCACATTAATGAACTATGCAACTGGGATCAAGAAGCCTCGATTCTTATCCACGAGATACGATCAAACACTGTGAGATATATCTCTGGAACAAATGTCCACTTCTGTAATTCAGACAAGCCACTTTGTTACTTTCCATCTAATCGCGGAAGTGACAAACTGTCTTCTTGTGCTAAAAATTTATTTTTCCAAAATTTAAACAGAAATTTATTACAATCCTGTTCCTTTAAATGTACTAAAATAACAATTAAACTCTGGTTCATCCAATTGGACATACAAAATTTGCCGTGATAAATTTCAATGCACTTATTGCAACGAACTTTATCATGAAAACTTCTGAAAAATTAAAAATTGACTATTCCCTACCTGGAACTTTCATTCTAGAAGTTCCTTGCCACATACAAATTGAATATATCAATCAAAAAAATGAAACTACTGTGATTATACCAATAAAAACCCCTTGTCTTACATCTTCGATAGAAGAAACTATAAAAATAGAAAACCATTTACCCATCCTTTAAACCTATTTTTTAGATCCAGATGAACTGTTTGATATTGCTCTTGACTTATCAACAAAAAAATTGTATAACTTTAACCTGAAAAATTTTGTACCTCATATCACCCCAGTAAACCAACTCGAAAATAAAATAAAATCTTTTGAATTAAAAATCCCAAATATAGACCTTGATGATAATTTTACCCTAATAAATATGATATTTCTCATATGGCTTATAATCATAAATATTATACTTATTTTTATAATATTTTCATTTATTTATTATCCTAAGAAAATGTTTACTTCAACTCAAACTTCTAGCATTATACAAAAATTAACGAAATATGACTAAACTAGTTTATAAGATGTATTATATTAAACTAATATACCTTCGCGAATTTCGTATAATCTCTTCTAATGCTATTATTATAACTAATAAGATAAAAATTTTACTTTTCTCTCTTTCTTTATTATGATTGGACTTTGAAACATTTTATTTTCTCACTCTTTTTTAACCCCCTGGAGAATTGTGTAACGAATATAGATGAACATTTTCTAAATGTGTGACTATATTTTACACAAACGAAATAATTTGTTTTATTTTATAATTCACCACACACTTTTGACTCTTTTTCTTCTTGAAATAAAACTAACGGTAAATTGTACCATTAGAATTCGGTGGAAAATTGTCTTCTAAATTAAAGACAATTGTATTTGACCTCATTAGTTCACCCACGTGTAACTTAATTGAAATATTTGCTTAATACAGGTAAAAACGTCAATTCTCCTTCTTTCAGGTAACAACCAATCATAATAAATTAATCCCACTATTTCTTACCATTTCTTCTTTTTAATATGTAAAAATTAAATTATAAAAACTATTACTGTGAAAAACACAATGTTCAGTTCAACTATTCATTTTTTCACTTCTGTTAAAAATCCTAATTCTTAATAATCAATACTAATTGTTGTTCTTGTGAAAATGAAAAATATTATATTTTATGAAAAGTATTTTGTTGAATTTTAATTGAAGTCTCATAAATACGAACAAAGTTAAGGTCCACCATAGAGTGTGGATATCTAGGAAATTCTATTTTAATTATAAAGTTTATTTTAATTGATTGTAAGTATTTGTTTGTGGTTTTCCACAAATAAATACTTGGTAAAAGTGTCAACGTCAAAAAGAGGAAACAAATACCAAACTATATATTTTTTTTAGCGTTACAACATCCCATTCTATTTTTCATGAACAATGTACAATTTACCCATCTGAAACGTCACAAACTGTGAAATCCTGTCGCCATTGTTAGCAACCTAGAAACACCTGTCCCTCAATATTATTGCGAATCATCAAATCCCTATAGTAACAATCTCTACTTCACCTAGTCTATTCACCACATCCAGTCAAGTACACCATGTACCCCAAATGGGTATATAAACCATGGCACCGAGACAATCGATGCTGAGTTCACTCAGTTTGATTTAATATATTTTCTAAAGTATTACTTGTACTTACTTATCCCAATATTTGATTTTATGTGCTAATTTGTTTAAACTCAAAGTAAAGTGTTTGAAATAATAATTGTGTTTTTGATATTTTAGTCTCATACAAAGTTAACGTCTACAATAGTTAGTGGACAACTAAATTCAATATTTTAAATTATCAAGGAATATTTTAATATTATTCCTTCATGGAGTAACACTGAAAGTGGTTCTAATTAGATATGTTACCACCTCTTTTGGCCGTTACACCTAGTCTAATTTGATTGTAGATGTGTAGTGTAGATTTTTAGAGTGCCTATTCACCTGGAGCTAGGAACTAGATTTGTGTTTTACAGTGAGGTTTAAATTTCTTTCTCCTCTTATTTGTAGTATTTCTTCCTTGATCTGAAACTACCCTCTGTGGTTTTAAAGGCGTAGGCTGCAAATTGGTTATTGTATCATGACCTGACACAGGTTGATAAAATGTTGAATTCCTATAAGAATTATTAACTTTTTCAACTTCAGCTTAGAATTAAATGGAGGTATTTTCAAGGAGAAATAGGTCCTCATAGAGCCTAATCTTGCGGAGAATATTCTTAAAAATGCTCCTATTCGGTAACACTTCAATTTACATAATAGATATCACAATGAATATAAATAATGTTGAAAAATCAATTCTGGTCAACTATCCAGTTATATGAGTGGAAGAGGAAAAGAATGAAATGGCCGTTTCATCATGATGCTTACATCAGTAACTTTTAAGATGCATTGAGAACCAATAAATGTATCCATTTATGATATTTTTCCAAGATGCAAACAATGAAGTCTACATTTTTGTACTATAATAATTTTATTATTGTTCTAAGGTATTTCATCATAAGTGTAAGCCTATTTTGTTATAACACGAATTTAATCTTTGGGCACCTTCATTCTAAGTTTATAGTACCACACTAAACATAAGTTGAAACTTGATAATGATTAAAATATTCTTATTAATTTAAGGATTTGGTTAAAATATTCAAAATGTCTCTGTAAAGGATGATGAATACATTTTATTTTACTTGATTTCATTTTCAAATGTTTTTTTCCCTGTTTCTGTCATACATATACATTTTAGTTTCAATTGTCTGGACTGCGTAAAGTCAAAATATCAACACATTAGTAACGAAATATAATTTTTAATACCTGAATATTTAAAATACCGAAAATATTAAAATTGGATATTGAAAGTACAAATGCTAATAAAAATAAATGATTGAAAATTTGAACATTACAAATTTCAACGTAGGGAGATCGGAGAACAAGTACTTGGTAAAAACATGGTGTTCACCAAATATCAATATTGGGAGAATGGGCAGGTTGGATGAGATGAGTACAAGAATATTCAGTTCTTTGTTAATTCTTCAGTTTTGGTGTAAAGTTTCAGATTTTTTTGTTGAAAATTGTGTTGACTTAGAAAAGTACAAAATTAAGAGTTCATTACCTGCCAATTCACTGAATTCTTCCCGATCAACTTTTGTGATTTCAGTTTTTCCTCTCCCCTTCAAGTAAAGAGTAAAAAAAAATTGTTAGACTATACTACACCTGCGGTTGAAGAATTTGCATAAGTTGCTGACAATGTATAGAACTGCCAAAAACTGAGGTCAGCCAGTACTCTAAATGCCTCTTTATTATACGCTTTTATTCTATTCACTCAATTTGTTGAAATACACCGGATGACCAACTTCAGCGCTGCTTTCACGTGTTACGACACATGCACTTATACCCTTATATCCGTTTTTATGAGTTGTTTTTTCAATTTTTGTTTATTTTTGTCTCGAAAAAAAAAGTGAGAAATATTATTTTCTCTTTCGTCATTATTTTCTTCTTCAAATTATAAAAGCGTATTTTTTAAAAACTCTTTTTAACCTAACTTAGTAGCAGTCAATCTTGTCTTCACCAAGCCATGAAAAAATGATGATTAATTGCAATTGAAGATATCGAGAGTCTATGCTTATCAGCTCATTGGCACCAGTTAGTAGAATTTCCAGGAAATCTTATCAGTAAGAACGTATTTGTTTCGGAAAAAAAAAAAATTCCTGATGGTCACCCATCAAACTGACAGCAGAAAAAATATTGCTTCAAACAGTGTTTTTGGCTCGCACAAATTAAGCACAATTAGCATTTAAAGCTTAAAGTCAAAATTCGAAATTGGGGGGCTAGCATTTCTCCAGCTCCCCAAACGCTTGTTTATATCTAAGGAAGGAGGTGCGAACAAACTCTGAAATTGATGGCACAAATCAGCACAATTTGAGCACAATTAGGCCAAAAATGTTCAGGTCAAAATTTGAAAAGGGAGGCCGGAGAAATGGCTCATTTGTCATTAAATTTAAGAATGCTCATTGGTTGGTCATTACTTAGGGAAGCAGTGACAAGTTTTTTTTGGGGGGTGCTCTGGGTTTGGTTTGAAAACTTATGTTCACTCCCTTCGCTGTGCCTCATGTTTTCTGTGCTCTTGGAATGTATACCTTGGCTACCTTCTGTAACGGCCAAAATAGGTGGTGTTGTACCTAGTTACGACCACTTTCGGGAGTACACCATACACGAAATATCACGTACTTTAAAAGCAGTAATACTTCTAATATAATTTCAAGTTTATCATCCACGTACTATTGTGGACCTTAACATTACTATGAGACTCAATAATATTTCAAACACATGAGTGAGTTTACACGTTTAATAAAATATTAATCTGTACAACACAGTACATATTTCTACGTTAATATTAATACATATTAGATCACAATTCAACAAGCAAGACTATCTGTTCACTAGAGACTTCTACAAGAGAGGTCCAGGTACTTAGAAGTAGCTGTTGGAGAACAGAACTAAACTGAACAATTATACAACTGAATCGAGGGATTATATACTCGTTCAGGGTATGAAAACGTACGTGTCGGATAGGTAAAGTGAGGTAGGGTGTTGTTATTATAGGGTTGTGCTGACTCGTCGAGTACTCGAGGGACAGGTACAACTAGGTCATAAATATACAGAAGGTATATCTGTATATGTAGAATTAAATACGAATAATTTGGTGGTTGTTTACAAAGAGTTATAGGATGATAATTGTTGATAAATATCTACATTTTTGGTATTCGAAAATGAGTAAACGAATATGTTCGTCATTTCTTAAAATAGACGAAAATATACGTTACACAATTCTCCGGGGGGAACAAAAAAAATTAGGAAAAAAAAATTTTCCAAAGTCTATCCAACACATACATATGTCCAGATAATTCTGCATGATTAAAATTACGTCATATAATGCGATTATGAGTATATATACTTAGAATAAGATTTTTACGAATATTAATTATGAGTAACAAATTTTTCTTACGTATATATATAAATGATTAGTATATCGTATTATTTTGCGTAATTTTTACAATGCTGTGCTTTTCGTCAGATTTGCACAATTTTGATGGCAGGTTAGTTTTAAGTATACTATAATAATCATTAACATAAGTGAGATTGCACTTAACCATATTAGGAATATTTCATTTATAAAAGTTATATAATCATTGAAGCTTTGATCGGGTATTTGAAGTTTGATGGATTTAATTTTGTTCTCCAGATTGTTCATGGGAACAGTGTGAGGAACAAAGTTTTTCCAATTTGGGTTATAGACCTTTGTCGTTGCCAGATCGATGGCAAGATCAAAAGGTTCTATAGAATCAGAAAAATATGTCCACAAGAGTGGTAAGTGATTTTCGATTTTAATAGTCTCTTCTAATGATTCAGAGAGACAAGGGATTTCTATTGGGATAATTACATGTATTTTTGTTATTTTCATCAATATCTTCAATTTGGATGTGACAAGGTACGTCCAGAATGAAGGTTCCAGGGGAATCATTGTTTATTTTCAATTTTTCAGATTTTTTCGTAACGGAATTAGTTGCTACGAGGGAGTTAAAATTTACTATAGCAAATTTCGTATGTCCAATAGGGTGCACCAATGTTTGATTATTATTAGGATTGCATTTAAATGAGCAAGATTGTAATAGATTTTGGTTTAGGTCTTGGAAGAATAAATTCTTTGCACAAGACGATAATTTATCACTTCCTCTATTAGAAGGAAGGAAGCATAATGGTTTATCCGAGTTACAATAATGGAGGTTGGTTCCACTAATATAACGTACAGAATTTGTTCTGATTTCATGAATTATCAGAGATGGTTCTTGATCCCAGCTGCACAATTCATTAGAATGACTTTTGAATGTGAGCGGAATAAAGTCGTAAATTTCATATTTTGAATCTAACTGTTTTAGGGGAATTTTAATTTCTAACTCTAACGTATTTTTAAAGAAGTTACAATTTACAAGTTCGGCGTGATAATAGTTTTGAATATCCTTAATGGGGATTGCTAGGTCGAGTCCTAGATTTTTCGTAATTTTCGAAAGTTTTACTAAATCTTTTTCTAATATTTCCTTTGAGATAATTGAAGATGGGATCATATGAGATTTACAAGACGTTAGGATGTTTGATAATCTTAACGTGTTTATCAGGTAGTTATCATAGAATCCTTGTATATAGTTTAGGGAGATTAGAAGTTCGTGTTCTTCTAGTGAATTTTCCATAAAAGAATTTGTATGCGAGATAAATCTTGTCATAAAATTATTTGTATGGTCAATGAAGCTATGCAGATTAGTAGACGTATTTACTAAAGCTGCATGCTCTATAAGTAGCTGATTTTTAATAATATCGTATTCTTCTTTCAACGAGATTTCATTCGCCAAGAAGTTTCGTCCATCTCTAAAGTTTAATACTCGACAGCAAAAGCGTAGCGCATCTCCGAAGAAAGATCTGATCGGGGTGAATACGCTTCGTTTGCTTCGAATAGACGATGGTGTCGAATAGAAATCTTGTATCATTGCGGTATTTTGTTCTTTCAGATTCGTAATAGCATTTTTTAATCGTTTTGCCATTTCTGCATATTTGCAATTTTTCCAGGTTGTTTCATTGCACAACCGGTGTTTGAAGTTTGTTTCTAATAATTTATCTGCTGATTCATGCAAGTCTAGCTTAATGGAGTAAATTATTGGGGCAGATTTAGAATATACGAAAATATTGCTTATTTCTTGAAAATAAGCGCCAGTTGACGCCGTCGTAATCCTATATGGGTCAGACGATGTTCTTTGCGCAATACTAGTCGAAGAAATAATTATTGCGAAATAGAAAAGTAGATTTGTATACATTTTCTGAAACAGAAAGAATGCAACGTCTAAGTTAATTACGAAGAAATGTATTATACATATTTTTGATTTGTTTTGATCTACGTTGGTTGGGGTAAGGGGAGAGACAAATTTTTCCGTTATCCAAATCATGAATCTCGGTCAATTTGTTACTATAAAATTTATTAGTTTCGATTTTTTCGTTAGTTTTCCATATTCGCTTATTATTGTTTTACGTTACTTTCGTGTATTTTTTTCTCTAATTTTTTCGTCTGTATTTTTCTTTTGTCATTTTTATTATTATCACCGGATTTTTTCTAAGTGTTTGTGCCAGTGTCTGTGTAGTTTGTGTTTTTTAAAGAAACAATTTTATTTTGTGCGGGTTACTATTTTTCTTTTTCTTCTCCTATTTTATCTCATTTAAAACCATGTCTATAGTATATATGAACGATCGTATGTTCATGTCGACTGGTATTGTGGAAGCGAATGAGACCTGGTTCCTGGGGGAGCAGGTCCTTCCAAAATTACGACAATTCCAGAATTGTATGTGTGAGCCTCGTCTATACTTTTCACTTCATCGGCTGTTTTCACTTTTTTACCACGTGTCAACCGTGTCCGACCGTGGCGACTTTCTTAATAAATTCGAGCCATCGCGAATTCCCGGTGAGGTTATAGACGAAGATTTAGGCTACTGGAGCCATTTCGTAAGGTATACTTGTTGTCCGGATTCGGAGGAATATACGAAGAAGCTTCTATTCCACCTCCGAATCTACTATCCCCATTCCATTGTCGTCGAGTTTGGGCCGTCTGGGCTCAAACTGACATTCCGAGGGAATTTGGATACTAGAGGACTGTCTGGGCTGGGCATACTCTCTGGTGTTCTTGTTGGTTTGCTGTGTGTATCGCAGCAGACCAACGAGAAGGTAACCATCGAGTATGTCCACCTCGACCATATCTACCTTAACGATCTTCTTATAAACACCGCTGGGGTTCGCTTTGTTCGGTTCATTAACGACCATCATAAGCCGCGTCTACATCTCTCCGTATCCACCGTCGGGTTCCAACTTCAGCGCCATTACGATGCCACCGAGTATAACCGGGCGATATCGTATCGCAGTGGGTGGCTGTTGTCCGAGCCAACCACCTACTCCTTTCTGTGGAATACTCCATCAATTGAAGAAAGTATGTCCACCGAGGAGAGTGGGTCTTCAGACGCTGTAGAGGAACCTGGGAACGTATCCCCAAGTTCATCCGACAAGGACAGCTCATCCAGTGGGGACCGGCTGGAGGAATTCCTGGAGGGATACTCCGAGACATGGGCTATTGGTGAGTTTTTTTTTTATAAATTTATTTATATTTCAACATTAAATTTTACTGCTTACCAAAAAAAATTTTGTTGCATATTTTTACGTTGTAGACAAATGTGGGAGAGAAAAAAAAATTTTATTATTACCTACATTCAAGAAGAAGAGGAAGAGAGAGAGAAAAAAAAACAGGGAACGGGGACATAATAAAAAAAAAAATATCGTGAGTGAAAAAACCGTGTAATCTACGGGTAATACACCTTACACACAGTTACTTTGGTTTTTTCCGAGGGCGACCCCTTGGTTTAGGTATGATTTGGGTTGGGATGGGATTTTCGATGTTTTCGTCTACTTCTTCTGTTTTTATTTCATTTCTTAATTCTTCGTTATTACGAGATTTATACGGAATTAATCGTCGTACGTGAACTGTTTCGTCGTACGCAGTTTTATCGTCTGTTTTAATACGAATTGCGTAATTTAAATCCGTGACCTTTCTAACAATTTTATATGGTCCGGTGTATTTCATTTTATTTTTCGCGACGTTTTTTGATTGACGCAGCAAAACAAGGTCATTAGGTTTGAAGTCAATGATCTTGTGGTGTGCGTTATAATGTTTCGCGTTTTTTTCCGATGCTTTCTTTGCTAAGCTCGGCGTTTTTTCTCTCGTCTGAAGGAGATTTTCAATTTCTTCTTCACGAGTTGTTTTATTGTTATTATTTTCTGGTATTTCTGGTATATGTACTTCTGGATTAAATCCATGGAGTAAGAAAAATGGTGATTTATTATTTAAGTGTTCGATTGGGCTTATATTGTATGCGAAAATTATTTTGTTGATTGTTTCGATCCATTCTTTTTCATTTGAATGGTCGTACTTTGACAGTGATTTTTTTATTACACCGTTGATTTTTTCAACGAGTCCTTGCGATTGGGGGGAATAAAACGAGGAGTAAATAATTTTAATATTATTCTCTTCGCAGAATTTACGGATGGTTTCATTTGCAAAATGACCTCCGTTGTCGCAAGAAATTTTTCCTGGGGTGCCATACGTGTAACAAATAAATTTCAAATACTCAATTACGCATTGAGCATTTGGGTTTTTTGTTGGACGTATGGTGCAGAAATTTGTGCTTTTGTCTACACCGACAAGCACGTACGAGTGTTCATACTCGGTATTAAATTTTCCAATGAAATCGATCTCTAAATGCGAAAACGGTTTAGGGTTTTCGATTTCAATATGTTTGAGGTAGCCAGCCTCTTTCGGGGAATTTTGTGCCATTTGATACTCATGACACGACAATACGTATTCTGTAATTTTTTGTACCATGTTTTTAAAGAAAAACTGGTTTTTTATTTTATTTTTTGTTCTTTTAATTCCGAAATGACCTCCATACAACGGATCGTCATGTAGTTTTTTTAGGACTACTGGAATTAATTTTTCGGGAATTACTGTAACCGCTTCATCATACGATGAGGTTGGGTTAGGTAATTTCTTTAATACATTATTTTCGTCAAGAAAATATAATTGTAAAGTACGATTCAATTTTCGCATTTTATTTTTGTCTTTTTTTATTTCCTTATAGTTTAGTAATGAAATTACATTTTTCCAATGCGGGTCATTTTCCTGCATTGTTTTTAAATTTTTGGGCAATTCAATTTTTTGGGGGAATTCAGAAGTTTGACCTTCTGATTGGGGAGGTAATGTGATGTCGGGATTTGACATTTGTGTGACAACTGGGGTCACAGGAGGGGTTGGGGTGATCTGGTTATCGAGGTTTACCTCTTTAAGGGCAGATCTTGTAACTACATTAGCAGTTTTGTTGGGACAATTTTCAGAATGGCTAAATTCATTCTGGGGGGTTGTGGTTTGTACCACAGGGATAATATGGGAAGGTTGATGCATGGGAAGGGGGAAAATAATATGTTTGGGACGTTGTACTTGGGTAGTACCACGCATTTTGATTCTGAAAAAATACAGGGTTTAATGGAACAGAATTGTCATTGTGAATTCTACACACGGTATTCACATTTTTCTCTTCATCCTGAAGAGCATATTTTTTATCTACAAGAAATTCACCTTTTTCAAATATAATTTCGTCCAGTTCATCATGTGGACGTGATAACATATCAGCCATACAATTATTTTTTCCGGCGATATGTTTAATTTGGAAACTATATTCGTTTAATTTAGATATTAACCGAATTAATCTTGGGCTTGGAGTATTAAATTTCTGATGATAAATCAGAGGTTTATGGTCCGTGTATACTACAAAGCATAATGCTAGTAAGTATCCACGGAAATGAGCTAATGCATTCGTAATAGCTAACATTTCCAAGTCAAATGAACACAATTTTGACTGGGCAAGTTGGACTCTCAGAGAAATATCCAACTGGATGTTTATGCTTCGTAACGGGATTAGTTTGCAGCAGCACTGCACCTAATGCGATTTTCGAAGCATCAACTTCTACACAGGTTTCCAATTTCGGATCGTATATTGCTAATACAGGTTTGGAAATCATAATTTCTTTTAATTTTTCAAATATTTCAAGATGTTCTTGATTTAATTTTATTTTTGCATTTGATTTGCTATCTATACCTCTTAGTAAATCAGTAAGAGGAGCAGTAATTTTAGCTAAATTGGGAATTAATTTCCTATGATAATTTATTGATCCTAAAAATGATCGTAATTGTTTTAACGTATTAGGGGGATTTAAATTTTTTATTGCCTCTATATTTTTATTTAATGGACGTAATTCGTTATATCGGACCGTATGTCCTAATATTTCGATTTCGTTCATTGCAAATTGGCATTTTTTTGTTTTTATTTTTAAATTTACTTTATTTAATTTTTTTAATACTTCCCTTGTATTTTCAAGACACTCTTCGAAAGTTTCTCCAAAAATACAAATGTCGTCCAAATAACATACCATTTTTTTCCAGAATATATCATGGAATATGTCATCTATGATAGTTTGGAAGATGGACGGGGATATACTTAAACCTATTGGAGTGGAATTGAATACATATCCAATTCCATCCACATTTATTCCAGTGTATTGTTTAGATTCTTCCGTAAGAGGAATCTGTAAATATCCACTGTTTAAATCAATTGTCGTAAACCATTTTTTATTTCTTAAATATGGCCAAATTACATCAATTGTTGGGACACGATTATTATCCATAATTATTCTTTGGTTCATTCTTCGGTAGTCTACTAATACTCGATAGACTCCGTCTGGTTTCTTTTTTACAAATATTGGGGATTCAAATTTCGATTTTTGTTTTTTTAGGACACCTACTTTTACTAGGTCATCGACCAGTTTGTGTAGGGCCTCATGTTCTGCGTGTGAGAATTTAAAATTTCTACACCACAGTGGGGTTTCGTCGTCTACTCGGACAACTTGTTCGGGTACCTTACAAATGGAAACTTCATCTGTTTTTCCCGTAAAAATATTATTATATTCATTAATTATTTCGTACATTTTTATTTTTTGTTCAAGCGACAATTTTGGATTAATCGGGATGGGATTTCCTCGATTATCCTTAAAAATAGTATTTTCTTTTATTTTTTCTATTTGGCAGGAATCAATTTCTACTGCACTACTTAATTCAAATTTTCCTAAGTATTCGCCTTTATAGATCACGTGGGGTCTGTTATTATGATTAACAGCCGCTATTGTGTCTTCTGATACGATTACAAAGAAATTATTTTTTTCTTCCATGGATGTTTCACACAGAAACTCCAGGTGTTCAGGCAACGTTGCTAAAATTAGCACCGAATTTGCCTCTATTTTAAAAGTTTGGGGAGCATAATATTTAAAGGGCTTAATATAACCTAACTTATTTTCCTTTTCAATAGGGAAATTGTGACATTCAGGCATGTCAAAACATCGCTCTTCATCACCACACGGTAGAGTGAATTTGTTTTTCGAAAAGTCCATTTTGGCTTTATGGGTTGATAAGAAGTTGTAACCCAATATGACCGGTTCTACTAAGTTTCGGACAACGAAAGTGGGATGTGGGTAAATACAATGATCAATGGAAAAAATCACATTGGTTACTCCTATGACCTCAAGAGGTTGACTATCCGCACCACAAAATCTTACTTTTGTTGGTAGAATTGGTTCCGTAAAATTGACTTTCTTTAAAACTTTTTCATCCATAAGTGTCTGTTCTGAACCTGGATCGACTAAGCTAAGTATTTGTTTACCATAAATGGCAAATGGAAGGTGAAATTTACATTGGGTTCTGCAGTACCCTTTGCTTTGAAACTTCTCCTTACTCACATTGTTAACTAGTTTCGATTCTTTGTTCGCGACATCCCTTACAGCTGACAGATCACCTGTAAGGGGGACACTTAGTTTTTTGAGCAACTATTCTGGCAAGCCTGGGGGTTTGATGTTGGGAGGTAATTTTGTTGTGGAGCTGCCATTAATGGTGCCGGAGGGGCAATCATTTGAGTATTCGCAGCCACGTAGGGGAGATTTTGGGGGGTTTTGAATGACATTCCAGACCATGCTGGAGCATTATTCCAATTTGGGAGAGCCATTTGGTTCCAATTTGGAATCCTATTGGATTAATATCCATTATTGTTTCTCGGAAAATTATTTCTCCGAAAGTTTGGATTAAAATTTCTACCTTTATAATTAGGATTGAAATTTTGATTATTATTCCAATTTCTGTTTTGGTTATTTTGGTTCCAGTTTTGATTCTGGTTCCAATTACCATTACTATTATTATTATTATTGTTATTATAATTATTATTATTATTTCTATTTTGATTTTGGTTTTGGTTTTGATTTTGGTTTTGGTTATTATTATTATTATTATTATTATTATTTTGGTTATTATTATTTTGTTCATTATTATTATTTTTATTTTGGGAGTTTTTATTTTTTCTGGATTCCTGAAATTTTGAAATGTTCGCTATTGCAGCGCTCATTTTCTCCATTTCAGCTTTCCAGATTGGGTCAGATGATATTACATTTACATTTTTTTCGGTTTTCTTTTCTGTTTTCCCGGATTTTAATTCTTCAATAGTTTTTTCTAGTTGGTCTATTTTTTTTTGTAAAAGGGGATCTATATGTCCGAATGCTTTATCTTTAAATTCGAGATATTTAGAGAAAGCTTTATCAAGTTCCTGAATTGTTTTAGGTTCTTTTTTTATTAAGAATACTCTTTCTTTTTCAGGGAGATTAGGCATAATTTTTTCAATAATTTTTTCTTCAGAAATATCGGGTTCGATTTGTTTTAAAATTCTTTTTACGAACATAATATACGCAGAGAAATCAGCTTCTCCATTATAATTTCTTTCGTATAATATTTCGCGTAATTGGGGTTTAGTCGTCGTAAAGACTTCCAAAATTTTTTGTTTAGTATTTTGCCAATTATTACATTCGGGATTTGTTTGAATTCTATCTTCAAATATTTGTTTAGCCAGGCCTGAAAATGCGATTTTAATTTTTTTAAATTTCATGTTTGCATCCCAATTGAAGGATTCCGCCTCATTTTCAAATCCGTTTAAAAATGATACGATATCTTCAGTTGGGGTGTGTCCATATAGGGAAGGTCTGATATTTACTGCAGCCTTTCCTGACATTTTATTTTCTAAAGGGGGGATTAAATTTTCTAAAAGTCTAGTTTCAATTTCTGGGCTGAGAAAATCTTCGTCAGATTTTTCTAAGCACTCAGTAATATCTACCAGATTAATAGCAGTTTTAGCTCTTGGAAATGGTGTGGGGTTATCCCAATTTTCCAAAAGTGGAGTTGAAGTAGAAGGAGGATTAAAATATTTTCTTATTATAGGATTTTCTAATTCGGGAATTTGTTCACGAGTTTTTCGTGTTGTTTGTAAAATTATTTTTATATTTTCAGGGGTTAATAATTTTTGTATTTCCTTACTGGATTTAATTTTTAATAGGATATCCTCTTGGGTTTTTATACGAGAAA
The DNA here is from genome assembly GCA_011428145.1 of Ericerus pela. Lineage (NCBI taxonomy): Eukaryota > Metazoa > Arthropoda > Insecta > Hemiptera > Coccidae > Ericerus > Ericerus pela. The sequence continues at coordinate 1,123,523 of WOFM01000198.1, read as the reverse complement.
AATATTTTTTATCGACTTCGATATTCAAATTTTGACATACATTAATTAATTCAAAATTTTTAGCATCGATTAGCCAATTTAAATTAGTTTTAGTAGTATTGGGTTCGGATAAATTTTCCCAAGTTTCACTCATAAAAATAAATTTTTTCGCGACTTATAATTATTTAACACTTCTTATATTTAAGGGAGGGACGCGAATTATAATTAATATTAATTGTTACTTTGTTTTCTTCTTTTGTTTGCACAGGAGCTTGAAGAATCCGTCGCCGCAGCTTGCCAAACTTCGTTCGCCAATTTTTATGTATATACGTTTGTCTCTTTTCCACTTTTTGTATAATAAATATCCTTTGTTGACTTTGAAGTTCGAGTTTCTTTTTCACAACTAGTTCTTTTCCACTCGCAGCTAACCTCTACTTCCTTTCCTCAAGAGCGCGCCTTACGCGTTTCTCTTTGAGTACTTGACTAGAGTTTTCAAGGTTAGAGCAAAGTACTTCGAGCCAGAGGAATTGAAACAGCAGCTTTGATTCAGCAATTCCGTTGAGCAGGTACTAAAGCGAGAGTTCGTTTCGCAATAGCAGACCAGTTGGGCGCCAATAATGTAACGGCCAAAAGAGGTGGTGTTGTACCTAGTTACGACCACTTTCGGGAGTACACCATACACGAAATATCACGTACTTTAAAAGCAGTAATACTTCTAATATAATTTCAAGTTTATCATCCACGTACTATTGTGGACCTTAACATTACTATGAGACTCAATAATATTTCAAACACATGAGTGAGTTTACACGTTTAATAAAATATTAATCTGTACAACACAGTACATATTTCTACGTTAATATTAATACATATTAGATCACAATTCAACAAGCAAGACTATCTGTTCACTAGAGACTTCTACAAGAGAGGTCCCAGGTACTTAGAAGTAGCTGTTGGCGAACAGAACTAAACTGAACAATTATACAACTGAATCGAGGGATTATATACTCGTTCAGGGTATGAAAACGTACGTGTCGGATAGGTAAAGTGAGGTAGGGTGTTGTTATTATAGGGTTGTGCTGACTCGTCGAGTACTCGAGGGACAGGTACAACTAGGTCATAAATATACAGAAGGTATATCTGTATATGTAGAATTAAATACGAATAATTTGGTGGTTGTTTACAAAGAGTTATAGGATGATAATTGTTGATAAATATCTACATTTTTGGTATTCGAAAATGAGTGAACGAATATGTTCGTCATTTCTTAAAATAGACGAAAATATACGTTACACCTTCTTCATTTTTACGACTTTTATCTAAAATATTTTTTTTCTTATTTTCTACTTCTTCTCATGAATTGAAGAAAACTTACTTAAAAATCAATTTTCTCAAAATTTTCGATCTATCATTGAGATTGACTGGAGTAACATTGCAGTTCCTAATGTCTCCAAAAGTTATATTCATTTCTCATTTCCAGCAGATATTCGTTTGGGCATCTACCTAAAATAAATTACTTGAGTTGAATTCGATTAGAATTTTTTGGTTGCCCAATAAGATAATATGATATTGTTTATTATATATTTTTTTAAATTAAAATCAAGATTTTTTTCTTTTTTTTACTTCGAGAGTACTGTATTATTCGAGTTAATTTTTATTACTCAATTTGTATGTCGCAGGTTTTACTGATTTACCTAAACCAGAGGCACTACTGCGTTGAAATAGTTTCACAATATGGTAAGTATTTTTAACTACCTATACCTAATTAGAGTAAATGTTGCTCAAATCTAGAAATGGTTAATCACTTATAGAATTTTTCTGGGTAAAAAATGAGGAATTGCCTTTAAAGAAGGGTTAGGAGTGGGGTAGATGAAAATTATCCGTTTCATGAGAAAGGAAAATGATCGATACCATTTTCCCATTTTGTCCTAATTTTTTTTTATGCATTCCTACTTGTCTGAATCTTTATACGTAGGTACTATAGTCTATTCCAAATGAGTAAGACATGACGTCATATGAGTTGATTGACGAGGAGGGAAAGGAAAAGGTGGAGATTCATCCTATACAACACAGACTGCATTCAAAATGGCTTTTGTTTACACCAATATTTTAAGCTTGACGTGGCTGTGAAATGTGATAGTCTCTAAATTTTGTATATTTTATCCTCTTTCCAGCAATGCCAACTCCAGCTCTCTGACTTAAATAGAGGCTGAGTAATCATTAAATGAAATTAAAAAAATTTATTTTAAAACTGAAATGTTGCGTTCAACTTCAATTGATACGAGCCACATACACAACCACAATAATACCTACACACACCTACAAACACAAAGACACATCTCGCTTAGTCTCAACCAAAGGCTAACAAACAAATTTACCCATGAATAATTTAATGTGGCAAGTCGACCAGGGATGCTTAGCCAATCGAGAAAGCTAAAAGCTGTGGCTGAGGCTAAATTTGAAAATTATAAAACTAAAAGCCAAGGCTAATGACTAACTCTTATTCACTGGCTAGCTAATAGATAAGCTAAAACTAATTTCACTAATTATTTAAAAAAAATTAGGTCAAAATGGAAAAATGGTACGAATTATTTTCTTTTCTCATGAAATGGGTAATTATCATAATCCCAACCCCCTAACCCTTTAATGAGGTCGATTTTAATACCCCTTTTGTGTGAAAATATTTGCATTTCAATTGTTTTTTTTCAATTTCTTTTTTACTCACATAGCTTTTCTTAATATTCTTGTTTAATTTTGCTTTTGAAATCAGCCGGATTTTATCAGCTAAAAGATAAACTTATGGTTAGTAAAATTTGTGATTTGGCTAAAAGCAACAGCTAAGCTAAACATTCCTGATAGGCTCATTGGATTTCTTGTGAAAAATACATGATTTTCATGTATTATTTTTCCTTTCTCAAATAAAAATTATTTTTTCTGAAAAAATTTTATAACTTTGGAACGGTCAGAGTTAGAGCTCTAGGAATATTAATTTAAAGATCCAAAAAATGATAAAATTTGCATTTTAATTTTTTTTTCACTCACAGTTTGCATCAATATTTCTTTATTTAATTTACCCTTTGAAATTAGCCGGATTTTATCAGCTAAATGATGATTTTATGGTTAATAAAAATTGTGATTTGGCTGAAAGTAATGGCTAGATAAGAAATAATTTATTGGTTAATGACTTTAGCTAAAAGCTAAAGGCTAAGCTAAGCATTCCTGAAGTTGGCAAGGAAATACAAAGATGAAGTGCTTTTTGTGAAAGTCTTAGTACCTAATTTTTCTTTTTGAGGTACTTATATGTGGAATAAAAATTTTCAAATATTCGGATCAGATTGACACTTTGAAATTTTATTTGAAAAACACAATATTTTTGTATTATTTTATTGTGTTTATGACAAAAAACTAATGCATAGGTATCTAAATTACTAGTACTGAGGCATCCGAAATCAAACGGCTCATATTGCCCACCCTTCACGTATGCTGGTATTTAAATGATAATGACGTCATAAATCCTTACAAATAAGACATCATTCAGCCGAAACACTGATATCAAATTGTCTTGAAATTCTCTATAATTCAGGATGTTTTTATTTTTTACTTTGAATTTTCCTACTGCTGAATTCCATTTGACTGGTGTTAAGTTTCTCAAACATGGTGGAACATAGCTTACCTTGTCTTCATATTTAATCAGTAAATTAGTCTGCATTAAATAAGCCAGCAATAAGTATAAAGTGTTAACAGAAGAACCTTACAGAGTTTTGATCCATATAAGGGTTGAAACTTACAAAAATGAACAGCAGAATTATTTTGTCAAAGACATATAGTTACAAAAGAAATATAGTGTTGACAAAGTGGAAAAATAAAGTGTCAGCAAAAATGAAAGAAAAACCATTGTAGACAACAAGTAAGAGAAACCATTAGAAAATTCTTTTGTCTTCACTTATTTTTTGTCTTCATAAGAAATGGTGGTTTGTTTGTGTGAAAAGCTCCTATTAGAAACTTGGGGTTTCAAAATTTTTGTTTGAGTTGTGTGGGTGAGTGAGGTGAAATAATACGATCTAACATAGATGAAGATGGATCAGAACCAAGACATCAATGTGTGCAAAAGAAGGCTCTACACGGCCTTTATTGATAAAGCAATGCAGTCATCTGAACAAAGCTTGTCTAAAAGTTTGTTGGCAACACATCAAATTTCCTACTGAATTATGACAAGAACTCCATTCGATCGTATTGTCAACTGTATTCATTACTCACAGGTATTCTAAAGAAAAATCGCCTCGAAGTACAATATGAATGACTGCATAGGGAAACTTTATTTGTCACTACTACATCCTTTGTGATATAAAGAATAATCCCTAGCTGTCTTTGTCCCCAACCTAATCTATCTCAAAATTTCACTACCATCCTAATGTCTTCATTGAGTAGAGGAGGTTTGGAATTCTACATCTGCAGATGTTACACTTTGTCAAATTGCATTTGCAAGAACTTTAACATACAACTTGAGATTTGGACTTGTTACTATCCGCTTACATGAGAAGAACTACTTGTAAAAATGAACCTAGTACCAGGTATCACTTGAACAAGTGTGTCCTAAAGTTAGAATTTGTTTTACGTAGTAGTCTTTCTTGTTTGCAAGATACCCCTATTCATTGTCTTCATTTAGTCATCACAAGTAGAAGCAGATAAAGAAAAAGTGTAAGAGTTGATATACAATAAGCAAAGCAAAAGCAATAAAGCAAGAAGATGTTGACAGTATGCGTGTTATCAGCTAGGTTTTTACCATGCAACCAATTCTACATTGTGCCGGATTTTGTTTTGAATTATCTGTCGACCAAATGAAATCTTATCGTCTATACAAGGTTTTGTATTATATACCTGATGACTCCGTAATAAAAACTTGACATATCATTAGTAGAATTGTCAGAAAAATAATTTCATTTTGTTATTGTCTTTATATTACATATGCTTCGGACACTATATTGTCTTAACTTGAATTTATTAGTCTGTATGATGTCGTCATATTATGTTGTCATTATGAGTTTAAAAATATTTTTATTTTGACATCAAAATATTTTGGACTTCTTAGTACCTATTACCTAAAAAATAGAATCAAAATGGGTTAATGGTTCTTCAACATTATTCTACAAAAAATTAGCCAGATAAGGCCGATTAAGCTTCAATGAGTAAGACAAGAAAGAAATAGAGAAAGTGAGAGAAAGAATACTAAGGTAGAGTGGAATGAATTCGACAATTAGAATTGACCTAAAACAGTACCCCTAGCTGTTTAAAATTTAGTTATTAGGCGGAATTAATTTGAAAAGTTGACTGGTCTTAAAAAACCAGCAAAAGAAGTATAGTGCACAGAGAATCAAATAAATTTTAGGGCTAAGATTTAATTTGTTCGTAAGTTCGACCAGACACATTACATTAGTCAGTGTCTGTATTTCGTAGAGGTAGAAAACGAAGTGGAGTTGATCTTCATACTATGTTGCACCTACTAAGTAAAAATTTTTAGAGGCCAACTTGAGTACATTTTAATGGAAAAACGATGGTAGGTAGGTACTCGTATTTTATTTTCTTCGTTGTTTGTGAAAAAATAGAATAAAATTAATACTTTCTAAAAATTGTAAGGTAATAATTTAAATTTTTGTATTCTACGCATACATTTTACTCGTCCGCCCGTATGATTTGATCATCCTTCATAGAACCTATCTGAAAATTAAAATTTTTTTTTTGGCGGTAGGTATGTATTTTTTGAGCAGAAGACTGAACCTACCTTTTTTTCAGAACGAACTCATTTACCATTTATTTTGTAAATTATTAAGAAGGGTAAAATCTATCGGTTTAATTCTAACGTCAAAAGAAAAGAAAAACGTATTTTTGCCGACCTTTTCTAAAATTTTATTGCAGTTATAAAATATAAAATGACACATACCTCTGCAAGGACAGACAAGTCGTCTTAATTTGATTGTTGCCGACAAGTTGACGACAATGGAAAATCAAAGGCACGCTTTCTCCATTGATGAAAATTGGATTCACAAGCTCGTTAACGACCAAAATTCCTTCTATTCTCTCTTTTCTCTTTTTTTTTTTTAAATATATATTTCTAAAAGCATACAAAATGTAGTATAGGATACAACGGTAGAAGAATTCATTATTATGTGTAACAATCTTGGGGTTGCTACATTTAGCGGTTGTAGCCAATTAACTGCGTAAAGATATTTGAAGATTGAAGGTAAATAAAATTTCGAAAGTCGTCTACTGCTTCTTATAAAAATAATGTGACGCACCGCCTTGATTTTTTAAGCAAATGAATGATTATGATCAGACAGTAACACGGGTAGTGGCGTATCTACAGACATTTTCGACAAGTAGGTATGTCAGAAGTTTAAAATATTATTTTGTCGTCGTAATCGATAAATAGTTGAATTAAGAATTACGAACTTTCAGGGTTGTTTGAAAATTCAACTGGTGTGGCTGTGCCGATCCCTTAATACACCCATCATACCCCATCCAACGTGCATATGAATACTAGAAGCATAATTCGCTAGTTTTCAGTGAGGCCAGCTAGCCCCACTCCATTAAACCTATACGTCCCATTTAAAATACATAGGAAACATGCGTTTTTACTTGAATTTTTGGACATAATTCTCTTATTTAATGAGACAGCTACTTTTTCGAAATAATTTAAATTTTAAAGGAGGTCTCAAGAAATAAAGTAAGCTCGAGAACAAGAAGTTTAAGCCCTTTGAAACGGAGAAAGTTGAAAAAGAAGATGAAATACAACTGATGATTAGGCTGAAAAATAGTGAATTCATGATAATGAGTAGCTATAATTAGCTCTCTTTAGGATAAAGTTTTCTGAAAGCATTAGATTTAGCCAATTTGATGCACACATTCATTTTCTTTTTCACCTTTCTCGGCTTCGAAGGGCTTGAACTTTTTGTTTTTGGGCTCATTGTATTTTTTGAAACCTCCTCTAAATTTTAATTTATTACGAAAAAGTAGCTATCTCATTAAATAAGTGAATTATGGCCAAAAAATCGAGAAAAACGCATATTTCTTATGTATTTCAAATGGGGCGTTTAGATTTAATGGAGTGGGGGTAGCTGGCTTCACCGAACGTCGTGTAAAACGCAGCGTATTGTGCCTCCAATATTAATTATTCATGAATCATATGCTCATTGCTGGTTGCGCCCATTATTATGTGGATGATGGCCGTGGGTTCGTCGAAAATTTTCGCTTCATCTTCTTGATTTTTGTTAATATTTAGGTTAAGGTTGAAATTTCTCGAGTTTTGCTTACAGTGAGAGTTTGCTTAATTTTCGCTGAACATTTGAATACCTAATGATATTATAGTAAAGATTAACCTTCAATTTGAACCGAAAAATTTAAATAAATTTTCTAAAATTTAATTTACGAGAAAAATTTGATTGCACAAATGGTTACGTACTTAGGTACGCACAGTTTTGTTGAAACTGATGATTTTCATTTCTCGCAAAAGTTATAATTATAAGTTCCTTATTTATAATCATCTGTTGGGTCGAGTCAGATTTTCTCGAATTTCACTGAAAGTAGAAAAAGTCAAATTTTTTCTGACGAGTTAACCTGACAGGTTTAGGTTGTAGGCACTTGATCAAAACAAAGCAAAATTCTATTTCTTTTTTGCTTAAAAAATTATGTATGTAAATTTTTGCTGCCGGTTCTGCTACATCACAGCTGGAGTTACGCAAGCTTAGGGAAGATAAAATAATAATATCGTTTGCGGTTATTATTTTTCTATTTTTTCGAATTGGTTTTCAAATCTTGTAGATAATGGTATTTAAGTTCGGGTTAAAATTTCTCGAATTTCGCTGAAAAGCTGAAATTTTGAGTGGGCTAATTTTCGCTGCAGAGTTGAATGTTGTCATTCTAACTTGAAATTTGAAAGGTTGCTGATCCTTTTAATTCAGTAAAATATTTTTTCTCGCTGAAAAGTTGAGTAGAAAAATTTTGCTGTTCCGTTGAAACCAGTTCTGTGAGGGAAGCTTTGCCAAATAATTGACACATGCGAATTAGGTACCTATATGAAAGAGTTGAAAAGTTGGGACGAAATTGCTAAAATTGAATTTTGGTGAACCGGTTATGAGATTCGAATTTATTCATTTCTTGGTTCATGGTAAAGTCTCTCCAATTTTCGTGGCTCTACAAAACAAAATTACATTTATGAGACCAATTTCATACAAGAAAATTCAAAAAGGTACACGACCTCGAAGAATAAGGAGAATTAAGGCCTGGTGTAACTGTAAACCTATAATATCGAATTAATCAAGTAACTTATGATTTCACTCTCCTCTTGAAGAGAAATAATTTTTAGTTCCAAAAGATGACCCATTATCGAACTCAGTTTTGCCTTTGATGAATGGCTCATCGCGGAAGATAAATTTTGTTGTACAAATATGTGCCAAAAGATGCACAGATGCGTTTATAATAAAGATAATAATAATAATAATAATAATAATAATAATAATAATAATAATAATAATAATAATAATAATAATAATAATAATAATAATAACAATAATAATAATGATAATAATAATAATAATAGTGGTCCTTAACAAACGAGTGTGTATTACACATTTGTCGACCACCTAGTGGGCCAGTGGGGTAAAACCCACAAACTCTGTTTTTGCGCTCACTGCTGTACATTTCCTCTGTGCAGCTAAACTTGTTTACTGGGCTTGGCCCGCACACACTCCTCGTTGTACACGCAACCGACCATTATTGGTGTTTGTGTGGTGACGTGTATCTACATACACACACACCCACAAGGGGTGACCCCGATGTAAGTATTTTATTTTTGTTGTTGACGTTTCACCGTCAACAGGGGAAGGAACCGTCACCTCCTTCCCCACCACTTCCTACTAGATTGGAAACAACCAATCAGCTTTCATCAGCTGATTTCCAGTAACCACGCCCCTTCTTCAAACATTGGCATACCCGCCAACAACCAAAGAAGTAACTCAGTCAGCTCTCGTCAGCCAACGGAGAAGGTTCTCCTTCTCCTTCCCCCTTCCCTCGTTGCTCGTCAGTACTTAAGTACAGACCAATGTCCATAAAAATCAGTCGGCACTCGACAGCCGACGGAGAAGGTTCTCCTTCTCCTTCCCTTTATATTTCCCTATTTTTTCATTTTCCCCTCTCCTCTTCACAGGCTCGACGTTGTTACACAAGTACCAACCAGCCATCCTAAAGAGAAACAAACAGTCGGCAATCAGCTGCCAACGAGGAAAGTGAAAACTTAGCCTCTTCTTTCAATTACCACCATGGCCTCCAAACTAACCCCGTCGTCCCTCGACAACCTGGTTCTCCCACTGATGCCTGCGAAGGCCACAGTCAGCAATCCTTCCAGGAGTATTGAGAACCAGCCCAACTCCACAACTGCCATCCACTCAACGCCGCATACCAGTATGCGTTTGTCAAATGTACCGACAAACTCGCCGATTCCACAGTCCTCTACGCTTGTAAACTTTGGCCCATTCCTCAACAATTACCTTCCAGGCGAGGAGCTTCTGGTCAACCAGCACCAGCTGGTTGACAGTTCCACTCTGAGGTTGTCACCCATCCACGATTGGAAATCGCACCGGCAGGAAGCAAATTCCACCACAATTGGCTGTACCACATAGCCTCTTTTACAAGCCCATCCACCCTGGTTACTCACAGGCCTTCCACCCTTTAACGCCGAGAATGTGCGTCTCTGGCTGCAGCAGATCGAGAATCTTGCTTGCGCCAGTGGCAATACCTGCGAGTCTCAGCTCTACCTGATGATCTCTGGCCATTTGCCAACCCAGGTAGCCAATGCTGTGTCGGAATTACTGTACAGTACCGACAACTCGCTGCATTCTTGGTCAAACCTCCGCAACCAAATCTAGCAGGAATTTTCCCCCTCCTCCTATACTCGAATAAGAACCTTGCTAGAGAATACCCATCGTCTACCTTCCAAGAGGCCTTCGGCGTACCATCGCTGCTTTGTCACCCTAAACAAAGGAAGGGTTAATGATGATGTCCTCCGTAACCTTCTTTTCCAATCCCTCCTGGTCAATATCCGCCAGACATTGGCCATGACCAAGCCCGCAACTTCTCAAAAGGCAGTGCTCGAAGCTGACGAGGCAATAGCTCTCGAGCAAACCTTTCCGTTGACATCCCCTGCAACCAGCACCATCTCCACTATCGCAACTCCTGCGGCATCCCCGTTGACAGCACCAATGGCTAATTCCTCGGAGTTAGCTACCATTACCCAGCTGCTTCAACAGCTCTTGGCTGGAAAACAGGTGAGTTCTGTCAACCCCCCTAAAGATCCCACCCCATTCCCCGAACATAGGCGTTCGCGTTCACGTGACACTAGGTCCAGAGACAGATCGTGCTCTTGTGACTCTAGCTCTGGTCGTTTGAAACCACAGATGACGCTACGATTCATCGATGGAAAGAGACCGGTAAACACCCGCTCTCCCTCCTGTTCACGCAACGGCCACTTTTGGTATCACCAACAGTTTGGGAGGAAATCGCGCAACTGCTCTGACCCCCCATGTTTGTGGTGGGACAAACCCCAAAATCACAACCACCACAATTCCAAATCCCCTACTCGTTTATGAAACAAGTAAACGAGTCAGTCAAGATGGCACTTCCACTTGTTTTCACCTCAGTCCGTCTATTCGTAGAAGATCTGCTTAGCAAGCATCACTTCCTGGTTGACACTGGCGCGGAGATATCGGCTATACCTCCAACCACTGAAGACCGGAAATGCAATGCTAAGCTCCAAATCTACGCTGCAAACCAAACTCCAATTAGTACTTATGGAGTTAAGCTGGTGCAGGTAGATTTCTCCCTTCGATGCGAATTTAAGTGGGCCTTTATCATCGCCGATATCGCTGATCCCATCATCGGAGAAGATTTCCTCAGCCACTACCAACTGCTGCCCGATGTCAGCGAAGGGCACCTCCTTGATAAGACCACTGGACTAGCTGTAGTAGGTAAACCTCGCCCCATCGACTATCCCCCAGAAATTCGCCTAACCATCGCCCACCCAAATAGCCGATTCCAAAAAATCCTCGACAAATTTCCCGGTGTAACTGGTAAAGAAGGCTTACGCCCGAGGATTTCCCCTACCTAAGTCACCCAGGATATCAAAACTGTAGGTCAACCGGTGTTTTGCTGTGCCTGTCATCTACATCCCAAGAAGTTAAAGGCAGCCCCCCTTTGGTCTCTACGAATTTCCCTATATGCCCTTCAGGTGCGAGAGCCTGTGAATCAAATCGAAGATGGTTCTCCAATATTTGGCGGGTACAAAGGGTCGTTTTTTCCCCATGGATGTGTCGCACGTTAAGAGTAACGTGTGTCTGGGTACTCTAAACAATTCGAGGATGAGGGCAGAGTTGGGGTCTGCAAGGTATTGGGCGAGTTGCGGGTCGTGTTGTTGGCAAAGGGCCATTTCATTGTAGGGCAAAACACAGGGAGAGGTAATGGCGGAGATTGATATATGTGATAAACAATCAGCGGCTATGTTGTCCTCTCCTTTGATGTAGCAAATATCCGTCGTGAACTGCGAGATATACTCAAGTTGATTTTGCTGGCGTGGTGAAGCTTTCTCACACGCCTGAAACAGGGCAGTCGTGAGGGGCTTGTGGTCTGTATAGACAGAGAAAACACGCCCTTTGACCAGATTACGGAAGTGCTTCACCACTGCAAAAACAGCGAGTAATTTGGGGTTGTATGTTGGATATTGACGTTCGGTGTCATTTAATTTGTGGGAGAAAAATGCCAAAGGCTCTAGTGATCCGGCACTGTGTTGATAGAGGGTAGCCCCTATTGCGTGGTTAGACGCGTCGGTTGCCAAGACAAGTTGTTTGGACTCGTCGGGATGCGCCAAAAGAGCAGCGTTTGCTAACGCCTACTTTAGGTTGTGGAAGGCAGTTTTGGCAGTGTCTGTCCAAATTATCAGGGTTTTATCGCGTTTTCTATTGGAGTGGATAAGTGCAAAGAGTTTACTCTGAGTATGAGAGCAATGTTTAATTGTACACCAGTAAAAATTCACCATTCCGAGAAAGCGCCTAAGGTCATGAACGGTTTTGGGAAGTGGGAAATCAAGTACAGCTTGGACATGTTCGGGAGTGGGTTTGATACCTGCGCTGTTGACTCGATGGCCAAGGAAGGTGAGCTCTTCACGTTCATGTTCGGACTTGTTACTGTTGACAGTGAGGCCAGCGTTGTAAATGCGCCGAATGACCTCGGTAACACGCTCTTTGAGCTCATTGGGGTTGGAGGCGGTAATGAGGATGTCATCAATATACGCATAAGCGTATTCGATGTCTCGCAATAATCCATCAATGTACCGTTGGAAGGTTTGGGCGGCGTTTCAAAGTCCGAAGGGCATATAGGGAAATTTGTAGAGACCAAAGGGGGTTATTACGGCTGTTTTGGGAATGTGTTTTTCGGTCATTGGGACTTGGTTAAACGCCCGCAAGAGATCTAATTTTGTGAATAGTTTGGCACCAGCTAGTCTGGCGTGAAAATCCATAATATTTGGGACAGGGTATTTGTCGGGGATAGTTTGTGCGTTGAGTGCTCTGTAGTTGCCATGCATGTGCCATGTTTTGTCGAGCTTCATGTGCATATGCAAGGGGTATGACCAGGCACTTTTGGAGGGTGTACCGACGTCGAGCCTAGGTAGAGGAGAGGGAAAAATGAAAAAATAGGGAAATGGAAAGGGAAGGAGAACCCTCTTTGTCGGCTGTCGAGTGCCGACTTATTTTCATGGACATTGGTCGGTACTTAAGTACCAACGAGTAATGAGGGAAGGAGGAGGAAAAGGAGAACTTTCTCCATCTGCTGACAAGAGCCGACTGAGTTACTTCTTCGATTATTGGCGGGTATACCAACGTTTGAAGAAGAGGCGTGGTTTTGGGAAATCAGCTGATGAAAGCAGATTGGTTGTTCCCAAGCTAGTTGGAAGCAGTGGGGAAGGAGGTGATGGTTCCTTCCCCTGTTGATGGTGAAAAATCCACAACAAAAATAAAATACTTAAGTCGGAGGTCACCACTTGTGGGTGTGTGTATAAGTAAGTACACAACACCACACAAACACCAATACAGGTCGGTTGCGTGTATATGGAGTAGTATGTGCAGGCCGAGCCCAGTAAACAAGTTTAGCTGCACAGACAAAATTTACAGCCATGAGCGCAAAAACAGAGTTCTTGGGTTTTACCCCACTGGCCTGCTAGGTGGTCAACGAGTGTGTAGTACAATATTAATAATAATAATAATAATAATAATAATAATAATAATAATAATAATAATAATAATAATAATAATAATAATAATAATAATAATAATAATAATAATAATAATTAATAATAATTAATAATAATAATAATAATAATAATTAATAATAATAATAATAATAATAATTAATAATAATAATTATAATAATAATAATAATATACTACCATCGTCCTAGTGTTTTTGCTGTAGATTTGTGGGAAGGCTAGCATAAATATAATGCTTATGTTCAGCAGAAGGATAAAAAAAGGAGAAAAAGTGTGGAGACGAAAATCACAAAATGGTGACTCTTTAATTTGAGACGAATTTCAAAATTGATTTGCATTAACTTCACCGCAGTGCGTCTTAAAATCGAATAGAAACTTGTTTTATGGAAGAAAAACCAATGCTCAGTTATCGTAATTTACAATGAAAATGAGATCCGACTAGAAAGTTGCGAAACCGACAGCTTTTGGCTGGTTTTCAAAAAAAAAACAAACTAAATTTTTGATTATTTAGATGATATGGATTGTGTGATTAGAATATAGGTAGGTAATAAGATATATTATACGTGATTCTTGAATCATGGGTATATGATGACATGAAGAACTTTTTTTGGTGGGAGGTACGAGCTTCTATGAATGGATTCTCCTCATTACCATATTTTCAAACTTCCAATTGAAATATCGTGTCATGATTCCCTGAAAATTAATCGTTCCATATCAACTGGAGAATGTCGACGAAAAAAACTTCAAAACATTGGGAAAAAAAAAAAATATTTATATGCAGCTAGTTGAAAATTATCAATTTTGAAACGAGATAAAAAAACCCTCAGTGACCTCTGGTAATTGATTCGCACTTTTTTAGGAGGCGTAGATAAGAAATTAAACCCGTCCTGCGCAGCATTCTAGAATCAAGACCAAATTGTAATTTGTGACGCAATCTGCGGTGGAACTCGAAGAAGAAGACCAGTTTCACTTACCACATTTTCTGATTTAAGAGACACTTTCTATTGGCATTGAGCTAATTCGGTATAATGTCTGAATCAAATAAAAATCACGAAAATGTAGAAAAATCGTTCATGGAATTGGCGGCGGACTTTCTGCATGAAAAGGTGCACATCTAAATATATAATTTGTATTTTATTTAGTTTTCTATTTGTTGAATTAATCGATTACCTCACAGAAGGTTAGGTGCGCAGGCTAGCCTCGACGGGAGGTAGAATTTATCTCCAAACAGAAAAGACCTAATATATTGATTATTCCAAGTAGAGCAGCCACTGTACTATAAGCAGGTGATGGATTTTATGTCATATGCACGTTTATAGACGACTCCAATTTATTCTCGCTTATTTCACGTGAAACTGAGTATTATCAGTTCGTGAGGGCAGAGCCATAATCCATAGGGGAGCGCATTGGGGCACAATTAGCCTTAAAAAAACTCGAAATTTGGCAAAAATTCGAAAAATTTTGAAGCTAGTTGGAAAATTTATGATGTTGTATTGTTAGGTACTGACCAGCAGAAATATTTTTTTTTAAATTCAATCCGTCTAAAAATTTCAGCTTGCTACAGCCCTGCGTAAAGTAATAATATAACTAGGTTTTGTTGTGTTATCGTACTTTAAAAACTGGGAATCATATTTACTCGTGTAAAGTCGTCTAAAATTTGCTAGCTTTCCTGATTTTTTGCTGTTTGAGACGGGTACAAGAATTTCATGTGAATATGACTTTCTTGAATATACCGCAAATATTTTCTCTCCAGCTCGAGTATACTTTCTTTTGGATGCCTCGTTCAACTAAAGAAAGTTCTTCGTGTTTTTAAAAAATTTGACAACGCACATCATCTGAAGGTGTCATCATAGTCATCTAATATTTTCTATTTTTTTCAAAAACCAATCTTTAATCTCGACACGGAGTTAAAATAAGTGAAACTTAGGCGCTTAAGAAATTAAAAAGAAAGAAAACCTGATTAGATAGATTATCAGAACTCCATAAATTGTGTATCCCACTGAACTAGTAAAATTTTCAGAGTTGACGTTTTCCGTGAAGTTTAGGTTTTCAGGTTTTTGGTATTTGAAGATAGTTTTTGGATCAGCTATTAAGTCGATATCATTGGAATTTTCTTTTGGGAAAATTTCAAAATTTTATTATACCTAATGTAACTGCATAAAAGAGATCTATTTGGAAGATTTTAGACCACTTTACATGTTACACCATTCACGAAATACCAATAGGTACCAGAAAAGTATCAATATCTCTGTAATATATTAAAATAATCAATTTATTACCTATACCCTAACTATTGTGGACCTTAACTTTTGAGAGACTTTATAAATTATTTCAAACACAAAGATTAATTAAACGCTTTTGGTAAAATAATAATTTGTACAACACAACTACATTGAATAATACCTATTTCAAACACTGATAATCAGCCTTTCAGGGTATATAAACTTTCATGGTGAATAGACTAGGTGAAGTAGGGACTTGTTTTATAGGGATATGATAACTCTCAATATAATTAAGGGACCAGCGTATTTGGGTCACTGAATATTATGACAGTATTCACATATTTGCATAATATTTGGTGGGGGTATTTTAAATTGTTTTAAAGGAATTGTAGCGGTATTTTGTTTATAGGTCCGAGTACCTGAATTACTGGTACTCAAAACTGTCGACGAATATGTTTATCATATTTAAAAAATAGATAAAAATATACATTATACCTAGTTAGTATGTCTTGAGAAGTCCGAGATTTTTGACAACAAAATAAAAATTATTTTGAACATATAATGACGACACAAATATGACATCATGTAAACAGTGAAACACAAAATGTTCGAAACAAAATTCATTTTGAAGATGAAATATGACGACAGTAATTGAATTGAACTCTCTTTCAGACAATATCTAATATTTCGTAAAGTTTTTATTAGAGAGCCGACTGTTTCATAATTTGATAAGTCTCTACAAAATGACATGATTTAATTTGTTCGATTGATGACATGAGATGAATACAGCAAAATGTAAAATTCAATGAAGAATAAAAACCCGACCGATAATATGCATGCAGCCAACGTCCATCTTACTTTATCGCTTTTTACTCTGTGCTTCGCCTGCTGTATTCTGACACATATATCTGTTATCTTTATATGCTTGCTTGTACATCGATTCTTACACCTTTTTTGTATTATTTGCTTGCATGTATGACAACTAAATGTAGACAATAAAGTGGGGAAATCTTGCCGACAGAAAAGGCTAACTTGTAAAAACAAATTCTGTTTTTCAAACACTCTTGCTTTAACAATAACTGGTACTAGGTTTGTTCTTACAAGTAGTCCTTCTTGTGTAGGTGGATAGTAGTAAGTCTAAGTCTCAAGTTGTACATTAAAGTCCTCGCATAGGCAATTCTATGCAACATACCATCTTTGGATGTAGATTACTTCGAACCTAGATCTACCTTTGCAGACACTAGGATGGTAGTCGAACTTTGGTTAGGTTAGGTTGAAGACAAAAGGCAATTAGGAATGTTCTTTTGTCATGAAGATCAGTAGTGACAATCAAAAGTCATTTCTAAAAATGTCAATTTCATATCACACTTCAAGGCGATCTTTTAGAACACCTGCGGGTGATATTTTATAGTCGACAATACGATCAGATAGAGTTCTTAACATCTGTTAGGAGGGAAGTTTAGTGTGTTGCCGACAAACTTTAAGACAAGCTTTGTTCAAGATGACTGCATTGCTCTGTCAATAAAGGCCTTATAGAGCCTTCTTTTGCACACAGTGAATTTGATTTCATCTATGTTAGTTATTTTTCTCACCTCACTCTTTCTCACACACCAAGAACTCCGAAGCCTAAAGTTTCTATTAGGAGTCTTTTACACTACCAAATCACCATCTCTTAGGAAGACAAACAATTAGATGAAGACAAAAGAGGTCAAACTAGACGATTTTGTACATGTGTGTGTGGGGGGGGGGCTGGGCTTCAGCACATAAGTTGCAAAAAAATTTCACTCATTAGTTTCTCCTTACAGCCCTAGGTAACAATTATAGAATTGTTGAAATACTATTTTGTAAAATGTCTCAGTCTTAGTGGTAGATGTAGCGTGACATTTTGGGTAGGAGGAAAGACAATAATTTTGTGAAGTGGAGCTTTTTTCTCCTTTTTTTTTTTTTTTTGCTCTTCAGCAAAGTTAAGGTTTTTATGTGGATTTTTTTTTAGAGGGGGAAATTTCTTCACTTCCTCCTGGATCCTCCACTGCTCCCTGAGCCTCAGTACATGAGCCATGAGCCATGACTATTCTTAAAACTTCATTATAAATGAAAGAAAAAATTGCCTGTTTCGACCAAATTCCTTTTGTAATTAATTTCATCTTTTGCAGGAGAAAAAAAAAAGTGAGGAACTTTTGGCTTCACCTTTAAAACATTACCCGCTATTTGTAGGGAGATCATCTTCAAAAATGGAAGTTCAAACATTTTCTGTCAAGGAAGCGACTGTCCCTACATCAGAAATAACTGATTGTGAAATGTCTGTTCTCAATCTGAATTTTGAGGATGAATTACAAGACTTGGCCAATTTTGAAGCGATCGAAAACGTAAAACCTCTATCAAATCAAATGCAGGACAACATTATCCAAATCAAGAAGCGTAAGAAAAGGAAGCGGAAAAGGGGTGCTAGAGGTCAAGGACGACAGATAAGAAGGACACTATATTACAATAAACACGAATTCAAGCAGTTTATATTCCAAGAATGGGAGAAATTCTGGTCAAATTTTCCATCACAGTCTTGAGAATTATTATTACGTATTATTAAGTAGGTATATGTAACGAATATAGACGAACATTTTTTAAATGTCCTCCTATATTTTTACACAAACGAAATTATTCATTTTATTTTTTATTTTCTCACACTTCTATTACTCTTCTTCTTCTTAATATAAACCTAACAGGAAATGGTATCGTCTGAATTCGATGAAAATTCTCTTTCTTACAAAAAAACAATTATGGTTGACCTCAGTTAATGTCACACACGTGTACTTTAATTGAAATATCTGCCTAATACTGGAAAACGTCAATTCTCCTTCTTTTTGGTAACAACCAATCATAATAAACTAATCCCACTTTTTCTTACCATTTCTTTTTTTTATTATGTAAAAATTAAATTATAAAAACTCTTACTCTGAAGAACAAATTGTTCAATTCTACTATTTTGGTCAATTCTATTATTTTTTTTCAATTCTATTATTTCTGTGTTGTAAATGAAAAATATTATATTTTATAAAAATATTTACGTTGAAAATTAATTGAAGTCTAAATCTCTCAACAAAGTTAAGGTCCACCATAGTGAGTGGATATCTAGGACATTCAAGTTTAAATTATAAAGTCTATTTTATTTAATTATAAATATTTATTTGTGGTCTTCCTCAAATAAATATTTCCTAAAGTGTCAACGTCAAAAATAGGAAACAAATTCTGAACCAACACCTATTTTTTGGCGTTACAGTATACCTGTTATTATTGTTATTATTATTATTATTATTATTATTATTATTATTATTATTTGATATTATTGTTAGGTATTATTATGATTATTACTTCTTTTTTTAAATTTCGGGTGGCATTGATGGGCTGAAGATAGACTGTTGGGGTCGAGAACAATTGTTTTGCAGTGAATCAGAATTTTGAGGTAGGCTATAGGCTGTATCTTCCCCATGTGTCAGTTATCGTGTTTTAAGCAATTATTTTCTGAAATATTTTCTGTTCAGTTTTGGCTCAAATTTTTGAAATTGAAGTGGCTAAAGTAGCAATTTTCAAAAAATCTTTCATCTAATTTTGCAGACATGTAAATTTAGTTTATGATTCTGTTTAAACGCTAGTATTGCATCATATTCCAACGTACGTTTAATGTGGCCTATCGTTTTTTTTAAATCAAGGCAGTCAATGACTCTGACAACGAAGCTCCCTGTACTTACTAGCTGTCAGTTTGAAAATATATAAATTAATATTGCCTAGCGATCTAAAATTCCCGTAGATGGTAGCCTAATTTACAAATAATACATCACATTCAGAACACCTATAAGATGATTTCACAATTTAAAATATAAAACCATAAAATACATCATAATTATTCATTATGAAAAACAACAGTTAGGTACATGTTTTTTCATACTTTCAAGTATCTTTTACCCCTCCGCTGGTACTTAATTGTCAGAAATAATAACCCTCCTGCTGATCAGTCAATTTCTTCAAAACTACAGTCTCTTTTTCTTTGCAATATGTTCTTTACATTAGAATTGGATAAAATGAAGACTCCAAATCAGTCGACTTCCCCAATGTACCATTTTTATTTTATTTTATAATGGTGTTGGTTTTTTAATTTTTTTGTTTAAATTATTACTCATGAGTTGACCTCTAAGGTTGTTGACATGTTAATGACTTTAGAGTTGAGTTATCAATAAGCATATTTTGTCAGTCTCTCATAACTATCATGGATCAGTTATGTTTTAAGCATATCGCTGTTACTCTGTCAGTATAATTTGTATCTATAGAATTAGTTGAGCACACTGTACTCTGTCAACCTTCTATAAACTTATGTTAATTTATTATATTCAATACATTTTAAAAACCTGTGAGCTTTTTATTTTTTCAAATAATATTATATCATTTGCTACAGTCCCTGCTACTCTTGACATCTTCAGCAATCACCTTGGACCTTGGTTGTAAGTAGCTACTAGCTATGTAGGTACCCTATGCAAGAGTTGTTATGAAGCTTTGATTGATGCAATAAACCATGATTCCTGATAAATTTTCACCCATTTTCATCCAAAAATTTGTTAATGATTGCTTTGGCCCTTATTCACAAATGTTACTTTAACCTCCCTTCACTTGAATTTCACTTAAAAAAATTTTTTTGCACAATTTTATACTTAAAAATATTGGAACATTGTATCTCTTATGAGAGTTCCAATGTAAAAATAAAATGTTATCACACTCTTAACTACAAAATTGTGCCAAAAGTCATTTTCAAGTGAACTTTAAGTGAAGGGAGGTTAAAGTGACATTTGTGAATGTAGGCCTTTGTCTCATGTTCAGTTTTACAATAGAGGTTAAAACTCTGGTTTAACTGAACCTTGATCCTGGTTCAAAGTTTGTTTGGTTTCATAATTACTATGAACAGTGTTTCAACTTACACCCTATTCAACTTAAGAAAGGATAAAACAAACATTGTGTAAGCATTCTGAAAAAAACATTGATAATTACTTGATCTCAATATGCTGAAATAAATTGATAACATCAATGTTTCAAAAATCTTTTTTTCACTGTTTACTTTTTTCAATGTTTGTTTCATCTTTTCTTAATTTGAATAGAGCATAAATTTTTTTTTTTCTCAACTTCTGGTATATTTTGCAAAATATTAGCCTTTCTTTGGTGGAAATTTAATTTGTGACATTGACATGCAAAATAAAATAAATAACTGATAACATGATAATATTTTAATGGTATTTGTGGCTAGTTTTACGATGGCAGTTTAAATCAAGTTCAGAGTTTGAACTGGGTTCAGATTTAAAACATCGTTTTACAATCCTTTAAACCAAGTTAAATCAACGTGAACTACAATTTAACTTTACTGCTGGATTTTCTTGAGTTAACTAATGGTTAAAGTTTTTCATTGGCTGGTTTATCACGAGATTTTTATTATTGAACAACTACAAATTTATATGGTTGCTAAATACTATCCAATTCTCAAATATCGTTAAAATATTATCATGTTATCAGAATTATTTGTTTATTTTATTTTGTGTGTTAATGTTGCAAATTAAATTTCCACCAATAAAAGGTTAATACTTATTTTATGAAACATCGCAAAAGTTGAAAAAAAAAACTTTGATTTAGTTGAACAATGTAGCTGATGAGTAATTGTAAAGCCATACCAACTTTGAACTATGGATCAAGGCTTAGTTTAACCAGAGTTTAAACCTCTAGGTATTGTAAAACTAGCCCTATAATAATTGGATAGTATTAATTTAGCAATTATATATATTTGCAATTCATCAGTAAGAAAAATCTCTTGATAAACCAGCCAATGAGAAACTTGGAAATCCAGTGGTAAAGTTGAACTATTGTTCAGGATGATTGAACTTTGTTTAGTGGACTGTAAAACTTTATTTTCCCTCTGAATTTGGTTTAAACCACTAATGTAAAACTAGCCCTTAGCTTCTCATTTCATGTCAAAAGTTATTTAAATATAACATTGGTCTGTCCTGGTAGTTTTCAGAAATTAATAATGCCAATAATATTTTTCATTAGTATTAATTAATTTCGACTAGCACTGGCACTGATTCAGACCTTTTATCTTTTGAAGGTAGTAAAAAACTTACTGTTATTTTATCCAATAAGGTTTGCTCTATGTTATAACACAGAAAATTCAACGTGTATTCTGTGTTGGTTCTACTTGAGTAATTCGATAGAATTTTGGTCCACCAAAAATAATTTTGGATATTTTTTTTTGATTGTTGCGATTTAATCAACTTCTTTAATTTTTTTTCTCATATTCATCTATTAGTACTGCAGATATACTGATTTATTTTTTGATCGGCAGTTTCTCGGGGCGATGACCCCCCCAAATTTCAGTCCCTAAAAAAACTGTTCAATTGTTTTCAAACTTCTGAGCTGCTTTTACATTGACTGTTCATAACTATATGAACTCAGCAGAGTGAAAGATATCTTTGATAAGTATCATTGGAGAAATAAGGTCCTTTTAATTTTGTTTTTTATGAATAATTTTTGGCATTGTTCATGCTAACTATGCTTGAAAGATCTATAACAAGGGAAAAAAAGTAATTTAAACTCAAAAATTAAAAATATTCAATAAATTAATTGGAAAATGTCAAACTTTTCATAATAAAAATCGCCTTCTGCCAATTATGTTTATTATGTTGTCTTCACCCACACTGTACTCTTTACCAGCAGGTATACACAAGAGGGGATAAGATATGAACCACCATTTTGTGTTATTATATATATAGTAATAACAAACAATGTAAAATTCATGAAAAACCAAGTAACACAAGATGGCAGCTCATCTCTTATCAACCTCATGCGCATACCTGCTATTAAAAAAGCTTATCCATAGTAAGCTCAGTCCATGTATTTATATACAATGAGCATATGAATTAATACTAGAGGAACAATACGCTACCTTTTACACAAAGGTCAGTGAAGCCGCGCAGCTACCCTCACTCCATTAAACCTATACATCCCATTTAAAATACATAGGAAATATGCGTTTCTACCCAAATTTTTGGCCATAATTCTCTTATTTAATGAGATAGCTACTTTTTCAAAATAAATAAATTTTAGACGAGTTTTCAAGAAATAAAGTGAGCTCAAGAACAAGAAATTTAAGACCATAAGCATGAAATGAGCATTGAACATCGAGTGTTACTGGGTAAAAATGCTCTACTGCCACACTCAATATCAAAATTATTTAATAATGAGCGTGAGTGTAAGATTTAACGCTCAAGCTGTGTCCGAAGCCTAATCCCTTAGAAGCCAAGAAAATTGAAAAAGAAGATGAAATTGTTCATAAAATTGTTTAATGTTATCAATAAACTTTACCTTAAAGAGAACTAAGTTTGACTACTTATTTTCATGAATTCACCGTTTTTGAGCCTTATCATCAGTTGTCTTTTAGGGTTAAGTTTACTGTTAACATTTAGTTAAGACAATTTGATGTATGATTCCACCTTCAATTTTCTCCACTTCCAGAGGCTCAAACTTCTTGTTCTTGAACTCATTTTATCCCTCGGAACTTTCTCTAAAATTTTATTTATTTCGAAAAAAAAGCTATCTCATTAAAAAAGAGAACTATGGTCAGAAATTCGGATAAAAACGCATATTTCCTATGTATTTTAAATGGAATGACGAGGTTTAATGGAGTGGGGATAGCGACCTCACTGAAAACGAGCGAATTGTGCCTCTAGCAATAATTCATATGCTCGTTGCTTATATACATTTATCATTATATGCATATGCAGTCGAAGCGTTCAAGAAATCCGCGAATATTAATTTTCATTTTTTTTTTGGAATCGTCTTCGAACTTTTTGGTTCTAACTGTATGGTAACACTGTTCAGTTATGTTGCCCGAAGATGTTGCCACATTGTTGCAAATGAAGCTGAAAATGTATTTAGATTTTGTTGTTTGGTTGTATTTACAAAACGGTACAAAACTGTTGATAGCGGTTTTTCGTTTCCTGCGATTTTACACGGTTACGTCTTGTTGCTGTTCGTTCGTGTCGCGGATCCCATGTTCCTATTTCACTCTCTCTTACTCTTTAACTCACCTCAGGGCTCATTTTGTCTAAATGTGATTGCGATTAAGCGGCGATACAATTCAAGCAAAGGCTAATAATTATTTTATTTTTTAAAACAAATGTATCTGCGAACGAAAATTAACATATTTTGCGACGTAAATATTGTGGCGAAAGCGTAAACCAACGGTCGCAAACGTCGGAGTAAGTTGCTTGGCGCCTCGGCGTAAATTATTCATTATTCTAAGTAAGTCTGTATTGGCGCTTATTTCGCTGGTACTCGCCACAGTAGATCTCGGCGTGATCTGCGGACTGGGGACTAACGGTTGTTGTCAAGTTTCGTGTTAACTCCTTATCACAAATAATCTAATCCAAGTGGAGTGTATCATTTGATTTTAGACTTTCATTCAAGTTGCTTGAAAATTTCACCCAGTTTTTATTGCACTTTCGATCAGAGCATGGGCCCTTTTCGTGGTGTGTAAAAAATTTTCAAATTATTATGGTCGGCATTTTTTTTCTTTCTGATCAAGTGATCGTCCACGAGTGGTGTCCATGTGCGTAGTTGTCTTTTATCGGTTTTCTATTGACATCACGTTTCACTCGAAGTTATTCGATGTGATTTTAGTGTACAAAATTTTGTCGATGCTGTCTTATCTCTTTTTCTGGTTAGATTCAGGAACTGTTATCGTTTGTAAAGGTGAAAATAATCACTTCAGTTTTTCGTTGTTTGTGGTTGTGGAGTTTCATTGATAATCTTTGAATTCTCATTTTTTCAATTTGTCTCGTGTGAACATCAGTGTATTTTGACTGGGCTCTACGTATCAGTTATCTTATTTCTGTTCGCATCTGACTATGGTATAGCGCATGGTGAAAGTAAAAGGTTGATACTTTTTGCTTTTGTGTCTTCGTACCTTCGTGGATAATTTTCATGTAGGTAGCTCCAGTTTTTACCAAACTACAAAAAAGATTCCTAATTATGTTATTCAGTTTGTTAATCAGTCGATGACTAAGAAAAGAATGTTACGATTGAAATGTGAATTTCTCAAGACTTGTTGAAATATGTTTCGCTTTTGAACTTTCGTAATTGGTACATCAACAATGTTATTTTTATTTTTGCCTGAAGCTGTTGTTTTTGTCAATAAATTTCGAACTGATTTTCATCGATTTTCTTTTATTTATGAATCCTGCAAGTTGGCAAATTTTGCAGTGTTCTGTCTTTCATTATTTGCTCTCATAAGCCACTAACTTAATCGACAGTTGAACGCATCCAGGATGATCAATGCTGGTTCGTTCTTTTTGGCCGGTTGCTGTGAAAAGCTGTGGTAACTTCGCAGCAGACAGCAGTTGTGAAATTTCTGTGTTCTTTTTGTCCGAGAACGTAGATCTCTCATAACCTTTCATAAGTGTTGTGAAGTTGTCAGAACTTTTCGTAGCAAGCGGCCAAAAAAAGTGGAGCCATTATATTCTCAGTCCAGATCGAGTTTTGGTGCTGTTTTTCAAAGGGAAGATTAGATGATGTACCTATTATCCCCTCGGATGTTTTTTTTTGTTTCTCATACCTCAGTTTGTTATTGAAGATTGTTTTACCATTTCACGTGAAAAAAACAAAAAACCCCAATGGTAGAAATAACTATCATTTTATACTTTTCATAATGAGTGATGAAAAAATTTAACTTTTAGAGCAAATAACTCCTATATGTTCGATTTTTTCTTCATTTTTACAAATTTTAAAATCTGCTATTTCGTTTTTGAAAAAATTTTTATATATTTTTAAAACTAATTTTATTAATCTCACGGCTGTAAATCATAGGTAAATTTGCGTCAGATGAGTATAGATTCAATCGAAATTTAAAAGTGCGATAACTTTTGACCTGATGGAGCTACAGCTTCGGCAATAGGCTCATTGGATTTACCATAAATAAATACACATCAATTTCAGGTGTTATATGTATATTTTTGTCGAATTGAAATTGGATAATTCGATTTTGGCCATTTTAAAAACGTTCCCCTTCAAAGTTCATGTGTATATGTATAGGATATAACAAAAATTTTCAAACTGGAAGGCGTGTTTCTTTACGGATTGAAAATAAATTTGGCCTGTGTGTACTTTGAGTCCATATCTCGATCTAGTTCGGCGGAATCCGCTCATTAGTTTCAAAATGGCTGCTGTTTGAATTTAAAATTTGTTGAAAATGAGGATAGGCTTAATTCTTTATGGATCATGAAAAAATGACATGTGAATAATTTGGGTCTATATATCGGTCAAGTTCAAAGATGGGCTAAATCCGCCTACTACTTTTTGAATTAGATATGTTTGAAATTTTCATACATAACTAGTATTCACAAGCCTCCAGCATTTCACCTATAGCGCTGAGATGAAATTGGGTGGAGACATTTTTGGTAGAGAATTTTATAAATAATATTTTATTTTCATACTTTTTTATTGTAAAATCCCTCACTTCCGAGTAAAATGAGAAAAACATAAAACAGTCGCGTATTTTTAGCCCCTTGTGGAAACGCCTTTCGAGGGGTGATAGATTTTTACCATGTCCTTGGGGAAGAGTCTTTAACATTTTCCAGCGATAAAACACTGAGCTAAAAATTGATTCACTGTCGTAATAGTTTTTCAACTTGATTTTCCTGGCCTAATAATATGAACCGAAATAAGGCTTATTTAAAATTTAATTTATTTATGGGAGTGGATTATTTTATTAAAATAATTTAAAGAAAAACGTCGTCACGGGTGTCAGGCACCCACATGGGCACCCACTTGCATATGCCTATGCCTGCTTTTGCTCTGAGAGTTATTCCATTTTCTCTTTGTGGACTTAGCACTAAGTAATAATAGGATAATTCGACAAACAGTTTTGATAGAAATAAATTGGTACCTACAACAGATATCTATACTATACATATAATTATAAGCTATATACATAACTGTGGGAACAGGGCGAGTTACCACACATCAAAAGGATAAATGTCGTGTCTCAATAAGTCTACGTCCTTTGGTGTGTAGGCAGCCAACCTATGCAGCATACAGTGCCGAGAAACTGCGAGTACTGCAAGGCAAACGTAGCTGGTATGGCGCGGGTATATGCGGGCCGCACCTGGCTATGTATAAGCGAGTGGCTACGTATATATTTACGTAGCCCGCTTCGTAGACGACTGCACATCGTCTATATAGACGATGTGCGAGTTCGTAGTTTATTTATTAATTGTTGATACTGTCGATCTTACGATCGACGTATCACCTATCAGCACAGGTCAAGCCTCAAGGCGGGACAAATCCCCACAGCACTCCCCCCAATTTTTGCGCCGCAAAAATGACACCTTGCGCAGCAATTGGGGGATTTCTATCCTCTGTGTGCCTAACTATGGTTCCTATCTCCTACTGTCTCGTTGTTCCATCTCCCAATTGTGGATGGTGGAAGCTAATGCCACGCCCAAGCTTTTACATTGGTTGGTGCGGGCGGCTTGTCGGGCTTTAAATGATTGCCGACTGTTTCTACCCCTATGGCGGGGAGTGCCACGTCCACAATCAGAGTTGCTTCGTGAGTAGAAGTATAACGAGCAGACGAGTTATTTTGTTCTCGTATAGGAGGTATATAAGGAGGGGGTGGTACCATAGCCACAGGAACAGGAATTGGTCTAGGTTCTGGTATGTGGAATACTGGAACTTTGACCACCTGTGGAGGAGGGGGAACAATGGGTTCCACAGCCTCTACCAAGGGGACAACCTCCATTGGGATAGCCAATGGCTGTTGTTCCAGCGGTACATTGTCCAGGATAGGATCTAGGCGAGGGGTATCTCGACCCATTTCTCGCAGGATACCACAAACAGTGCTCGGAGGGGGAGAGTAGCCAATTAGGGCATCTTCCTCGGCCTCTTGGAGTTGAGCTAATTCTCGGGTATGATCGACATTGCAGCATCGTCGCATCTCATCGGACAAGCGCTCTTCAGACGATTCAATATACCCGAGGTTTGAAGGATTATCGGACATGTTCGAGAGTTCAGGTCGAAATAAATTTGAAATAAGAGAGACAGGATAGTACAATAAGTACAAGGCTTGAAAATCGCAACACCAAATATAGTGTAAGCAAGAAATACGAAAATTTTTAGAAGGCAAGTAAGACATTGTCAATCAGAATGCAAAGACACGAGTGAAGCTTTACAAAATGTACTTGATCAACTATGGTCGTTTTTCTCTCGCCTTATCTGTCCGTTTAACATTCACAAAGATGAGCGTCTTGTCAAGACTAGTAAAATGATACCAAACTCGATGTATTTCGGTATTGTAGTTTTGGCAGAATCGTAAAGTACAGATTTGCAATAATTTGAATAGAATTCATATTATTTTTGTTATGTGCGTGAGATTACGCATACAGGTAAAAACAATATTTTATTATTTTTTTTGTTTCGTCGTGGCAACGAACTTTGTTTACGCACACTAGCACATGAGTGTGTTAACATATATGGTAGTGTGTTTTTGCGAATTCCTTTTTGCACTTTGCTACGTAGGAATTTTGTCTAAGTTCGTTTGTTTCCGTATTTTGTTATTTACAAGCGATTTTTCATGCGCTGAATTATTTTGTTCGGAAACTCGCGAGACGGGTTCAAACCCAGAGTCAGGCGGAAGTCAATTTTTGATTTTTCACGAATTTATTTATTTTTGTTGGTACATGGGTAATTATTTTAATTTACCCTTGGTTGTTTTTAGAGTGTTTTTACCAATTTCTACTATAATTTTTTCTTTTTTGTTATTTCTTTGTGCGATACGGACAGACTTGCGAGTAGGAAGCATGTTTTTAATTTTGTATGAACCTCTAGGCCTACCTTTTTTTCTAAGGATAATAGGCTTTGAAGGATCAAATTCAATTTCCAAAATGTTGTCATCAAATTTGACGGATTTTTTATTTTTATTTAACTTCGGAGTGACCAATCCTAACACTTGTGAATTGGACTCGGAATTTTGTTCCATTTTATTTTCGTATTGTGAATTATTTTTGATTTCACTTTTTGTCTGTCCACTATTTGTTTCAACTAACTCGTTATCAATTTGTTGTGAGTCAGTCTTATCAGGCAATGTGGGGTATGGGTCATTATTATGCTTGACCTCTAATTCCTTTTGTCTGATGGTTGCTTTAGTCTGTCAATTGAGACTTTTTTATGTTCACCTGCTATCATTATGACGAAATTTTTCTCGTCTTGTGATATAACCTGGTATGGGCCGGCATATGGCTTTTCAAATGCACCTTTGAGTCTGTCATCTCGCACCCACACATGAGTTGTGGTGGCCAAGTGCTTTGAGACATAGACTTTAGGCTGGCCATGTCAAGCTGCTTGAGTTATGACGCTGTTTGCATCATCTCTGATGTTTTGAATCATCAATTCAGGACTTACATCTTGAGATGTAAAAAAGTCTCCAGGTAAGCGTAGCTCTTCACCGAGCGCAAGTTGCGCAGCAGAAAATCCTGTATCTGACTGTAGTGCAGATCTGAGTCCTAACAAGATGGTGGGTAAAATATCAGCCCATCTTTTTGTGTCTGATGCCATGATTGAGGATTTCAGAGCACGATGCCACCTTTCCACTGTACCATTGGCTTGGGGGTGGTATGCTGTTGTGCGATTATGTTTTGCACCCAGCTTGGACGCAAGTTCATTGAAAAGTGAACTTTCAAATTGGCGACCTTGGTCTGTAACAATGACTTCAGGTACACCAAAACGGGCAATCCATGTTTCATAGAGTTTTTCAACCACTGTTGGGGCTGACATCTCTTTTAATGGGATAGCCTCTGTCCATTTAGTTGCTCAATCTATCATAGTCAACAGGTATCTGTTCCCTCGAGATGGTGGTAATGGACCAACCAAATCGATGTGTATTATTTTGAATCGCTCTGTATTTTTAAATTTCTTGAGTGGCGACTTTGTGTGCCTTCCGACCTTAGACTGTTGACAGTTCAGACATTGTCTAGCCCATTGGTTACAGTCGGCTTTCACTCGTGGCCAAACAAATCTTGATGTTACTAAATTAGCAGTACTTTTGGGTCCTGTGTGTGACAAATTGTGCACACTATCGAACGCCATTTTACGATATTGTTTCGGCAGGAATGGCCTATCCTTGCCTGTACTGATATCGCATGTTACCAAGATATCTGTACCTGGAATTTTACGTTGCCGCAGCTTCAGATTGGTTTTCTCATTGGTTAAATATTCCTCGAGTTCCAAATCTGTTAACTGATCTCTTGCGATTTCAGCATAAGGCAGCTGGGCAGAGGCAGAGACAGCATTTATTTGACTCAGACAGTTGGCAGGGATATTTAATTCTCCCTTGACGTACCAAATATCAGTTGTGAATTGACTTATTAGGTCTAGCTGTCTCAACCATCTAGGAGAGACGGGGTCAGTTTTCTGCGTGAAGGCATGTGTGATGGGAAGATGATCGGTATATACCGTGAACGATCGACCCTCAACATGGTGTCTGAAGTGCCTTATTGCAGCATAGACCGCCAGTAATTCCATATCGTAGGTACTGTAATTTTTTTCAGCTTTGGAAAGCTTTCTAGAGAAGAATGCGAGCAGTTGATTTAAGTCATTTTTTATTTGGTACAATGTCACACCAATCGCAAAGTCAGAAGCATCGGTTGATATGCATAACGGCAGACTGTTATCCGGGTGAGCCAATAATGTCGCATTTGCTAGCAGATTTTTAACACTTTCGAAGGCTTTTTCAGCTTCAGTGTCCCAAACAATAGGAGTTTTATCCCGTTTTTTGTTTGTGGTGCACAATGCAAATAGCTTGCTTTGTTCAGCAGCTGCATTGGGCATGCAACGTCGATAGAAGTTCACCATCCCCAAAAATTGTCGCATGTCTGCAATTGTTTTAGGTTTTGGGAATTCTAAGATTGACTGCACTCTGGTCTTTGTTGGAGAAATACCTTCAGGTTGAGATTGTATACCCGAGAAAATCAATAGTTGCTTGTGCATATTCGCACTTTGCAGGGTTGACAGTAAGGCCGGCAGTGTGTATATGCTGTAATACGGCTCTTACATGTTTCTCGTGTTCCTCCTCACCGCCTTCTGAGCATATGCATATATCATCCAGATATGCATATACAAATGGTAAATCTCTAAACAATTCATTGATAAATCGCTGGAAAGTTTGTGCCGAATTGCGAAGTCCAAATGGTATTCGAAGATATTCGAAAAATCCAAACGGGGTGATAACCGCGGTTTTATGGATATCCTGTGTGGCCATAGGTATTTGATGGAATGCCCAATTTATGTCCATTTTAGTGAACAATGTCTTTCCCCTCATATTCACTGTTAAAGTCCATTATATTTGGAACAGGATAACGGTCAGGGATTGTCTGGGAATTTAAGGCACGGTAGTCCCCTACAATTCTCCATTTGCCATTCACTTTTTTTGTCATGTGAATTGGCAAGCTCCAAGAACTATTTGATGGTCGGACTATTCCTTCCTTGATCATTTGATCATATAGTTCTTTAGCTGCATTGAGCCTATCAGGAGCAAGTCTCCTGGCTCTCGCAGTGCATGGTTGTCCTTTTGTTTCAATTACTTGGACTGTGTCATGTTTATAGGGAGCGTCTTGTTTGAAACATGGCTGGTTTATGCCAGGGAAATGAGAAAAGATTTTCATCAATTTCTCATTGAGTTTGCTGCAGCTATCTATCGCTTTGTCAATTTTGTACATTAGCGATTTGCCTTCCACAAATAAACCAGTAGTTGAGTGGATAAGCCTAGAATTTTTCAAATCGACCAACAAGCCAAATTGTGCTAGAAAGTCGGCACCAAGGATCGCATTTGGGACATCTGCAATCATGAAGGACCACGTCATGTCACATCTCAAACCAATGTTCACTTCGCTAGTCTCTAAGCCATAGGCAGAAATGTTCAGGTCATTTGCTGCACAGAGATGTACTTTTTGTGTTTTGCTAGCTGGTATGATACTTAGGTCTGCACCTGTATCTACCAAGTACCTTCTCCTGGTTGTCCTGTCCTTTATGAACAGGCGGCGTGAATATTTTTCCAAGGGGGCATCAGCCGCAGAGAGGGCCCCTTGTTCTAGTTTGATGACTCAGGCCTTTTTACAGCCCACCAGGCACATTCTGGTGTGCATTTAGTGGCTTTCTCATCAAATAGATTGTGGTAGTAGCACCACTTATTGTTGTATGGTTTTCGGTTGGGACTTTTAGATTTTGGGCAAGGGGGAGTTCCTCTTGGGCTACAACCCCTTTTTTCTGAATTATTGTTAGGCTTTCGGTCTCTGGACCTAGATTGCCTATTATTATTTCTATAATCGCGTTTTTTCGAGTTATTATTTTTCTGATTTGAATTCATTTTTCTTAAGTTTCTATTTTCATTTTTTAATTCGCGAAAATTTTTGTTTAGCTGGGCTGTTTGTGCTCTCAGCTCATTAGTCTCAACCTCTGATGATAAGGCAGCTACAGAAGGTCGGTTGACACTGGCCTGTAGGGCATCATCAGCAATCTTGGCTAGATATTCCAGTCTTTCTACATTTTCTGCACGATTTGCACCAAGTGTATATATTAGTTGTGAGACACTGGTGGGTAATTGCTTACAAAATTGATTTGCAATTACCATTGGTGTAACCATTTTGCCACCAGTCTTGATTAATTTGGCCATGAATACTGAAGGTTTTTCATCTCCAAGTTTCATGCCATCCATGACTTGGTTGATGGCTTCATCATCGGTTTTACCACAAATGTTTCGAATTTTATTACAGAACCACTCATATTTATTAACTACATCATTTGGACATTCCATTATATTTGGAACGGTCCTCATTATTTCAGCTGGCATATCTCCACAGATGTGTTCATATCTGAGTTCATCTGGGAGTTTTTCTTTTTTGAATTTGCCTTCGAGTAATGTTAACCAGACATCTACTTCCCTTGGGAGGAACTCTGGTACTTTTATTTTAATTCTTCTAGCATCAAAATTTGCATTCGGAGCTCTGTTCTGCTCTCAAATTTCCATGAATTGCATGAACTGGTTGAAAGTGTCTAAATTTTCTTGACCAACGGGATGACCAGCAGGTAGCTGAATCGAAGGTTGTTCATGCTGTATTCTGAGTTGTTCTAACTCTTGATGGAGCCTTTCATTTTCAGCTTGCGTCTGTTGTTGTAGGCGAAAGGCTTCTGCAGCTTGTTGGGCTGCTAACCTAGCTCTATCCTCAAGAGATTCCATCCTATTTTGCAGATTTGCAGAGTTTACTGACTGACCAAGAGTATTTGTGTTGCAACCTAAGATTTGTGGTTCAGCAACAAAACTAGAAGTTTCAGCTAAAATGGAATCTGCAGGAAGTATTTTACCACTTCTTAATTTGCGAACTGCTATTTCCTCTTGTGAGATATTGATTTCTAACAATTATGCTTGATTTCTTCTAGCTTTCCTATCTGTATCAGATGTGGATACAGTAGGTTGGAGGTTAGCTGCAGAGGCAGGAGGGGTGAGAGGATGATTCTCACTTGGGTCCTCCAGTGCTGTTTATCCCTGCCCAGTCCTTAATAGACTGGCAAATATATTTATCAGGGGGGTAAAATTCCACTAATAGACTTTAATTTGGGAGTGATCACTAGCAAATTGCATAAACTAGATCACTACCAATTACATAAACTAGATCACTACCAATTACATAAAAATGACTCCAGAGAATGGTTGTAAAAATTTTTCAACCACCACAATTGTAATATTTATGTTTAGCCTCACCTCATTTAAAGCGCTGCTAGCGCCAGTGCTTCTAGCGCCCGGAGGGAGTAATAGCGCTGCTAGCGCCTTAAGGGGTCCAAAGACCTCTTATTCCTCAAGACTTACCAAAGTCGAGACTTACCTAAAACATTGGGGTCACCAGTGTGTGGGAACTGGGTGAGTTACCACACATCAAAAGGATAAATGTCGTGTCTGAATAAGTCTACGTCGTTTGGTGTGTAGGCAGCCAACCTATGCAGCATACAGTGCCGAGAAACTGCGGGTACTGTAGGGCAAACGTAGCTGGTATGGCGCGGGTATATGCGGGCCGCGTTTGGCTACGTATAAGCGAGTGGCTACGTATATATTTACGTAGCCCACTTCGTAGACGACCACACATCGTCTATATAGACAATGTGCGAGTTCGTAGTTTATTTATTAATTGTTGATACGTCGATCTTACGATTGACGTATCGCCTATCGGCGGAGGTCGAGCCTTAAGGCGGGACGAATCCCACACTAACTTTCCGCACTTTCACTATATTCAGCATTCATCCTAATGGAGTGTTGAGATGTTGCCTCGATCCCCCGGCCTGTTGGCAAAAACATCATGTACAATGCATTTCTTATGTAGAAAGGGCTATTTTCAAATAACTGCTGTATGTTTATTAATTTGTGTTCTGATGTCATATTTAGTGTGGATGTTCTATCAGTCTTCAAGATTGAAACCAAGGTACCAAAAATTATTGTTACAGGGGAAAAATATAAATCTTGTAATTTTTAATGAGGTATTTTGTAGTGAATCATTAGATGAGTGTGTATAAGTGTTGTGTGTGTAAAGTGCCAACAGCTTTTGTTTACTTTGGTGTGATGTGGTAATGAGAAGTGAAGGTGGCTGAAAACTGGCAAGTTAGGTATCTAGGTTATATATAGTGTTGATATCTGTGGTTTTATATTAAAACTCTAGCGCAGAAAGCCTCGCTAGAAAAAGTAGGTTTTTGAGAAAGAAGAATTATGATGAATTTTGATGGTGATATTAATTGTCTGTAAGTTCATATGTGTAAATGGTATATTATGATTGTATAAAATTTGTTAGCTACTGATGAAATATTAAGACAATGTGAAATTTGAATGCATTATTTCTCGAAATGAAAAGTTAATTAGGATGATGAAGTTTGGTGAATGATCATATAATTTCAAATAAAATCAAAGAAATACAATAAAGTTATAAAATAAAAAAAAAGAAAACATGAACATGTGGATAATTTTGGTGAAAAAAAAGTTATTACAAAAATAGCGGTATCGGAAGTACCATCCAGCCGATCCGTGCCAAAATTGGTAGCGTACTACAATAATAAAATTTATAATAAATATTTATTCCAAATTTTGTAACTATTGGTGGAAAATTCAGCATTTTATAGCCAAAATAAAAACAAAAATGGTGGTACCGGAAGTACCGTCCAGCCGATCTGTTCCAAAATCAATAGGTGTGGTCCTTGGCTCAGCACAAATGTTTGTACTAAATTACTAAATTTTGTGATTTATCCACCAAAAATTGCAACTGTATCGTGAAAAAACAAGAAAAAAGAATATATATATATGAAATTGAGTTATTGGTGCTAAAATTTTCCTGAGGTCATGAAACGAAAATCGTACCACCTTGAACCCTGGAGGTTAATACCGCACTGAGCGTAATAAGTAGATTTTCTGAAGAAAACCTACTTAATAATATCGTAGAGAAAAGGCGACAAATTAAATCTGTTAGAAAGATTGTGTTAGCCGGATTGTCCTGTGAAAATGATGAGCGCAGCATGATTAATCCTTCTTGTGATATTGTGTTCAAACGAATTTGAAGGAAGAAAAAAGGAAGATATTTTTTGCAACACCTGTCAATAAAGTAGAAGATTATGTGCACTTCAACTGTATATAGAGGGGACGAATTTAAAACAATGCTTAATGTGTAAATTCTTTATGAATAGTGTTTTACTTTATGCACCGGCTTGTGCGCATCCGTTGCTCGGTGAGAAAAAAAAGAAAAAGTTGATTTCAAGGGAAATAAAAATTGTATTTTAATTTTTTTTTCGGTTAAACTTTTTTTTAGCGGTTGTTGCAAAAAATTGTGTGTGACACGCGTGTATAATAGTGGATTATTGATACTCGTATAAAAATTGCCTACTTTATACACTTGTATCGCAAATAACTATTTTATGGACGTAACTATGCGTAAATAAAAATGAATTTGAAAAAAAAAAACCGCTTTTACTGAGAGTATTGAGACGTTAAACGATGCGATGGTACTAGGCTCACTCCAGCTTATCCAATTCCAGCAAAGAAAAGCACAAAATAGAAGTCCTGATCAAAAATCTATCAAAAAATAATCGATCTTGATCGGTTGAAAAAGATCCATCTTTCATTATGATCGATCCTACCCAAAATCAGGATCCATCTAAATCGATATTTTAAATGATCGATCATGGTTTTTTCATCGAATTGATGAGAGGACTTCGGAAATATTTTATCAGTTTTCTATAATTTGCAATCAAAATGAAAAGAGCATAAATTCTTCAAATTCATCTATATTAATATTACTAATATTTACTAATTTTATTCTGTATTATTTTCTTCTTTTATTTCTTTTCATTTTTTTTTAGTTTTTCTATACCAATTTAATTTTGGCAATTTTCAGTTTTGTAAATTTTCGTATCGTTATTTAATTTTTTTTTTTCATTTCATGAAACTGAAGCAAAAATGATCATTTTTCCCAGCCATACCACATAAACTTTTATTTCTGAAGTGCTCAGCACTATTAGTGAAAAAATCGATGATTGATGTTTTGAAAATCTTTTTTTTTTCTGATCGATGTGATTAAGTGATCGACTTATCACTTTTGATCGATCAAAAAATATTTAAAATTGGGACTATTAGCACAAAATATACGTCATTCTCGTACGAATATGTGGTTCAGAAGTTCAGAACAACTGCTGCGTTTGAATCAGTCTTTTCCACTTTACGCTGATAAATCACCGTTGCAGGTGGTGGATTGTCCTCCTTATTTAGAATAGAGTATACATAGAGTGTGAATTCGTGTGGGGACTGGGCAATTACTGTATCTTCTTCTTTGTCCTTGCTTGATGACAGGATACGTATCTGAGAAAGGATTACAAGTTCACATTGAACTGATTAATTGCAGTATACCGGAATGATAAATTTTTCATATATCAAAGCTTCCAACTGAACTGGTGTTATTTTATATCCTTTATTGCGTTTTAAATTTAAAATTTTTCCTGGCCGGATGTTCGATTAGATAAATTTGATGATCGCTATTCTATTGTTTTTTTTGTATTTTTTGAATTGTGTATCAGTACCATTAATGTAACAAGTTTTTTCAAGGTAAACGGGATATAATACAATCGCGTAGGTTTTTGGTGGGGGAAGAATCAAGTCTGGTAGTCGTTGGTTGGTGTATTACCGGTATACGCTAGTGGAGGGGTAAAATATTACTTCACAAAAACGAGTTGTCGCGTCCTTTGTGGTACTCTTGACTTTTGTTCAGTTTTGTTGCATTCAGATTTCTGCAGTCAGCAATCTTTACTCGGCTTTCGTTATCGAGTGGTAATTTCGTTATCTTGCCGGTTTTGATCAGTTTGAATGTTTGATTAATTTTCCATTTTATTCTTTTCATCGCATTGATACTTTTAGCTCGGTTGTTCGGTTGGTAAGAATCTTCACTCTACACATTATTGTAATAGTTTCGTTGGTATTTTAATTTATTTATTTACTTGAATCTAAAATTCGTCTTTTACTCTGAAGCCTGATTCGCCGTTTCATGTTGATAACTCATTTATTGTTAAGGGAAGGGTGAATTTGATTCATTTTAATGTAAAATTACTAATGTTCAGGTACTTTTTCTTCAGAACTATTGGAGATACAGAGGTGAAATTTTGGTTGATAAACCACTGACAATTTATTTGGGCTATTTGAATCGCTTTTTGATTGTCTTTTCAACCAGAACATGCCTCTTCAAAAAATTAATTTTTCAAGATATGAAGAAAATGTGTGAAATTTTGTCACTGTCCTATTCCTCAAATCCATAATGATTAATAACGTTTTATAGTTAACCTACTGATTACTGAGATGTGGATAACAAGACATAATAAAATAAAATAATTTAAAAAAAAAAACAAAAGAAAACTACATGCTAAACATGAATTAAAAATAAGGTTAAAGTTGATGTGCATTAAAAGATATGAAACAGGTTTTTAAATCTACAACTTTTAGCAGAATTGAAATATTATAATGTTTTATCACAAATAAAAAAATTGAAATCAACTTTCCTTTTCACTGAACAACGCAGGACCTGGCCTTAATTAAGATCTAAATGTATTGACACTCATTGCTCCTAACTTGCCTCTTAATTGAGTTATCATGATGAGCATTGTGGTGTTAGAATCAGCTGGTCAAGGCACATCAAGGTTGAAAAAAATCAGACCTGTCTGGTGCACTGGGGTCCTACAAAATGCTATAACATATTCTACCCATGTTTTTCTCCTATAACTCGCCTCCCAATTAAGCTATAACATTAAATGATATGGGGTTAGATTTAGCTTTCAAGAAGCATTAAATGAACCCACACATGATATCCTAGTCTTTGTTTTGCTCAGAGGCTTATAAATAGAAAGGGTGAATAGGGGAGGAAGTGAATAAAATTGGAAAAATGCAAGTGTTGCAATCTCATATATGCTAGAAAAGTATGTTTGCAAAATTTTAGCCCCCTATCATGATAATTAAGTCCTACTTACGTTGATTGAACTTTCATCAGCTTTTAAGTTAATTATGCAATCAAATTTGATTAAACTCCGAACTAGTATTTTATAATTTTGGAACCAACTACTTTTTAAATTTAAGCTCTGTTGAATAATAATTATATTGACTCTCACAGGTGGAACTTATGATGGAACTAAACAGCTTTTTTGAAGTCACTGAGGTGCAAATGGAGAGTCCAACAAAAAATTTTTCAGCATTCATGGATTCAGCACATTTGAAAATATGTATAATGTTTTGCACGTAGGTTCTTAAAAAATTTTTTGCCTCATTTTTAAAACCCATGGGGCCCTAATGGTAAGTCCAAAAAAAAAAAGAAAATTCTGCCTCACAACCCTATTGGTTAATGATTTAAAAAAAACAAAAAACATTTTTTTTGGATGTGATTGAGATTTGAACACCATATATTCCAGTTTTCACTTCTGTAATTGTATCAAGAATAATGGCCTCCTATTGTAAACTAATATCAATATGTAAATAGTATTTTCAGTTAATTGTACATATGATGCATGAAAAATTTTGTTTTATGTAATTTCACGCAAATGTTTATGCATAATGAGACGTATGCGTCAGAATATGCATGTCACGTACAATATTTGTCGTATACATTGTACACATATTCTGCCCATAAATATATGTATACTGGAAATATGCATGAAAAAATGTGTTTTGTGTGTGTGCACACGCGCTTAAATAGTTCCAGTATGTGTACCACATATACACATACTTCTTTAAAAATAAACAAACATTTTTTGCCGGTAGGGTTCTATCAAGGTTCTATCTTTGATGTGTTTTTGATTGGGCATTGTTCATTTCTTTAGTTATATGTATGATTAAATCTCACTACCTTTAATATGTAGATCCCGTTGATGGATACGTCCAAATTCATGATAAAATATTTTATAATCTTAAAATTTATACTTTCTTTAATTACACACTTGTACTTATTTAATTCTTAAACATGAATAGTTTAGGACACTCTCCAAAGTGGCAGGAACATTTTGAACCTATTTCCATTGAAATCTATAAAGTAGGACACTGAACAAAAACCCGATGGTTCCAGAGATAGGATTTACCAAACATATAACCTCGTCTGTATTCTGTTGGTTAAAACATGTGCAACCTTCTAAAAGGATATAAATGTATGAATTAATAAAAGGAAAATATAACTAATAAGTTCGAATGTTTTTGCCCTGTTCACTTTATGGATGCTGTGATATTAATCTAGGCTTCACCTATTATCTTTAATAAATAAGTTTTACTTATTGATAAAATAATACAGTCAAGTATTGAACCTTTCTAGTTTCATGAAGAATGCATGTATGAAAATTCATAAAAATTGGTCTGGTAGATTCTGAGATTACCTTAGACATACCCTTAACCAAACTTTCCTCTTTATATATTAATATATAGATTTCTTGAAAATTAATTTTAGATTGTCAGATTTTTACGCTTAATATAAGTCCTGATCTGACTAAGATTCTCCCTCTTTGTGGCAATGGTCCAGGCAGTGTTCCAGTTTTCCACTTTTCCCTTTGAAATTTAGCAATTAAGAAAAAAGATGAGTTATTCCTTTCTAGCTTGAATGCAAATGATCTGAAAATTATTCGGTATGTTTCTTTGAAATGAAAATGACAATAAAAAATGTTTGATGAAAAATGGTTTTAGTGTACCCACTCATCCTGTTACCATTTGGAATTTCAAATTATGGTAAGCCTAACCATCTCAGTAAAGGGTCCAGTTTGCCCTAACTATTTTCATTGGCCTACTCGAAACATTTTTTTCTTATATTTCTTTTTCTATGGATTGTCATCCTCCTCTTATTTAGAACCTAAACTGTGCTTCTTCAGAAGTGTACCACCTCTATTTTTTCTAAAGCTTAGTTTTCAAATTTATTTGGGCCTTAGATGTTGAGTGTGACTTTAACACTAGTGATTAGGATAAATTTAAATTTTTGAGACTGGTAATTTATAGAAAGTGACCAGTTTCAAATCAGTCTGCCAAAATAACCTTACTTCACACTGATCTCAGATTGATCATTCCCGCCCTTGTTAGAAAAATATTATATGTATAATATGTGGAAAGGCGTGAAATTTGTAGCACTTGCCTCCAATACTACCTCATAGTTACTGTATCTGTTACACAATAATGGTAGGATATATCAATATTGTTTTATCTTGATACATATCGGTCTTCAAATTATTAATATTTAATTCAAAATATCATCATATATTGGGTTGATTATGAGTTAATTTAATCAAATATCGATATTATTCAATATCGATATGCACAGTATTTATATTATTCACATCTCTATTGTACAGTATACTTTTTTGTAAAAATTTTCATATCACCTGGTGGATGTTTTACAAGTAGTTTTACATTTGACATAAATTTTGTTGTCTTACAGGATATTGGTGGGGTTTGCCTTGGGACAGTCATTTAGCATGAAATAAAATTATTATTTATGAGTTTTTTGCCTTCAATTTCAAAGTATCATTTTTTGAGAAGTTGAAACCAAAGTAATAAAGTTGATTTGATTCAGTTCTGCTCATGAGAAATACTTTTTTCAACTCTATCTTACTGAATCTCTTTGTGTAATATTTAATACTATAGTTCTTTCAATCTGATTCAATCGATCCAACCTAAATGATAAAGCTTTGAATTTTGATCTCAGTTTTACTTAAAAAGATGACTGATTTGATCTGATTGAATCCTTCTAAGGAATATGAGTTTATGTACAGATATACTATCACACAAACGTGATAGCTAGCCACACTATCAGTGTTCTAAAGACTAACCTACTTTACCACCTCATCATCAGTAGGTTTTTCGTGGTCCATTCCACCAATACTTTGTTTAGTATACTAGACATCACCAATCTGCATCTTTATATGTATAAACTCATTAAAATAATGTTCTTCTATTAATTCTGAAATATCAGTTTTTTATTTCTTCAACTTCACTCAACTGACACAGAATTTAGGATGGCATTTATAGTTGACACTGATCCTGAGAAAAATGTTTGCTAACCTAAGGGCTTGCTTTTTAACTACAATGAAACTTCAAAAAATAATGAGTTTAAGTTGAAAATGAATTTTTAAATAGACGTTTTTATAATATACTGTAGTCCATCTTCACCTTATGTAAGTGAGACAACCATTAGCATGTCCAAAATTATTTTAAAAAAATTAGCGAACTTCAAAAAAATGGACTGTCTGGATTTGGACCTGCATCTTCGAGATAATGGCACAGCTCGCCGCCCAACTGCTGCAACTCTCTATACTCATGTATAAATTAAATAAACAATGACAATATGCATTCCTACATATATCAGTGGTGAAGTAACTTCATGATGAAATACTGTACAGATGTTTGAAACAAAACTACATTTCGTTGAGTACTTAGTAACTTAAATAAAGGTGTATAATATGTGAATAAGCTTATGTACCGCAATATTTTAACATACATGTAGACGATTCCATTAGGCTCGGATAAAATTGAACACAACGCAACACCGGAGATTGAAAACTATATACTATTGTGCATTGAGCAGTGTTAATTGTGGCAAATTGGAACCCAGGCCTGTATTTCAAAAGTGACAGAAGTGACATATTTTTGTGTTCTCATATTTTCCTGACTAGTAAATTAATAGTTGAAAACAAGCTTACTCCACAATAAAATACAAACTTTCAAAAAAAATTGAGTTAAATTGACTTAATTACCCTTAAAATTAAAAAAAGTTGGTCCTCTATACATATATTCTATAGATTACAAATAATGATTGTGTTAAATTTCGTAGGTAAATAGTTAATTGATTGAAAAATAGATTTTAGAGCTTAAAATCAGATTTAAATCTGAAATATCTTTAGTACTGTCAGGCTAATCCCTATCAAAATTAGTAATATATTAGAAAAGGTAATAGTTGATATTTTTTTCAAATTTGGCAGCTATTGGTTGAAAATTAGGTGCTTTATAGCCAAAATAGAAACATGTGTGCGTACTAGAAGTACCATCTGATGAATCCGAACCTAAATTAATATGTCTGATCCTGAAGTTTATACTAATGTCCGTACAAAACGTTGTTATTGTTGGACAATAATTTCAACCTGTACCCGGGTTAAACAATTTAAAAATTAGGTGTTTGTTCAACTAAAAACTTGATGCAGGCAGATGCAGGAGCAGGAAACTTCCAACAAACGCAGTACAAGTTTGTGAACTGCATCAACGGTGAGCAGTTTCCTGTGTTCAATATAGGGTATAGTTTTTAATTTACATTTTCCACAAAAAATTATTTTCATTTTTCGTAAGGATTATATTTAAATTTTCCACGAAAACAGCGCTGTATTTTGTCTGGCTGCACTCGATTTGCATCTGGGCCGTTCTTAATACTGCCTCAATAATATTGATAGATGGGATGAGATACTTTGGTTTTTTATTACATTATTGAAACAATTTTGGGGGAAAAATAGAACTGCAAGAATTCTTTTATATTACATTTCTTTTGTCTGTGGACTACCCTTACACGTTAATGAAGTAAGCACATAGCTGACTAAACTGGTTTCAAATTACTTTCTAAAATAAAAGGAAGAAATAAACAGTTTATTTTTATTTGTACCAATTCAGTCCAAACCTAAGGTTTTTGTGTCTCAGTATGTGGGCAGTCAAATTAAAAAGATTTAACTGAAAGAAGGTATGTGGAAGTATTTTGAAAGCATTTCCACTACTTTTATTTTAAATTTGCTTTTTGATGAACAGTCTCTAATTCTAAAAATCTCAACTAATTTCGATATAGGAGGGGTTCCGTAGGTTTTTGTGTAGTGGCCATCTTTGAAGAGAAGGCTGTCTGTGAAGTTTTTCGTAGAACTTCGTTTTCATTTATTCCTCCATCCTCCTAGAATATTGACTTAATATTGACTACACAGTATTCAC
The DNA here is from genome assembly GCA_011428145.1 of Ericerus pela. NCBI lineage: Eukaryota > Metazoa > Arthropoda > Insecta > Hemiptera > Coccidae > Ericerus > Ericerus pela. The sequence goes on along the minus strand of WOFM01000198.1, from coordinate 1,080,451 downwards.
TCATTATAATGGTGTTTGGTTAGGTGGTATATTGTACCAAGCAACAGTATCTTACGTTATTTTATGAAAATCCTCCTATTTTGTGTACGGTCCGCGAAAACTAATTTTGTTTTCTTTTATTATAAAATGGAATTGAAGAAACGTTACGGCTATGCGAATCTACCATTGAGGATTCATTTGCAAACATCTAGGGGAATGTCGTTCACTCAGTACAACACGAGTGATCTGATACGGGTGACCATGGAGGTGGAAAGCAAATATTGTCAAAATCTCCCCAGCATTACGCAGTTGTCACCAAAACTATTTAATCATTATCCAGTTTCACAGACAGATTGTTTATTGACTTCAGATTCTTCTGTAAGTTTTTAAAGCATGGTTTATCCTAGAAGTACTTACAATGCATGTTTGCACGCTACATTATGCTATACTAATCTACTCTATCGCTTTTTTCATCTTCCTTATTTTTTCCACTATTTTTCCATTTCTTACCATCAGTCACTTCATTGAGTGAATTTTTAATTTTGATCTTTGATATGGTTAAAAAGCACTAAAGAGTTATAAAAATCTTATTTTATTATTTTTAAGGTTTTGCAGATTTTTTTCATGAAATGGAAGATCTGCAAGCTCTGAGGTTGCTCCTGTTGAAAATAAACTAGGTAGTTTTGTAACAATGGTTTCTAATTTATTAGCTTAATATTTTAGAAATGAAGAAGATTTGCTGTTAAATTAACCTTATTGTATTGATCATGAAGTTCATATTTCTTCATATTGTTGTTGGAAATAGCTCTTATCATTAAGTGTATGTATGAAATCCCCTAAGAATGTTCCCTTCACTGATGATTTCCATAATAAAGCTTTCCTAACTTCTTCTTTGCTCATTTTCTCAGTCTCATTTTACTGTATAATGACTTCACCTTGAATTTCTGAAGATTCCGGTTTGTCAATTCCAAGTGTTCCATAAAACGTTCATATCTTGATTGAGTACATCATGCATGGCACTTTCCTTAATTTTGTTTTGTGGTGATGTAAATTTTTCCTATTCTAGTTTACTTTCTGCTTGGTACCAGCCTTAAGGACTGCTCTTTGTAATCAGTGAAAACTTTTTTAATTATTTTAAGTCACTGATCGATCTGCGAGGAATGTTTTCCACGTAACATTGTTGTAAAATGAAATTACAAAATTGTAGTTGTTGAATCTGAGACTTACTGAGTATAGAACCTTAGATAACAGATGTAGAGTATACTTGGTGTACTGATATTTTAGTACACTTCTGCAAACATAATTAAGTCACATTTGTCGGATAAATTAGGCCAAATTTCATTTGATACTTAGTGTAATTTTTCACATCAAGGACCCAAATAATACACTATGCAGCACCCTGCATAGGTTATGAACATCGTGTGAAGTCAAATTTTAACTCCTGAGTGTATTTAGTTGTTTCAGCTATTAAGTAATTAAATGACAATATAATTATGTGATTTTAGTATCTTTGAAGTTTCTAACAATGACTTCATGTCAATATATTGATTTTGATAATACAAACACCTTTTTGCCATGTTTCATTGTTGTTTTCCATGGAGATTGAAGGAGTATGAAATACAATATGTGTAATTTGGTGTCAAATGAATCTCAGACACGTATAAAAGTGAAAAAACTTTTTAGTTTTTTTCATATTTTTGACCTATGAAAAAGGTAAAAAAAAAAGATATTTTTCTTAATTTTTGATGTAACGCACCACTTTTAAAAATATGAAAAAATATTCTAAAAATTTGTAATCATTTTAGAAACATTTTAATATTTTTTCAAAAGTGTAGCTTAAAAGGTGGGAATAGGACGGTATTTTGAAAATTTTAAAGCGCTATAGCTCTACAATGAATAAATGGAGGAAACCCCAAAAAATATCATAAATACCCCACTACGTGGTTTATCACTCACCCCAATAATAAGAATTTTTGTTCTCTTGGGCCAAAGTTATAAATTTTTATTTAAAATTTGATGAAAAGGGATATATCTCCCCTTAAAGGTGAGTGTGGGAGCTCAAACTTGGTATGGGCACTTCTTTCTTCAGAGAGTACCTTATGGTCAAGTTTAAAGAAAATTCGAGTTTGGGGCCAAAATCCCTATCTTACTCGGCTATACCCTTTAAGGTCTCACTGTTCGAAACATATTACCTTAATTTTCATCTCAGAGAATGCTTTTAATTATTTAGCTTTCACATAAAGAGATTCAGTCAAAGATTCGAGATGAGACCAACCAAAAGAAATTTGTTAAGTGTTTCAACCAAAACTGGAGTTAATTTTTTTTATATTTATATGCTTATAGCTTATTTATTGAACTTTATTACATACAAGTAACTTTTTTTCTCAGGCTCTAGAACCTATCCCACCTAAACACACGGCAGAATAGATTCAATAGGTATTCAAAAATTTTATATTTTCGAGGAAATTAAGGAACATATCCCCTGCAAATGTTCAGGGATGACTGTACAATGTTTTTTATGAAACAGTTTGAAAAACAAAGCAGAGATATTGTTTTCCGCGATTTAATATTAGCGTCCTTAAGACAGGTTGAAGGCTCTGGCTACATAGAGATCTCAAATCTGGCAGTAGTTTTGCCAGCATAATCAAATGAATGAAAATGGTTCCCAAATGGCAAACTTGAATAATCATTTCCATAATCTTTAATTTAAAAAATAGAGATATTATTAAAATTATTCTATCAAAAACATTAATAAAAATAAATAAAAAGAAGACTGAATCTATGCGAAAATTTTTTTTTTTTACAAAATCAGTATGAATAAAAAATTGATTACAGTAAAATAGAAAAATTGCCTGATAAGTTGAAATCAAATCATTTTGATTTTGATTGATGACTTGTTCATTTTACTGTCGCATCCCTGTTATTATGTAGCCAAAGCCGAGGCTTATAAGAAATGAAACTGCCTCGTATGGTGGATTTTTCACACTACTGTGGCATGGGCCTTTGGACAATTTCTATTCACATACAAAAATGGCATAATATTCTGTAAGAACCACGATATCTATAGATTACATTCGCTAAATCATTTTATATTGAAAATACTGATGAAAGTGGATACATCAGTGGCATGTCGGTAATTTGTCCATAACTGGTGATATATTTAAAGATGAAAAAAATAATATCATTATAAAATCTAATGCAAAATTTTTTAGGCTGTTTTTTTAAGAAAATATATACACGTGTAAATCAATTTAATTAATTTTTTTTTCTAAATTTTTTTCTGACCATCAGGTCTGATCATTACTTGAACCAGGATCGATCATCTTTTTCTGAACTAATTAAAATCATGTGTACTTGAATGAAACACTAAAAATGCTTTGCTAGAATATACATATCATAATCTGTATGTTGTTTGAAATTTATTGGATGGGTTATATTCCAATTGAATAGCTGGTTTTTTGATGATTATTAATTTTTTAGTATGATCTTTATTCTCATTGTAACGACATATTCTTCTTTCTTTATTTTCAGCTTACTTCAAAAATGACTAACGTTGATGTATTCGACGTCGATGAAGGTTTGAAGCAGGTAGTGCTTGGTTGCTCGATAATCCTTAAAAGATGTGCCATTAGTGACATTTGTCCGTAAGTATGGAATTCCATCATACTAATCTTGTGACAGTACAGCGTAATAAGAATAAAACAGATCACTGAAACAATAGATGGAGTGTATTTATAAGATCTGTATATATTTAAAATGTTAAGCTATTTTCATATGTTATGTGCCTTTACCATTTTGGCAAATCTACCAAACGCATTGATATATATTAGCTTATGTAGATGAACAACTAAACGGTATACGGTTGTAGCGAGATATTGCCTATACTTTATTCATGCAAGGAAGTATATGATGTCATAACCCATATCCTCACTTATCCGCTTGAATACCAAGAATGGGCAGGATTCGTGAAAAAAATGGGATTCGAATCCTCTTTTGGGGCTGAAAAGAATTCGTGATTCGAATCATTTATTTATTAATAGTGGAACAACGAATCACGAATTCTATTCCTCTACTCAGGAAATTCCCAAGAAATACTCGGTAATTTGGTAATGGTTGAAAAAAAAATTCATGAATTTAATCCTTGTAAAATTAAACAGCTTTTTCAGAGAACTTTCACCTTTCACTGTCCTAAGTAAAACAGTTTTTTATCAAAAAGAAGTCTAATTTTCAGAACTTCTTTCCTATATCAATGTCAAACAGATTTATTTCGCGTTCGAAACTTTGAGAATTCGTGATTCATATAAAAATGATTCGTGCGAATCACTTTTAATCTCTGGACTGAAAGTATCCGTGATTTATGATTCGAATCACTTTGTTGTATAGGATTCGTGATTCGAATAATTTTTTGGAGGATTCTGCCCACTCTTGTGAACACCATGTTTGTTTACAAATTTACGCTAATCATTGTGTAACAATGTGCATCTATATCTTTTACTCCTTCCTCAACCAACCATTTTGTCTGAATATGATTTTGATGTCGTGCACTTCTTAGCATGAACAATGTATTGATGACACTGTCTACAAATTTGAAATTCAAATAGCAGCCATTTGGAAACTCGCCAGTGACTTGGCCCATCTTTCATGATTTGAAATTCTATCTATTCTAGTCAAAATCTACTTTTCCAACATTTTGTTTTTTATTTGAGGGAAAAATTATCTACATGAAGTGAACTCCTACTCACTACTATCTGTAATAGCTAGGATACAGTTTTTTGAAAGAAGTAATTGAAGGAAGAAGTGGGAGAATGTTTTTAATGTGATAACATTTTTATTTTCTTTATGGGATCTGTTTTTGAATTCGATGTTTCTTTATTTTCCTATTTTTGTTGAGACCACCAATCCTTCTCCCCTCTCACTCATACGAACACACGATTACATAAAATATATAATTTATTTATATCTATTCGCGGCTACACTGCTCTACCACTTCCGCCGCTCATTTGTTCGTTTCCGTTAACATTCGTTTCTCTCTCATAAATGTACTTTGCTTAAATTATGTATCTTCTTTGAAATACACTCGCTTCTTGGATGGAACTTCGCTTAAATCTTCTTTTCTTTTTTCATCTCCAATCCTCATCCTCTATATGGTAGCATCGCTCGGTAACAATCCTTGCACCTGAAACAATTTTAAAATAATTTAAAAATTTTTATTGTGAATTTTCTAAGTCAAACTTTTATTTTTATTATCGTGAACAATTGTGTTTTTTAGTCATTTTTCGTAACTTCATTTTCGTGTTGGGTAACAAAGTTCCAACTTATTATTTATTTTCGAGTCATTTTTTTTGTCTTCGAAAATTTTTTATTTTAAATGCTGTAAACGTTCAATGAGTTTCGTCGTTTGCTGAATTAGATTTGCCCTGCTTGTGTATAATCTGGCCAAGTGTTCGAAAGTTCCAAGAATCGTCGATTACTTAACTGTTTGAGAGCCCTGCTTGTGTTGCTCAAAAGTTAGTAAAATCATTAGTGTCTGCCTTGCTTGTGTACAAACTAATTTGTCAAAGTCATCATATTGGTAATAAATCGCCTTGAGCCATCAGAAATTGATCAGAAACCAACGTAAAAGCTTCAAAAATCATCATTATCAAAATTCATATTCATCATCTCAATCAAAGTTCATCACTTGGCAACAACGTAAACCTCAAAAATTCAACTTAAAAACACTCACTGAAGTACGTCCTCCACAACTAAAGCGCAGTTCAACCATCAAAGTCCAGAGCATTATCTCAAAAAATCCTTAAAAACAAACCTGAAAATAAGAAAATTACCAGTTAAAAAGGTATTAAATGAAAATTTCCTCTGAAAACAGGTAATAAAAAATATATTTTTCGTAATTTTTCGCAATTTTTTCTCATATTTTTCGTGTATTATTTCGTATTTTTGCATTATTTAACCTTTCGGAATCAAAATTTAACTTGTATATTTGAAAATACCGTTATTTTCAAATTATTTTGGCTTTTTCACAATTTATCTAAGTACAAATTTCGGCAAGTTCATTGCAAAATTTTGCAGCCACTTTTGTCTTGGAGTGTACAATTTGTGACGTAAACATGGCTCGTTTTGTTCTTTCATTCAAACTTGTACATTAACCTTTTGTTAAGTGCAACGAACCTACGAACTCTTATCTACATCCATTGAATAAATACGTTGGCGTGGTTTTCAATTTCAAACCACCATTTTGTTGCATCTTGTAAATTTTTGCAGTTACACAATTGTGTCGAAAATACTTCCAACGATTTTTTTTTCGAATTTATACTCAATATTTTTTTTACTTCGAATACTTTAATTAATTTCAATCTCACAATTCTTAATTTCGTTTAATTTACTACGCAAATACGAAAACTATTTTATTTTTTTTAATTTCAAATTTTTTTTTCCTACCATTTACAAATTTTTTTTCTGTATTGTGAATTATTTTTTTTTCTCTCACGTTACCTAAAGAATTATTTTACCTCATTCTTACAATACATCTGGTGCATAATTATTTCAAATCACCTTTAATAATATTCATTTATTTTTTTTTTCTCCTTTCATTTCGAATTATTTGTTTTGTTGGAATACAGAATTAGATCAAAATTTTCCCCTGTTATCCAAAATCCTTAGTTTTTCTTTCCTAATTCCCTAGTCTGAAAGTAGCTAACTTCATTTCACCATCACTTTTTCATTTATTTCATTCTTATTAATTATTTCTTCAAATATTGAATTCAATTATGAATCATCTTGGGTTGTATAAGTCTTGTTTTTTTTTTTTATATTTTTTTGTAAAAGGGAAGTGTCCAATCTCAACTTTAACGTGTGTTGTCTCTTGCCCAGAGTGGACCTACTCGAGAATCACACAAGGACAAATTTAAATACTATCGTCATTAAAATACATTGTTTGGTTAACACAGGGACGGCAATCCTTTTCTTGCGGCATTTGCTGGGGATTGATATCCGTAATATTTTATTTTTTTATTTTTTTTTTATTAATTAAAGTTCAGTCAATTCATTAATTATGAATACTGAAAATAATGATCGTGTCTCGAACATCTTCCGTGGAAATGGCTATGAGGGATGGCGTGCAACTGTAATAAGCACCCTAATTGGTAAAGGCTGCCACTCCACAATTTTTCCTACTGCTCGTGAAACTAGTTATATCTACACCTCATCCGAAGAACGCCTTATGTCCAGATGGCTTAAATTCTTCCAAACTCAGGAACGGGCAAAGGCCCACATTTTTGAAAGACTTGACAAAAGAATTCTTCATCATGTCAAAACTTGCGATGTTGTTTCTCAAATTTCTGAAATTTTGGATGCTCGATATAGAAACCAGACAGCTACTAACATCATAGTTTTAAAATCAAAATTTCAGTCCCTTAACTTCGATCCTAGGAGAGGTACCATCCGTAGATTCTTAGAATATTTTTCGACTATTGTGGAAGAACTACGTGATGCTAATTACCCCCTATCTGAAGCAGATGAAATTGATCAATTAATGATGTCATTACCTGAAAAATTTGATACTGTATTTTCTGAATTTTGTCATTTAGAAATAGAAAAACGAACTACTGTCAGACTTACAAAAATGATATTAGAAAAATGTGATCGTATTGAATATTCCAATAAAACGTTTCCCGGGTTTGATCAGCCCAAATCATCATACCTACCGATGAATAATAAAAGAAACTTTAGAAATTTTCGAAATAATAATAACTCCAATAATACAAATACGAATTATAATACAACTAGTTATCTTAACGATCACAAAAATAATCAAACAAATCCAAATAGTTATCCTCCTAAAGATAACATTTCCCAAATGGATGTTACATGTTTTAGATGTAATAAAAAAGGACACATGTCCAGGACATGCCCTAATTAAACGTCTAATACAGGTAACACTCCTTAACCCCCTAATCAGAACAGTAGCTCAAAATCCCAAAATTCTACAAACACGAACTCCCAAAATAAACCAAATGATAAATTCAATTTTCCTGTTAAATATTTTATGATGTTGCATTCAAATCTTAACCATTTAAGTTTTGATGACATCGAGGATGAATTTCAATGGCCCAAGCCCCCAACAGTATCGAAATCTGTCCCCCAAAAAAACCAACTGCACACGATGTTATTAGATAATGGAGCAGATGACCACATGGTCAACGATCTTTCAAAATTAAGAAACATACGCAAAGTCGACAATACTCGTAGAGCACTTTGTGCTAAAAAAGGTGTATTTGTAAACCCTACTCACGTTGGATCTATGTACGTCAACGTCTGCAATTCTAATGCAGAATTTTCCACTATTCACTTAAAAGAAGTATATTATGATCTTGATTTAAGCTTTGATATTTGGTCAGGCGCTAAAATCATGGAGTCTGGAATCTTCAAAATAATAACAGATACTGATCATGCAGACATCATAAATAAACAAACTGGTGAAGTCACAATAACCGCTCCAAAGAGAGGTTCCATGTACTACATAGATTATGAGATAGTGGAAGAAGATGAAGAACATAAAGTTTATCAAGAGCTTGTGTGTATGCCTGTCCCAAATACGACATTAGAACGGGAGGATCATATAGATGATCAAAATCAAAATTTTGAAGAAAAAATTGAGGCCTAAACTAGTAATCCACAAGGAGAGCAGGAAAGCATTGACCAATCTCAAAATTTACAAGATACTGCAGTGGAAGCAGTCAATCAGGAGATTTATTCCGAATCAGAGGACGATTTAAATGGAGAGAGTGTCGGAATAAATAGAAAGCACAAAAAAAATATTAGTAAAACTAAAACACTTTGGCATAGAAGATTAGGTCATCTAAGTGGCAAAAGCCTTAAAGCCTTATCTAAAGTAGTCATAGATATGCCCCAAACTTTGGTCTTTAAGGATGATGACTTTGCCATATGCGAAATATGTATAAAAGCTAAATCTACCCGACTTGGTCATCATGGTGTGAGAACTAGACCAACTAGAAGAATGGAAGTAATCTCATCAGACATCATGGGACCCTTTCAAGAAGCTTATAACGGAGAAAAATTTATTATAACATTTATTGACCACTATTCAAAATATACTCTTGCATTTCCTATATTGAGAAAATCACAGGCCTTTGATAAGTTTAAAGAGTATTATTTATCATTCAATACTAAGTTCCCAAATGATCCCATCTCTGTATTAAGAACTGATCAAGCAATGGAATACTCCGATTCAAAGATGACACAATTCTGCTCCAAAAAGGGAATCACTTTAGATGATGGTGTGGCATATACCCCCGAACTAAATGCTATAGCCGAAAGGCAAAATAGAACCCTACTCGAAAGAGTTAGAGCTATATTATACGACGCAAAAATTAATTTCAAATTATGGTCCACAATTGTACTAGCTGCCGCCCATATCATCAATAGAAGTCCAACCCGCGTCAATTTAGGAAACATTACCTCCTATGAAAAATTATATGGGACTAAACCCGACATATCCCATCTTTGAGTCTTTGGTGCTATTGCCTACAAACATGTTCCAATTGAACAGAGACAGCAATCAGCAGTCAAAGCCAAGAAGAATGAAGAGGAGCATCTCGACCCAAAGTTCCTACCCCGAGCTATAAAAACTATTCTAATCGGATTTTCGAATGTAGGTTATCAGGTATTGGACCCCGTAAAAATGAAATCCTACAAATCCTGTGATGTTAAATTTGATGAGACGAAAACATTAGCCGATTTTACCTGTAGACCAGAGGAATTACAAGTGAAACCCTTAGAAGAGGAAATTGAGGCAATCTATAGGGTCAATGTACTAAAACAAGCCTCACTAGAAGACTCACAATTTATAGAAGATTGTATGCCAGTAAGCTTTAGTGATATATATCAAAATCCTTTCAAGAAAGAGTGGCTAAAGGCTATCAATGATGAGCTGCAATCAATGTCAGATCTTAATGTGTGGAAAATAGTAGATCGCCCACCCAACATCAAACCTATTGATACACGTTGGATATTCACGGCCAAAGCCAATGAAAGAGGAATAATGTGCCCCAAAGCTAGACTCGTAGCTAAAGGTTTTATGGATCAATCCGAATACACCATGACAGAAACCTATGCACCTGTTGTGCAACTCTGGTTAATTAGGTGGATCTTATCTGTAACCAACCTATTAAACTTACAACTAGTTCAATATGATGTCAAAACAGCCTATCTCAACTCCAAAATAAAAAATGACATCTTTCTAAATATTCCCCTTGGTTGTAATGTCGATAAAACAAAATTATTAAAACTCGAAAAATCCATCTATGGTTTAAAAACATCAAGTAAAAATTGGATTGAGTTACTGGATACTCATCTTTCAACATCCAATTTTACTAAATCCAAAATCGACAGATGCGTCTACATACGTGAAGATGAATCAGATGGCATTGCATTTATGATAATTTACGTGGATGACATCTTACAAGCAACCAACCGTCCTGAGTGGATTAATGAAATAACCACCCACTTTGAAACACGTTTCACAATGAAAGTCATAAATAATCCATCTCACTTTGTAGGTTTTGAAATAGAAAAAAATCGTGAATCACAAATTATAAAGCTCACACAAAAACAACAAATCCAAAAGATTCTCCAAAAATTCAAATTATGTGATTCCAACCCTTCCAAAATGCCAATGGAGACAGGCCTAAAGTTGAGCAAATCTGACGGATCCGATAACAAAGAATATAGATCAATGATTGACGCACTATTATATGTATCTAGAGGCACAAGGCCAGATATATCCTTTTCTGTTAATTACCTGTCAAGATTCCAAAATTGTTCTGATGACACCAAAAAGAACCATGTATGTCGTATCATCCGGTACTTGAAATCCACCATTGATCTTGCACTAGTTTATAGATCCAATTCTGAAGGCATATCTGCCTATGTCGATGCATCCTATGCCCCCAACATCGATGACCAACCTATAAATTTAAAGGAATTAGAAAAAGGTAAATCTATAACTGGTTACTTAATTACCATGTATGGTGACCTTGTAAATTGGGGCGTTCATCGCCAAAACATTCATGCTTCATCGTCCACAGCAGCTGAATTAATAGCTCTTCACGATTCTTTTGAGGATATTGATCTTACTTGGCTCCTCAACCATGAATTCTTTTCAATTGACACTCTTGTAACAGTATACGAAGACAATATTTCTGTCATACATGTCATTTCCAGAGGAGGTCAAAAACGTCTTCGACCTCTCATGATTAAATGTTATGGACTTGCCCAAGCCTGTAACGATAAAATCTTCACTTTCAAACAAATAGCTACCGAAGACCAATTAGCTGACTTACTCACAAAAGCCTTATCCATTAAGCAGTACATTTCTCTAACCCATAAAATCCTGGAATCTCCAAATCTTGATCCATAACATGTCATATCCAATATCAGATCCATACTTGTAATACAACAAAACATTTCACTTTAATAATTTAAAAAGTTCCATTTCGAATAAATTTACCTTACCTATACTTACCTTGTTTACTGCATGCTATTTACCTTATTACCTAAAAACAAAACAAAAAAAATGCATGTTACTATTTTTAATCTACCTTATATATATATTAAATACTCAAAATATGTACTTACCATACTCGTCCAATTTAGTTACCAATTTTTATTTTTTATATATACACAATTTCACCATTTTTTATACATTTTTTTTTCCAATTAATATTAATTTTTTATGTAATAATTTAATTAAATGTAACAACTCATAAATTTTAAAACACTATTGTAACACCTGCAGTCGTGATCGGTTCAAAAGATTGTAGGGGGGTGTTGAGACCACCAATCCTCCCCTCTCACTCATACGAACACACGATTACATAAAATACATAATTTATTTATATCTATTTGCGGCTACACTGCTCTACCACTTCCGTCGCTCATTCGTTCGTTTCCATTAACATTCATTTTTCTCTCATAAATGTACTTTGCTTAAATTATGTATCTTCTTTGAAATACACTCGCTTCTTGGACGGAACTTCGCTTAAATCTTCTTTTCTTTTTTCATCTCCGATCCTCATCCTCTATAATTTTTTCCACACATCGATAAAATATCGATATTGGTTTACATGCATTTTCCATTTAACATCGAAAAATATAGATTTTTTTATATATTGAATTTTTATAAACCAGATCGATATTTATTTACATGTATTTCTCATTTAACATCGAAATCGAATTTTTATCAATATATTAAGTAGCTAAAATATTTACTGGAAGAAAATCGGTTGGTGAATCCAGTAGAATCCATCTTGGATTAAAGTCAAATAATATGAAAATGTTATCACATTAATTGTAATTTCTTTAGTGTGTGAGCAAAATGACTCACTTTCAAGGCATGTTTGGGATGTGGAAACTGACCAGTTTCAGCTCATTTTTTTTCCTCTTAACTTTTGAGTTTATTCATTCATTTTTTCAAACGTGAAGCATTTTCCGCACACCTTCTTGACTATTTATTTTTCTCTATAATCAGTGGCCTTTCGTAAAGGGTTCTGTATATTTGTGCATTAATTGAATGCATTATCAAGGCGGTTAAATTTTTTAGGGAAAATTCGAACACACGTGGTTTTCCTAGCAAATCAGACTGCCTCGATAATGCATCTAAGTAACGCATTTGTTTGCTAAAGCGTTAAAATTTGAAGAAGTCAATTTATTTATTTATTAATTTATACATTTTATTTTATTTTTTCTGGAAAATTATCCACTCTGACTAAGATTTGAACCCTCAACCTCTGAGTTAAAGAGCAAGCATCTTCCTAGCTATGCTCCAAAAGCTAGTGGGAATAAAGTGATCAATTTGCATGTACAGTGGAAACTGTGCGTATTAGAGATATATTGCACAGTATCTTTTTTGTCCCAATCAAGCTGTGTTCCAATTAAGCAATGTTGAGTGTTCAAATGAAAAAAAATTGGAAAAAAATTTTCAATGGCTAATTTCATTACATGTTACATTGAAAATGGTGGAATTGCTTTATTTATACATGAATATCGGTATGTATGACAAAAAATAAATTGATGAGGGTTTTCATTAGAAGAAGATGGTACTGAATATCGATTCAGTCTATTCATTAGAATTACCCAATATATTTGTTCAAAATCTAAACTGAAACTTTTGTCTTAAGAAAAATTCAAATTATAAAATATAGGAAGAATAATGACAAAGAAAGATGAAATACTAGGGACTAATTTGATGTTAATTTTTCATTCAACCCATTCTTCGACCCATAGGGGCTTCATAAAAGTGACAAAATTTTTATTTTATCATTTTATTGTCCAATACATCATCGGGTATATTTTATGAGGAGGTAGGTTCAAATCTGCATTCTATTGTTAGATGGGATCAATGATTGGGTCCCCTATCGACACAAAAGTTGTTTACAGTCAATTTTTCATGAATTATTGGAATAATAAGTATTTTTAATGTTAAAAAATAGATTTAGGTTAAAAACCAGTTGAAAATAAAATAAAAAAATTTCCAATCCTATCGAGATTTAAACAGGGTATACTTTGCGTGAGAGAACACATCATGGAAATAATTTCAAATTAAATTCCTCCAGTCACAGTTATATCCATAAAATGTATTGAAATTTTGTTGTATTTTTTGATTCGTTATAACGTTCATTTATCTGAAATGTCTTTTCACTATCAATTGTCAATCTGACACGTTGTATTTATGAACAAGAATAATTTTAGGCATTTGAAAAGAAATTTGTTATGGTTGAAGATTATAGTTACTTAGTAGGATGTAATGTAATATCATCTTAGCTATTTTGAAAATTGATAATGCATGTCAGATTCTCTTATTGTATTGAGATATTATTTAAATTTTTATCTTATCTTCACTACAACTTGTTATTCGCATCTTTGTTAAAAATAAATGACTTGATTCTTCAAAATCTTTCTAGAATAAATTTTATATTTTGTTTCAGTTCCTCATTTAAGAAGAAAAAAACGAAAGTTCACAATGAAGCCAATAAAGTTCAAATTTGTTCCAATGATGCCGAGTCCAATGTAGATCAGAATAAGTGTATAACTCCCCGACTCAAATCACGTCTCTTTGATAGTGATGATGAAGACACAGCCCACAAAGAAAAAAATTTCCCCAACTTGTATGATAGATTAAATGCGGTATACCAGCAACAAATTGGTGTTGATAAAAAAACAGAAAGTGTTATATTATCCTCCTTCCCAGAGCAGTCCAATTTTATAAATGAACCTGTGAAAAAACAAACATCCAGAAAAAGCACATATCGACCATCTGAAGAGATTGACAAGAGAAGAAGAGAAACTCTGGAAAGAATTAAACATAAAACAAGTAAACATAAACATAAGAGGCGGCTTGAATCTCCTGACAATAGAAAGAAATCACACAAGTGCAAGAAAGAATGGAAAAAACATAAGAGCTTTAAACATTACAATGTATGTGATTATTTAGCTCTTGGCCAGAAATCAAAGAGTCAGTTGGTCTGTCCAGTAGATTACAATGTAGATAACTCCGAGCGATTTGATATTAAGCCTCAATTTGAGGTTCCAGCAGCTTCTAACTTGTCACATTCCACTATTAAACAATTGCCTCAGTGTAGTGAGTTAGCATCAGTTCAACAGTCCACTGAAAAACTAGTGAGTGTCAAAAAGTCACCAGTACTTGGAGCTGCATCAGTATCATTGCCAATAGATATCATTGAAAATGAAACTAAATTCATTCCACAAATTGTATCAATGGCAAAACCACTCAACATGCCATTAGTTGATGAATTTGGAACTGATTTTAATTATGTTGAAGAAGAGAAAGATGCATTTTTAACTTCAAACTCTATGCTGGAAGAGACAAAGAAAATCACATTACCAGTCACTATTAATCCTGATGTTAGGTCCAAGCTAAGTGTGAATAGAGAAGATGTGTCTGCTGAAAATGTGAATTCAAATACCAACTGTTATTTTCCTTTCTCCTTTGGACCAGATGTCTCAGTATCAATTGTGGATCCTTCAGGAAATGACAAAAAATCAGACTCATTGGCATCAACTATAAATGTAATGTTGTCAAGCAAATCATCTGAACATGAAAACCATCAGTCATATAATGATTTAATGAAGGTTAAAAATGAACCAGTTGACCAAATTCAAGACAATAATCTACTGGTCAAACCTTCTGCTGAACTACCTAGGCCTATGGTGTCAAACAAGTCAAAATTTGGTTTTATTAAGGTCCGTGCTCTCAGTGATCTTGGCATCCCAAATTCTGATGATTCATTCCCTGGAATGAAAAATTTATTCATCTCAAATTCTCCATCAGAAATTGTAACTGAAGCTTTCATATCATCTGAGAATGTTCCAGTTCCTGAACTTGCTGATTTAACCCCTGTAGTCATTGACACTCCTCGTGACCCTCGGCTTGTGGGAAAGCCACTAGCTTCATTAACTGCAGTTGTTTCAAATATTGCTACTCCAGTATCTGTTCCATCAATTACAGTTCAAAACATTGCTACTCCAACATCTGCTCCATCAAAAACAATTGTTCAAAATGTTGCTTCTCCAAAATATGCTTCATCAGCAACAGTTGTTCAGAATTTTGCTACTCCAAGATCTGCAGCATCTGGCTTAACCAAAAATCTTTCATCAGCTGTATCAAACTTTCAAAATAAGATTGATGAGGAGGTGAAAAAAATGAGCCAAGCTCTCTGTCAAATATTTGATCAGTATTTACAAAAAAGATTGTCTCAGAAAAAACAAGCTGAATATAGAGACAAACATTTTGGAAATTTCCAACAATCATTTAGGAAAGTATTAAGGCTTATTACAGCATTGGTTGGGGAAAATAAAGCATCATATGATAACTATGTTCGTCATTATGTCACAAAGTTACTGTCATATTCGTTTCCTAATAGAGCCCTGACTAATATGGAAACAAAAGTATTTATTGATCTTCTAGCTGATGATGAGATGCTCTGTCTCTATCCTAGGATTCTGATTTTTGATGCATTGGGTGATAGAGAGAGAGTGTGTTCTATGGGAGCAGCAGCACCACCTACACCTATTGAACAAACACAGTGGATACCTAAGAATCAAAACTCAAACTGTCATTTACCACACTCCCAAAGAACTGTGCCATACCAAACTGTTTCTAATCAGCAACTGGCTCCTTATTCTCACTACAATCAACATAATATGGCTGTATCACAACACCCGCTGTCATCAAATAAAACAATTATTGAACCACCAGCCTCTGTTCCATCAAGATTACATAATCCTCAAAATATGATGAGCAATCGGTACCCTATACCAAACACTTTTGGTAATGCACCTTTGCGACAATCCAGCAAAACAGGTGTACACTCATTAAATTCATCAGTCAATGCCCAACAGGAGCAGAAGTTGACTCAGGTTTCAACACCAAGTGGTATGATGAGGGTGTCACAACCCACTATGACTAATGCATTTTCATCAAATTCATCAAACATTGTCCCACAGCAGCATATCTCTTCACAAGTTGTAGCCCAAAGTTCCCTGATGAATAGGCCGCATCCAATTATTTCTGCTACCCCAGTTGCAGGTGTTATTAATCAAACTGGTTACAATAGTGATACTCTTCAAATGACATATACTGAACAGTATACTGCCTCCTACAGAGCAGGTGATTATGCACAGAGTAGTAGGTTTTTGGCCAACTCAGCAAATGTTGGATTCAGTGGTGATTATGGCTCACGTGTAATGAACCCTGCTGAAATACAACTGTGGAAACAACAGCAGCAGCAACAGCAACAGCAACAGCAACATCAACATCACCAGATTCAGTTGCAGCAGCAGCAAGAGTTGCAGTATCAAATACAAATACAGCATCAACAACAACAGCAACAAAAACAGATTCAGCTGGAGAAACATCAGCAACAAGTGATGCAGCAGCATTCGCAGAAACAGCTACAACAACATAAACAGATGCAGACCTCATTGCAACAACAGCCTCTGATGCAACAGCTAGCGCCGAGTATGTGTATGTCAGCGGTTGTTGAACAAGTGCCTTATGTTAACAGTTCTCAGTCTCCAACTTCGGGCCTTGGTGCTTTCAATGTTGGAGGAGGAAGACAGATGAGTGATCAACCAATATCAGTGAATGAGGTCCAAAGTACTTCTAGAACGTCACCTGAGACATTAGCGGGACAGGTCGAATCAGCAGATGATAAACTAGTTGGCAAAGATGATTATGTAAGTATTTTATATGTACTTTGTCAAATATTGATTCTTCAAGTTTTTTTATATTTATTAGAAGTCCCAGATGCTAATTCTATTACACATTTTAATTATTTACTTTTTTTCTTCTTATCTTTGGTATTTGTAAATTAATCTAATTGAAAATTGAATAAGAAAAGAAGATTAGAGTAAACATGAAAAAAGGTCTCTTGGCAAAATAGCCTATTTGACTAGATTCAATCAACTACAAATATTTCATCAAAATGTGGTATTTGTAACCCAATTTGCCCAGTCAAACAGAAAATTTCTCATATATATGTATTTTTCATTTACAAAATGAAATGACATGTGCCCAGTACGATTTGTAATTTTATACCTAACTATTGGCCAATTTTTACCCCATATACTACGATGAAACATAATGTCAGAAAATAGGATGGAAAACTTGAATTGCCTTCTAAGGTTTATTTCTGTTTCATAGGAGGCAATGACGTCATATAAACGAAATTATTGGGTAGTTGGGAAGGCCCAAATTACTGATGAAATATTTGATACCCCCATTTTTTTTTGAAACTTTGGTTTGAATTTAGAAATACGTCCAATATTACTTTTTTCTCCAAATTTATTTTTTAAATGTTTGGGGGAGTACGTGCCACCTTGCAGGGCTTATATGTATAAACTTTAAAATTTTGATCGTTATCATACATTCAAATCTTCATATTTATCAGAAATTCTATTGGTTGTATTACCTAGTGTGCTTGCAAAAGGAGTATTATAATTGACCTCACACGATATTGTTTTACGTTATTCTTTCAAGTATTTAGAATTATGTTTTTTTTTCTTGAATTATGGATAAAAATTGGCAAACTTGGTTTTTTAGCAAAATATTTCTGCATTATATTTTTTTAATTTCTTGAACCCTTTTCAGGAATATGCAGAATAGGCTACAAAAACTTTTTAAAATTATAAATATGTAGGAAATCAAGAAGAGAATAAAAAATGTATAATACTAATTCCAGCGCTACAAAGTGTGAAAGCTTGAATTTGAATTGAGTACCTGTTTTTTCAATTTTCTCTTCAACCTATATGTAGTCCAATGTTTTTTGGATGTTTGATGATGGTGTGATATGCATCACTCAACTTTGGCTCTTGCTGCAAAAATTACACTCAAATCAAAAATCACCTACTTTATACACTTTTATCACAATAGTTATTTGTGATACAAGAGTGTACAAACTAGGTGATTTTGATCCAAGTGTAATTTTTGCAATATGACCTGAAGGCGAGTGATGCAAATCATACAAATATCAATCACCTCCTGTATACGTGTGTCTCCCTATTTTTTGCACTACTTCCTTCCTCTAAAAAACAAGAAAAAAATTGAGGAAAATAAATATTTTTGCAAATGGGAACATATAAACACAATTTATCATCTCTCTTTTAATGAAATCAGGTGGCATAGTGGCTAAAGCATTGGCCTGTTAATATAGGAGTCAATTATTCAAGTCCTCATAGCAGTGAAACTTTTCAGAAAAAAAATTAAAAAATTAAGAAATAAATAAGAAAAAGAAATGATGTAGTCTATGTGAAGTAGTAAGACCAGTGCATAAAATGATGGGTATGCCCAAGGTGATGTAGAAAGTAAAGACCTGTGTATAAAGTACATACTTCTTATGTCATTCATCAGTGGTTCTAAAATTTCCTGCTTTATACATCATCATGGTGCATATAAAATTGGAACTTATTAACAGGTGTTGCAAAAATAACTGTCTGCTTATAAATTACATTTTTATATACACCTTGTGGAATACCTTGTCGTGAGAGATATTCGCACTAGAAGGTCTTCAACAGTATTTGCATGTTCTGCTACTTCATACGATTAAGTATGGGAGAGCCAAATCCTCGGCGAACACTGGCGATTTTTGAGCCGGTTCTGAGAGTTTATATACCAAATTTGGCACACGAACACGGACACACATGTATACGTATGTATACGTAATTATGTCATACGTTGCGTCGTTTCCTGTCTCTGTTGAGATGATAAGAAACGACGCAGTGCGTTTGGTACCGAGTCGTGACATTACCAAGATCGTTATCAGGTAATTGATCTCGACTCGTACGATGTATCTTACCTGTACGTACGTACAGGTACGAACATACAAACGCATTCGTGTGTATTAGTTTAACGTCATAGAGACGATTATTGCCAGCCTTTGGGCGGCGACTGTCGTCGAGGGGTGTGAGCCCCTAAAACCTCATACGAGTAATGTCCCCACAGCTACTCCCCCCCAGTTTTCGCGCCGCAAAAATGATGTTGCGTGCCTGGGGGGACTTATCAAGTCTACTGTCTTTGGTCCTGCTCCCATTTAGCAAGGGCTGACCCTACCGCGGCCCCAACTCATTCGTAAGATTGTTTTCTTGCGTCTAATCGGGCCTGGTAGGCGTCCCTGCTCGTTTGTCCCCTTCTTCTCGGCGGTCGTTGGTGTGGAGCCGGGCGGTCATAGGGTCGGGAACGGTTGGACAGACGGGGATCAGCGAGTAGTAGCGGCCTTGGTCTTCGATACATCGGGGAGTTTGAGCTCCCAGATGGCTTGTAGGCCAGGCTAGTGGTGGGGGGAGGGTGTGGAATGCGCACCTCATCCACCAGGGGTTGTTTTGTCTCCAACTTCGCTAGGGCTAAGGACTCCGGAGGTGGGTTTGCCACTCCTGGTGTCTTTACCGGCGATTTTGGCGGCAAAATCAATGGAGGAAGGGGGGCGGACATCATCTTTACAATATCCACCGCCGAAGTCGTGTCCATAAGCAGCTCGTTTTCGATTTGTTCTAATTCCTTTTTGTGTTCCGTCTGTTCCTTCGTCTTAATAGGCTGAGGTGCAGGCGGAACTACAAATTGGAAAGGCTGGTTCAAAAACGGAGTGTTAGATAAGGACGACATGAGGAAGGAAACAAGGTACAAAAATAAAGAAAGAAAGAGAGAAAAATTACGAAAAATTTTCGGCGTGTTCTAGTCGACAGTGGAAAGGCGAGTGAAAAACTTTGCGAGAATATTTTCGATCGCAGCTTTATTCCAAGTCGTTATCTTATTTCAGACATGTTCGGAGGGGATAGTGCATTGAATATTCTTTGGCTTAAAAGTTTTCCGGTTAAATTTGGTTAAGTACAAGCAGAGTTAAGCGTGTTTGAATTTTCGTACTTTGAATTTTGTATTTCACAAAGGAATGCACTCTTCGTTTGTGACGTCACGATCTATTGACTATTTTGTTATCTGTATTGTTTGTCAATAGAAACACGTTGCAATGTTTTTCTTCCGTATTGCACATGGATTTGTTTATTCGTGTCGTATTTTTATTGAACGCACTTTTTCTCTGCTTATCTGAAGAATTTCTTTTGTTACTATTATTCCCAGATTCTCGTACGTCTTTTTATGCGGGTTTGTATTTTCCGCTACGGATATTAACTTTCGTGAATATTTTTAGTTTCTCCGTGCCAATCTCTCGGATTTTCGAGTTGGAATTTGGTTTTTCTGCTTTCTGCTGCCAAGGGGCCTGCCTCTTTTTCGTGGGCACAAGGGGGCCGACGGATCGTATTGTATTTTGACGATCTCGTCATTGAACTTCACCGTTTTCTTTATTTTTATTTTTTTCTCTGGTGATTTTTGTGATTTATCACCTTTTTCGACTGGGTTGTCCTCAACTTTTTGTGGTTGTGTTGTTTCGGACTGTTCAGTCTGTTCTTCCTCTATTATTTCCTTGTATGTCGTCTTCCTTGTTGCTCTTTGGAGCAATTTCTTGTCGTTATTTATAAGGTACGCAGGTTTCAATCTGTCAATTGAAATCGTTTTTTGTTCGCCTGCGATTAGTATCACAAAATTCTTGTCATCTCGTGATACAACCTTATAAGGACCGGCGTATGGTTTCTCCAACGAAGATCTTATTTTTTCGTCTCTGACAAACACATGAGATGTTGTGGCCAAGTGTTTGGAGACATAAATCTTTGGTTGGCCATGACGAGCTGCCTGTTTCAAAAAGCTGTTGGCATCAGTCCGTATGTTTTGGACGAGCGTTTCGGGGCTAATTTCTTTCGAATGGGTGAAAAAGTCCCCTGGTAGGCGTAGCTCTTCGCCGAGCGCTAACTGCGCTGCAGAGTGACCCATGTCCGTTTGAAGAGCAGATTGAAGGCCCAAGAGGATGGTTGGTAGTATGTAAACCCATCTCTTGGTGTCGCAAGCCATGATGGAGGCTTTCAAAGCTCTGTGCCATCGCTCAACTTTTCCGTTCGCTTGAGGATGGTAAGCTGTGGTGTGATTGTGTTGTGCACCAAGCTTCTTAGACAGCTCTTGAAAGAGCGAGCTTTCAAATTGACGACCCTGGTCTGTGATGATGACTTCAGGTACGCCATAGCGGGCAATCCAGGTGTCGTATAACCTGGCAGCTACCGTAGGAGCTGTCATCTCATGGAGAGGAACTGCCTCTGGCCATCGAGTTGCTCTATCGATCATCGTCAACAGGTATCTGTGTCCTTGGGATGGGGGTAATGGACCCACCAAGTCTATGTGTATCGTTTTAAACCGCTCTGTTTGTTTGAAAGATTTGAGAGGCGACCGAGTATGTCTTCCTACTTTGGACTCTTAGCAATTCAGGCAACTGCGAGCCCATTTGTTGCAGTCGGACTTCATCCGAGGCCAAACAAATCTTGATGATACTAATCCAGCAGTGCATCTTGGTCCAGGGTGCGATAGATTGTGCACACTACTGAATGCCAATTTGCGATACTTTGTCGGCAGGAATGGCCTATTTTTGCCTGTACTAATGTCGCATGTTAATAAAACATTAGTACCAGGGATTTTCCTTTGTCTCAATTTGAGAGCTGTGTCATCGTTCGACAACAGTTCTTGCAATTCTGCATCCCTTAACTGTTCTTTAGCTATTTCAGCGTAAGGTAATTGAGACGGTGCCAAGATAGCTTCGATCCTACTAAGAGCATCAGCTGGAGCGTTGAGTTCTCCACTTATATACTGGATGTCCGTAGTCAACTGTCCTATGTAGTCCAATTGTCGAGCTCTTCTCGGGGAAGCTGGTTCTGTCTTTTGCGTGAAGGCATGTGTTAGGGGTTTATGATCTGTATACACAGTGAAACATCTACCCTCTAATTGGTGCCTGAAATGCTTCAGCGCAGCAAATATTCCCAGTAACTCCCTGTCGTATGTGCTGTAGTTCTTCTCGGTTTTTGATAGCTTTCTGGAGAAGAAAGCGAGCGGTAACTTCTTGTCATTGTCCTTTTGGTACAGTGTTGCACCAATAGCAAAGTCGGATGCATCAGTTGCGACACATAACGGCAGACTTTCGTCTGGGTGAGCTAGGAGAGTTGCATTTGCCAGTGTTTCTTTTATGTTTTCGAAGGCTTTTTCAGCTTCTTAAGTCCAGTCGAGTGGAGTCTTATCTTTCTTTTTATTTGTTTTTATTAATGCAAACAGCTTACTTTGTTCGGCTGCAGCATTTTTAATGCAACGTCTGTAGAAATTCACCATCCCCAAGAAGCGTCTGAGTTCTGCTACGTTGGAGGGTTTCGGGAATTTCAATATGGGCTCTACCTTGGTCTTCAGGGGGGAAATGCCTTCGGTCGAGACTTGATAGCCGAGAAAGTCAATCCTGGATTGTTTGTATAAACTTTTTCCAACATTGATAGTAAGTCCAGCAGCGTGTATACGTTGTACGATGGTTCTTACATTCTTCTCGTGCTGTTGCTCACCGCCTTCTGAGCAAATGCATATGTCATCCAAATATGCATAGGTAAATGGCAAATCCATAAACAGTCCATTGATAAATCTTTGGAAAGTTTGTGCAGAATTACGGAGTCCAAACGGCATTCGAAGGTATTCGAATAGCCCAAAGCGGGGTTATGACCACTGTCTTTGGGATGTCCTGTTCGGCCATTGGAATTTGGTGGAATGCCCAGTTGATGTCGATTTTTGTGAACATCGTTTTACCCTTCATATTCGCATTGAAGTCCATTATGTTTGGGACTGGATAGCGATCAGGAACTGTTTTGGCATTTAAGGCCCTGTAGTCTCCAACGATTTGCCACTCTCCACTGGCTTTTTTGGTCATGTGGATTGGGGAACTCCATGAACTTTTTGAGGGGCGGCATATGCCTTCTCCTATTATGCGATCATAGTATTCCCGTGCTGCTTTGAGTTTATCAGGCAGTAACCTGCGGGCTTTAGCATGGCAAGGCGGTCCTTTAGTTTCTATATAATGAATGGTATCATGTTTATAGGTCGGATGCCTGCGAATCGATGGTTGAGTAACTCCAGGATAGTCTGACAGAATCCGTAGGAATTGTTCGTCGACTTTCGTGCAACTGGATATATTGGTGTCCAGTTGGTACGCTAGCGTTTTGCCTTCCACCCATAGACCAGTGTTGTTGTCTATAATTTTTTCATTTTTGAGGTCGATGACCAGACTGTAGTGCGCGAGAAAATCTGCACCCAGGATCGGAGTTGGAACGTCCGCAATTGTGAAGGACCACATCATGTCTCTTCGCAAACCGATGCTTACTTTGCTGGATTCTATTCCGTAAGCTGGAAGGTTTTGACCATTCACAGTTCGGAGGTAGTATTTCGGAGGAAATGCCTTTTGGTTTTTTTCTACTGGCAAAATACTCAAGTCAGCACCTGAGTCTATTAGGTAACGTCTCCTGTTTGTCCTGTCCTTGATGAACAGGTGGCGTGAGTACTTTTTCGAGGGATCTTCAGTCGCATAGACGACCCCTCTTTCTAGTTTGACGACTTATTGTATGATTTACCCCACCATTGGCATCTGTTGTTGGACTTGGTGGCCTCTGCGCCAAACCGATTGTGGAAGAAGCAGGATTTATCGTCCCAGTTTTGAGACCGGGGTTTGGGGGACGATGTTCTTCTTGGGGGAGTTGGACTCTGACCCCTGGTAGAATTGCTCTTACGGTCTCTTGACCTTGATTTTCTGTTGTTACTTCTGTTATTGCTCCTGCTTTTCGAGCGGTTGTTGCTTCTACCGTTTCTTGGACTGTTATTGTTATTCTTTTTCTTTATTTCACTAGTCAGCTGAGCTATCTGGGCTCTAAGCTGAGCTAGTTCTCCTGTCTCTGTCGATACCGCACTGATCGAGGATGTTGATCTCGAGTGTTCCAGTGCACTATCGGCACTCTTTGCTAGGAAGTCTAGGTCCTCGGAGTTATTGATCACCGTGGTACCTATAGCTGCCAGGCACTGCACAACATGTTGGGGTAGTTGCTTGCAGAACTGGTTCCCAATAACTGACGGTGACACTATATTATCGGCCTTTTGTCTAAGTTTGGCCATGAAGGTGGAGGGTTTGTCATCTCCAATCTTCATTCCGCCCATTACATCATTTATTATTTGGTTTTGAGTCTTACCAAACATATTTCTTATTTTCCTGCAGAACCAACTGTATTTGTCTGCTTCCGCCGGAGGGCATTCCATGATATCCGGAATGCGGCGTATTATTTCTGCAGGCATGCCGCTACAAATGTGTGAATATTTTTGGTCGTTTTGCAGATTCTCTGTTTTAAAACGACCCTCGAGGAGAGTTAACCATAATTCCACTTCATTTGGTACAAACTCCGGAATCTCTATACTCCGTCTTTGGATGGCAGGGTTCTGCAATGTTTGCAATTGCAACAGCTGCAACAGCTGTGCTAGTACTTCGGGGGTCAGCTGTGGCTGACCACTTCCACCTGCTCCAGATTGGTTTGATGATGAGTTCGGGTTTGTGTTTCCATTGGGCATTGTTGTGTGCTGAACTTCTCTATTGGTAGCTTCTGCAAAGAGTCTTCCAGACTCCGTGGGTTGTCGGTATGGGGTTGAAGGGTCGGAGTCTTGGCTCAATTGACGACCGCTTCTAAGTGTACGAGCTGTTGTTTCGTTTTGGTTAATCACAGCTTCCAAACGTAAGGCTTCTGGCCTCCGGATCCGTTTTTGCTTCTCCGGAGTCTCAAAGACTTCAGAGTCTCTGGTCGAAGCTGGAGGAGTTGGCGGATGAGGGCAACTTTGTTCCTCCAGGTCTACTTGTCTTGGTTCCCTTCCGGCAAATATATTTGGAAGGGGGGGTGTAATTTCCCACTTTCGAAGTTAAGACCTCTGCTTCGACAGCCAAAGGTGTCTAGGTCTTGTAAAAATTATTTGTATTACAAGCGAGTAACTCGCCAGCGCACCGCGCCTCTTTTTAGTAATAGCGCAACGCGCCTCTAGACACCCAGGACGTAGCCAAAAAATCACATCGGGGTCACCACTGTGGAATACCTTGTCGTGAGAGATATTCACACTAGAAGGTCTTCAACAGTATTTGCGTGTTCTGCCACTTCATACGATTAAGTATGGGAGAGCCAAATCCTCGGCGAACACTGGCGATTTTTGAGCCGGTTCTGAGAGTTTATATACCGAATTTGGCACACGCACACGGACACACATGTATACGTATGTATACGTAATTATGTCATATGTTGCGTCGTTTCCTGTCTCCATTGAGATGATAAGAAACGACGCAGTGCGTTTGGTACCGAGTTGTGACATTACCGAGATCGTTATCAGGTAATTGATCTTGACTCGTACGATGTATCTTACCTGTACGTACGTACAGGTACAAACATACAAACGCATTCGTGTGTATTAGTTTAACGTCATAGAGACGATTATTGCCAGCCTTTGGGCGGCGACTGTCGTCGAGGGGTGCGAGCCCCTAAAACCTCATACGAGTAATGTCCCCACACACCTTGATGATGTATAAAATGGGCAATTTTAGAACAATTTAGAATTGATGTATGAAGTCCTTAATTATACGCTTTTATTGCAGTTACTAACACAACAAAGTATGACATAATTTGGTGCCAAACCACTGGGATTGCTTTTATCTAGTTTGTTGTTGTCAGCTATAATTCTGTGCTATTCTGTAAATATTAGGACAGTTAAAGAGTGTTATATGTTTATATTTACACAATTGCACTGCAAAATCCATTCTAAATAAACAAAGCTAATTTTAAATTATAAAATAAAAGCGTATTTTTAAAAAACTTGTTTTTAACATAACTTATTTATACATCATTCTTTACTTCATACATTGTCTTGGGCACATACGTCACTTTATCCACTTGTCCTTTGACCCCTAGTCAACGTCATTATTTTCTTTACTTATTAAATATTTATTTATTCATGTTTTTTTCATAAAAGTTTCTCTACTGTGGGCATTCAAACCTCTGATATTAGTGTTTTAGAGCTACCTGAGACTTGATTTTAAATTTAACATTTTTTTGTGTGGAATATCTTGTTAGGAGGGATATTTATACTTAGAAGGTAATCTACAGCTTTGCTTGTTCTGCCATTTCATACACAAATGTATGGGAGAGCCAAATCCAAGGCAAATACTGGCAATTTTGTAGCTTGTTTCGAGAGTTAATATAGTGGATTTGACACATGCACACGGACACACATATGTACATATATGTATATATGGTATTATGTCATATGTTTTGTCATTTCCTGTCTCTGTGTGGTGATAAGGAATGATGCAGTGCGTTTAGTATGGGCCCTTGACATCACCGTGATCTTTATCAGACAATTTGTCACAGTCTGTATAATGTATTTTACCTGTATATACGTACAGGTATGAACATACAAACATACATGTATGTATTGGTTTAATGTCATAGAGACAAAAATATGCAAACCTTTTGGCGGCAGCTGTGATTGAGGGGTACAAACCCCTATACCTCATACAAGTATTGCCCCCACATTTTGTGTTTTAGGATGAGAAAAATTGAAAAAATGGAGGTTTGATTTTTAATGAAAGATTACATAAATTTATGGCAGTGGTTGAACAGCCATCTAAAAAGCTTGGGCTTTGGGTCAAATTTATTATCTTGAGAAATGAAAATTAGGTTTTGCTTTGTGGCTTTTTGATATTTGGCTTCCAGCTTCATCTTAATCAACATGAAGCTTTGGGCTTTGGCTTTTTATCAGCATTTTGGATTTTTTCTTCTCGCTTCCCCCCTCAAAGAAAGTCAATTTTTGTAATTCATTTCCTGAAATTTTTTCCAAGATAAAAAGTGCTTGCTAAACATAAAAATCCAAATTTTATCGATTGCTTATTAAGTCAGAGAATTAATCGGGTAGAGTTTGGAAGGCGAAGCCTTCTTCTGCAGCTTCTTTGCAAATATCAGAAATACTACTCATCTGAAACTACCCAACCGATTTGAATAAAATTTTGCATGCATCCTACATTTTCTGCTAGATGCAACAACGCAAATTTTCCGTAAAAATAAAAATTTTAAATTGAAAAAATTGAAAAAATTTAAATTTAATGACTTAAAAAAGTATATATGCAAAAGTCAATTTAAAAACATGTACAAAAAAATTCTAGTGCAGCAATACTTCGTCAAAGAGCTCAGTTTGCTAATTTTCGTTCAGAATTAAAAAAAAAAAAAAAAACTAAATTAATGCAGTGCAGAAAAAACTCCGTAGCACCTTACGTCGTAAATACGAAAAAGATACTTCAAGTAACACAGGCGACATGTTTTTCTCCAGTAATTTGTTTTTGTTTTTTCATTAAATTGTGCAAAAATTGGGTATTATTCGACCTCTGTAACATCACTTTTCAAGAAAAGGTTTATGTCTGATATCGATGTAAAATTTTCTGTATGACTTTCGGTTGCTATTTTTTATAGAAATATTTTAGGTTAGTTTTTAGATAGCCTCAATATGGATGTTCGTTTTTTTTTTGCAAGTTAAATATGTCTCAACTTTTGCAATATGAAATTAATTTTTCTTATTTATGAAATAAGTGTAGAAAAGTCTGTGAAATTAGTGGGAACTGGATAATTTATTGTTCGGAATATGTTGTTTCAACAAGCCATTATATATTGCATTACTCTTCAATAATTAGAAGTGCGAAATTGAAATGTGTGCACGTCCATGAAGTATAAACCTCCCTTGTGGGGAATGTTACTTGCATCAATACAGTATGTTTCCTGCAAAAATTCGATGACATTAGTTAATTTTGCTCATTTTCAATGGATTTAGTCGCTGAGTCCGTTAATATGTTAGATTAGCAAGAATATTTGCAGTTACCGCCCATCGTTCCTTCATCCTATTTTCGTTCTTGGAAATCCAACATCGCAGAATGGGCGAAATTTTTGCTGTGAATTTTGCATTGTTTTACAAAACACGCCAGTCGTGTAATACATGTTGAGCGATTTCTAAGAATTACAAATGATTTTTTTTACCTTTGTCTTTCTTGGTTTTAAGTCCTGGTAATGAGAGCTATTACATCATTTCTTATCTGGGATCTAGAATGAGCGGAATACTCACAAATTGAATTTATTGAAGAGAGACCTCTCTAACTGCAAAAATTATTTTGGACTGTGGTAAAATATTGAATTCTAAGGGAAGCTAAACTCGAATTAATTATTGGTGTTAAGCTCGTAACCAGTAAGGGCAAGTGTAGGCATTACCACTTTCCACGGCTAGCATAAACCTGAAAATCTTCGCCAAACCACTCTATCGTCAAAGAGGACATACATACATTTCCCCTAAAAAGACTAAAACATCTTAAATTCTACCCTCGCTGGAATTCCATTTGCCCGGTTGATACAAGAGGATATATGTACACTTGATACTCAACATATTTTAACAGCAGATCAGTAAATGCTACAAATAATTACATTTGTTACTTGCTCTTGAAATTGAAGGGGCTGTGAAAAATCTTGGTATGATAAATTGAAAATTGGAAACTGCCAATGAGGAATAGAATGAAATGAATTTTATGGGTTCCACGTACATTTTCTTCAGGTATTTTCCTTCAAGCCTTGTATTCTGTGTTATGAAACCATCCCTTGAATAATACACAAGAAATGATGATACCTGTCTATGAGATAAACCGGAATTATCAATGCATCTTGATTATATTTCAAAGAAAGATACGTACTTGTATAACATGGTCACAGTTTAAACTTGGGGAAAAGAACACTTCTCGGCCAGGGACATAGCAAAAGGCTTTTTCAGGGATGGGGAGAAAAACAGAAATTGCTAACTTATATTTTTGAAATTCCCAACAGCTAAAAAAAAAATAAGAAAAGTCATCAACTGGCATGATTTTCAAACTAGTGTAGTATACAATTGCCAATTTTTCCTAATTCAAAATTTCCAACTGCAACAAAATTTTGAAGTTTTCTAAAAATAAAGTTCATCAAATTCCACGATTTTCCAACTATACATGCAACAAGTCAGTTTTTCCGATGTTAAAAAATTTTTGGGGAGCCTCCCCCATCCGGCTTTAGCTACGTATCAGTAACGTAAATCACATGAGTAGCAATCACCTACTTCGTGGGAGTGTCACATATTATTTTTTCCTCCTCCCCAAAAAACAAAAGAAGAAATAGAGAAATATAAATATTTCAGTAAATAGCAAACATATAAGTTGAATGTATCACAATTCCGCTAAACAGAAGTTGTGGCGCAGTGGTTAGGGTAGTAAGAATTATTATTAAAATTTCAGTAACCAGAATATAATATAGAGGAATATTCAAGTATTATGTTATACAATGCCACATTATTTTTATGAAGTACTTTCTTATATTTATTATTACTTTGTGCCCTAAAATTTTTAACAAATATTAACACAGAATTCAATACATTGAATTATTACATATGTAGCAAATGATGGATACTTATCCTATGAATATTTTATCGGTACATAATGACTGGTTGAGGGACAGTAACTTTTGTGATTCAAGATTTAACACATTTGCATATAGAAAGCTTCGTCAAAGACAAAAATGTACGTATAGACGATGAGTTTAGTGACAGATTAAGTCGAGTCTGAATCAAAAAATAGGATCTAAATTCTTCTACAGAATTTATTTAAGATGTAGAGAACAGCCAAACTAGACTTTAATAATATTGCAGACTTAATTGTAAAAAGTGAAGAAATAATGCCATAAAAAATTATGAATGGGAATATTTAATAACAGACAAACATTAGGAAATAAAAAATGTATCGTAAAACAGGTCTCTGTATACAGTAAATAAAAATTAATTTTTAGATTTCAAAATTCCTTTAGTTAAAATATTTTTACCTCACCTACACTAGCAATAAAACTCGGTTTAACATTATTATAATAACCTAAAAACATCTATGTTTTTTTAATTATTTGGTAGAAGAAAGTAAAATACAGTAGTTAGCCTAAATTTTGTCACTGTATAGCTTGAAGAATGATACAAGAATATTAAAATATTGTCATATTATATTTTAAACTATGTTTTTCATCCATTTAATTATCTACTTTCATGGCCAATATAATCACAAAAAATAAAAATCTGAATTTATATTTTTTTATTTTGAGCTTTCTTTATCCTTTTTTCCCCTTCTATATGATCAAAACTTATATTTTGTGTAAAAAAATTCAAAATATTACTACTAAACATTACATTTGAATACCCTCATCAGAAATGATGCATACAAGTATGTAATAATATTGTGCAGAAGGGCATAGTCACTATCAGATAATGTGCTAAATGGCTCAAGTCAGTTTACTTTGCTTTATAGATTTCTAATTTAATTAATTTTTTACTCAAATGATGTGTTCAACTCTAAATCATACAAACTAGTTAAAAAATTGCTTAGAACAAGTCAATTAAAGCAGTTATTCAGTTTTTTGTTTCTCCTGACAAATTACAATTTTTGACTTGAACCGTTTCACACTGAAATCGTCCAATTGTTCGCAATGTCGAAGAGAAAAATTAATTAAAATAAACAAATATACCTGTAGTGACTACCTTCTATCAAACTGAATTTGTGGCATAGTTGGTATGGTGGTAGCTTGGTAATGCAGAGGTTGCAGGTTGGTATCTGTGTTAGTCCTGTGAGATTTTCACAAATATAAAAATTTCAAGTTAATGGAAAATCATTTTACATGGATATTTCAATATTCATCAATGATGAGTACTACTTTTTGTTCGCAAAATATTGTATTTAAAAAAATCAATAACACCATGAAAATATGTGATTTGGATGAACTTTTCCTTTCTTTCCTTTCTCCTTTGTCCAATATCGATTAACTCTACCCTTGCTCTCAGTGTTTACACTGTCAAAGAAATATTTTAATGACTTATTTTTCTGTTCTCATCAGGTCAATTTCTGTATTTTCGTGTGTATGGCGTCATGTGCTGCCATCCAACATATGACCGTACCAGACCCAAATTGCCATTTTTAGTCCAATCAAATGAGAAAACAAACAACTTTTATTGAGACAGATTATACTAGTTTAGACTTCTTCACTAATTGACAGTTTGGGAATCTAAAATAGCGTACTGAATATTACATTCTCCAGGCTGAGAGCATTCATACATACGGGGATGAATATGCTTATCAAAACGGTTTTTCACTTTTAACTCAATAAATTTAGATTTTTCAAAAAAGTAATACAGTATGAAAATGTGGGGCACCAAATTTTTTATAGATGGTCATTTTCATTTTAGTCATCTGATGTCCGCCTCCTCTGCCAAATGAGTGCGAAAGATGATACATTTTCATTGAGCGCTGAAAATGTGCTGTACTGATGCAATAACTTCAACTTCTAATAATACAATTCTCACAATACATTCATTTTGCTTGGGTATTAGAATGGGGGTAAGTGAGTCTAACTTCTCCAGTTTTTGGTTTTTTTTTTTTTTTTGTTTCCTCAAAATGTAAAATTGTGAAGAAAATAATTAAAATACATTCTTGAAAACTTTTCTTCATCTTAATTTTAATTTTTCTATGCTTTTGAAGTTTTTCCCGGACCTGGATCAGCTTCTTATTTTACCTCAAACCCTCAGGCAGATACCTCAGCCACTTACTCCTTGCAGATCTGTAAAAAATTATTGACAAAAATTTTTTTAGATATTTATTTTTTTACTGCACTGTTTGTGTAAAAAAAAAAAAAAAAACCAACTGAGGGCATCCTCCCACTTAGTAAAAAACTGAGGGTACTTACTCACTTACCCCGTTTAGACACATCTGCAAAAATGAATTCACCATGACTCCTGAGTATTGTGTTATTATGAATTGATGTTATTGCATCAATATAGCAACTGTAGTCATGCTTTATGTGCACAATGAAAAGGTACCATATTTTACACTCGTTTGGCGGGGGATTGATGTCAATGAATAAAATAAATATAGTGGGCCCCATTTAATTGGATGAATCGGACAGAGGGTGTTTTGTCCAGATTAGCTGAAAAACTGAATTAAGTGGCGGACTAAAAAAAAATTGATTTATCCTCAGAAATTTTGGCTAAAAAAATTGCAAAAAACTGACTGTTAATGATCACTACAAATGAACCAAAAACTTTGTAATTAAAGTGCACAAAAATATGAGAAACTAGTCTCTGAATCATTAATTTTCAGCAAAATTGAAATATTCAAAGGTTTTGTGAAAAATAAAAACAACTTTCCTTTATTCAACATTGAAAGCACTGGCCTTAATTGAAATGAAAATAACATATGTGTCTCTCTCCGTTATGCATTTAGAAGTGTTTTGTTAAATATTTGTAAGATTACTCTCATCAATCTGTTCATGATAATGATTGTACTTGAAGCTGTATGTTAAAAAAACTAGATCTGTTATACTATATAATACTTGATAAAGAAAAATTTTCTAGTAATTTAGCTTATTTTGAAAAAGCCAGTGGTGGAGTTTTTCAATAAGAGAAAAGTTGTGATGTGTGGCAATGAGTGATAGAGATGAAAGAGTGTATTATATTACATACTCGTCAATCACCTAATGGGTCTGTGAATATATAGTCCACAAACTTATTTTTTGCGCTCACGGCTTTACATTTCAACTGTGCCAGGCTCACTCAAACAAGTCAATGAAGAACATGCTTCGCCTTCCATTGTTGTGTGATGTGGTGCATTTATACACGCACATACCCACAAATAGTGACCTCGACTTATTTTCCACAAAACCTTTTGATATTTCAATTTTGTTGAAAATTAATGATCGAGAGACCTGTTTCTTATCTTTTAATGCACTTTAATTACAAGTTTTTGGTTCATTTTTAGTTACAATTAACGCAGTCTGGATTTTTTTTTTTGTATTTTATATTTATGTTTATATATATATATATATATAAAAAACTTATTAATTTGCTGTTTATGGTGTTTACCTTTATTTGTATTATTTAAAGAGAAAGGAAAAACACGGAAAAACAGTGGGAGTTCTTGTTAGTTCAGCAGTTGAAAGTATTCATCTGAAAGTGTCAATTTCGACAGGGTATAAAGTGTCAGTTTTATTACTTTCGATAGGCTTAATATAAGGAGAATTAGAGGTAAGACTCACAATGGCTGGTGCTATTAAGGTTTGCACGAGAGTACATCATACCCTGAAGCCTTTTGATAGTTTAGAAACATTAAAAACGTACTTATAGGAAGGGTAAAGTGCGTTACATAGAAAATTTTGCATAATTTTTCTTATTTTTTGTCAAAAAGAAACTATTTTTGAATAGAATGTTTCAATCAAGTGATGGGTTTTGCTTGAAAAAAGGCTAAGAAAGAATACAGTGTTTTTTCCCGAAATGTTTGAAATATTTAAGAAGGACCTAAAAGCACTTAATCTGTACTATTTATTTTAGCGAATTTAGATCTACATATTCATTGTAATCCATCATTTTGAATTTATTGCGAGAATGTTACTTCATTTTAAAAGACTATGTTGGTGTAAAAATGCTAAAAGCAGTTGAGAAATTAATTAAAAAGAGAAATTATTACTAATGGCGGTCAAAATTAAGTCAAATCTGAAAATATTAGTAGTAGCTTAACCAAGTTGAATAAGTAGCGTAGCCCAAAAAATGGGTGAATTATCGCTGAATTTTAGACTTATCCTTGTTTGCTCCATTTTCAGAGGATGTTTTGTACCACACTCAATCGGTACTGGTTCTTGACACATTTTTTATACGTTTCGGATCTTCTCTATAATCACATGGAAACTTTTCGTCTGTCTTGAAAAAACACCTTACTTCGATCTCCGCCTAGAATCAGCCATTTTAGGCATCAAAAGCAGTAGCGGCCCGAGCTAATTGTGCGCCAGTGGCTCCACCATATTTTTGCGCCCCTCATGCATTGAGAACCACTCTAAAAATTTTTCTGAACCATCTCAGAAAAAAATGTATAATTTTTAATCCGGAAGTATCGGGTTTGAAACCCATCAGCAATTGAATTTTTTTTTTAGCGTATTTTAAAAAATTCATTTTTAACGTTAATTATTTGCGCCGTTTTGGCGCCCCTTTTTCAAATGAGAGTGGCTCTAGCCACAGAAACACGCTGTCGGGCCGCCTCTGATCAAAAGCTCTCTTTAAAAATACGCAAATCATTTTACTGGTGCCTGCCAGAACACCTACTGTTTTTACTTGCTTCCTTTTCTGTAGTCCACCGAATCAAACGAAGGAAAACGTGTAAAACCAGCTCATAAATTTGCTACCGAAAAGGAAGACATCTGAATATTCGGGTGTGCTTTACAGAACTAGCGTCATACCAAAAAGCCTATCTCGAAATTACCAAAGGTTTCCCATTAGTGGGATTTTTCACTTGGCTTTTTTAAAATCTACAATCTCGTGTGTGTAATTTAAACAATCAATAGCTAGCTTGTTTACGATCAAGATTTTACAATCTGTGGCCTATATTCACAAACGTCACTTTAACCTCCCTTCACTTAAACTTTACGTAAAAATTACTTTTAACACAATTTTGTATTTAAGAGTGTGAGAATATTTTATTTTTACGTTGGAACTCTCATAAAAGATACAATGTTTCCACATTTTTAGGAATGAGATTGTGCAAAAAACTTTTTTAAAGTGAAATGTAAGTGAAGGGAGGTTAACGTGACGTTTATGAATATGGGCCTGAAAGTTAAACATGGTTTAACTTTTAGGTTGCACAGATCGCTTTTTTAAAAACTGGATCGTAGCTAGAAAAAATCCTGTTGAAAATCCCGCTGCACGCCTAACATGAGTTCCCAGAATTGTAACTACTAAATTGCGTTTCTGACAGTTTCGGTTACTTCCCTAAAAGTGCCTCCTTCACTCAGCCTGTCACAACCCCCTTTTTGGTGTTAACTTGATAAATCCAAATCTACTTCCGAATTAGGCAGTTACCTATGATTTTTCTCTGGGGAGGGCTGAGAAAAATTGAAGGTAGCTGTAAAAAAAGTTATTTCCTTTTTCTCGAACTCTCATACACCTCTCTTCTCCATTGTCCGAATACGCCACTTACCACACTTAGTTAATTGATTTGTGAGGATAACTGGCTAACTGCTGTAGTCCGCTTGCCCACGAAGTATTGGCTGTTGAAACATGACTGATTAAAAATTACATCGGAAAAAAATGTCCCTTCACTTTAAACACATGAATCAAATATACGTATAAGCTTAGGCCGAGGGGTTAACTTCAAGTGTATGTTTGATTTATGTGTACAGAGTGAAAGGGGCTTGTTTTCTGATGTAATTTCTGTTCGAGGTCATGTTTCTGATACTGTAATTATGTCTTGGTTGGCAGATTGTAGTGATACTAGTCTACTGCAAAGATTCATTTTGTAGGAGTGTGACTTTGTGTGGATGGTGTTAATAAGCATGGTACGCTCTTGTAAAATCGTGTAATGTACGTACTTATTGTGTACATTTTATAATTCTTTTTAGTGTACTTTCTTTTTCCAATTATTCCATTCAGTACGATGGCGGGATCTATGAAAAAACGCCGATCCTGAGTCGTAGATCACGAATATAGAGGTCAATGAAATTTTTTTGTACACAATATTTATTTTTTTTTTTACCACGTTTTGATCATTTTGGCATTTTTTGGGAGTTCGTGGAGTCTCCGCTGTTTGACCTATGGCAATGAAATTTAGGGTAGTGTTAAAAGCTTTCATGCGCTACACATTTGTGTTGAAATCTTTGAAATTTATCCACTAGTTTTGGAGGAAGTTTTCAATGTGTTTCAAACCCACCATGTTGTCATCACGATAACTCCAGTAAATTAAAAGATTTTGGCTTGAAATTTTTATGGTAGTTGAAGACTATTAGGGACTGGTTTGGTATTGAATTTGAGCGAAATCGATCCTTTGGTTTTCGAATGGCAACCATTACAAAATGTGATATTTTTGGAAAACACACCCTTACCTCCGTAGATGCGTGGCAGAGATATTTTTTCTCGTGTGGAGACAAATGTAAAATCTTGTCAAAAGAAATAAGGATAGAAACGTAAAATGTTGTAGCGTCACCGATGTTTCCGCAAAACATCTTTAATGTATCCATGTCAATATGCAATAAATAGAAATTATCTAAAACCTCAACAGGACGCCCCTTAAATCACTGAAATTACCTACAAATTTCAAAGTTCAAAATTATGACGTCATCAGCCTCTTCAGCTGCCCCTGAAATAATGCCCATCACCCTACATTTTAAAATATTGAAATCAATATGCAATAAATCTATTTATTTATTATTTATTTAATTTAGGCAGGTACCTACCTATTTATTTAATTATTTATCTATTTTTTGGTACCAGACCATTGGAATCGCTTTTATCAATTTCGTTGTTATCAGCTGTGATTCGGTGCTATTCTGTAAATATTAAGGCAGTTAAAAAGTGTTACATTTTTATATTCACAGAATATCACCGCGAAATCCGTTCTAAACAAACAAAGCTAATTTCAAATTATATAAAATAAAACCGTATTTTAAAAAAATTTCTTTTTAATTTAATTTATTGAAAATTCATTTTAACCTAATTTATTTGAGTGTGTATATATATACCAGGTGATTCAGTTTAACACGCACCATAAAAAAATCCCCTATGGTGCGTGTTAAAATGACTCACGCAGGTTGAATAATACAGTTGAGGTGAAAATAAAATATGTACCCTCGAGAAAATAATGGAAATAAACTTTTTTTTTAATAAAATTTATATTTATTAAAATTTAACTATTTTTAATAAGAATTTTAAATATTGAAATAATCTTAAAAAATCTTAATAAAATTAATTAATTCTATCCCTTTATTTAATCACAAATTTAGAAGCCAAATTCAATCAGTATTAACAATTTTTTATACAACTGTTTAGTGAAATTTTTTTTAATAAAATTTATATTTATTAAAATTTAACTATTTTTAACAAGAATTTTAAATATTGAAATAATCTTAAAAAATCTTAATTAATTAATTTTATCCTTTTATTTGATCACAAATATAGAAGCCAGATGATGCATTTATTTTCACCTCATCTGTATCATTTAACCCATGTGATATGTAATTTAAAAAAAAAAAATTCCTTTTTTCCTATTTTATTCTTTCACACATATAGGTTCTGTTTTTTGAAAATCCATTAGTGATGACTCGTTTGCATCAAAGCTGGCAGTATGCTGGAACTAAAAGCTTGAAAATTGCCAGCATTTACAAATGTTGCTGATTGTAGTTTACTCTAAATTTGTTGGCGGCGCCAGCAAATGTTATCCGATCGGATTCGATTCCTTTTGAGTAACATTTGCTGCTGGCGTCTGACATGTAACGTGTGGATAAATTGATAACAAACGGAATGTGATTAACATTGCTGCTGGTCTGAATGAGTGTTGTCAAGCATTTACTGACAACAAAATTTTAAAACAGTCGATAACACTGCTGTTTGAGCATTTTGCTATTAGCATTTGGTGGAAATGAGCCACCACGGTGGCTACAAAAAAATGCATCTATCCATCGTAATTATTCTCTGTAGGTCAGCCCGATTTATTTTAGGATTTTTTTTTCTCACTAACCAGCCACTTTTTTTTTCTCTATTTGGTGGTCTAAGTGTAAAGAATTTGCGCAACGTATCGTGTGGAATACTGTGGATAGGTAACCATAGTTCTGTTTGATAAAACTACACCAACTTACACCAGGAAGGCGATTCCACAAATGCAGGGATGTTATATGACTTTGTGCCAAGTTTTACCTGCATATTTGCGGAATATCCCTACCGGTGTAAGTTGGTGTAAGTTAGTGTAATTCCATCAAACAGAGCTCATGTCTTTCGAGTCCGTGGGGGTTTCAATTTTATGCAAGTTTATTGGTTCTTCACAGGACCCAACAGGTGATTTATTTTTCCGTTTTGTGGCTGTTTTACTTTTATGTTATTGATCATCGAAGACGGATTTTTTTTCCTTTCTTTCCGTTTCTGGCGAGAAAAATTCTTCTTATATTGTGTTTACGATGAGAAAAATTTATTTTACTGTTTTCTGCGACAAGTATAGGGCGATTTGAGTAAACATTTTCTAGTAGATTATTATGAGAGTTGGTTAAGAAACAATTTTGCAATAACACGAGCAGTCGTTGAAAAATGTGACAAACTCTTCGAATCCGAACATCGTGCGCGGTGTTCAGTGTTTGACTATGTATTGTTGTTTTCTTCTTTTTACCCATTTTTCTTGCAAATGGGATATTAGTGTCTTCCAATGTTTTCTATCTCTTCTTATAGTTATATTGCTCTGTACTGCTAAACGTATGTTTTTGTCATTCGAAATTTTCACGAGAGCCTCTTTTCGGTGGACTCGCTGTTTGGTTCATCGTATGTGCTTTCTTTCTGTCGATGCTTTGCATGCATTTCTCTCGTTGACAATTTTTTCGCCATTTTGCTGTTCTGATTATTTTATATTTGATGCGATGTCATTCTGTCAGACTTATCTGTTTGATGCTTTTTCAATAGTTACTGCAACAGTCGCTTGCGTGGAAATATTCTGGACACTGTTCGTGCCATCAATTTAACCTCTGCTGCCATCCGCTTTACTGCCCGTGGCTTTGTTGCTGATTGTTCGAACGAAGAATCTACTAAATTCATTTTCAAGGTATATGGATCATCAAGTCGCTTCTGTAGATACCGTAAACATATACGTTATGTATTATATACATATATCCTCATATATCCCTGTATTTTCTTGAAAAAAAAAAAATGCTATAGCCTGTCCAACGAAAGACGGTTGTTGATGGTGCAGTCCATTCAGATGAGAAGCGCCATCCACCACCTGCAATCCACGGAGAGGTGAAAGGTGCGGGTGAAGAGGAGAGAACACTCTCACACTGGATGACATGACGCAATTAATGAATGCTCTGTCAAATAACTTCTGATTGGAGCATTTTATTTTTATCATTGTCAGCTAGCGTGAGAGCACATCGGCCCGCCTGGCGCTTCCTATTCTGGACAGATTCTATACGTTTAATTTTTATGTACATTGTTGCTTCACATTTCAACGTTGTTAATAAAAAATACGTGAAAATTGAAGAAAAAAATTCAAAAGAAGTTGAAATTTTGAAATGTTATAAGGCACAAATATCATCATTGGTTTAATGGACGGTAATCGTTTTACAGTGGATTGCAAAAAAATTCGGACCAACAAGCATATTAATTATACTAGCGGCAAAATACAATAAATTTTACCCAGCATTCAGTGCGGCCAGACAATCCCTCTTCCATAAACCCAACCCTACCCATTGAAAAGCATTGTGAGTATGTGGAAGGCTTCAAATTTTTGGTTGTAATTCTCTTGTTGACTGAATGGAGAAGTTTTCCATAGAAAATTTAGTTTGTTTTTAACACACAATGGTGCGTTAGTTGTACGGACCTTCTCTTTTTCACAAATATTGTTCCAAGTTCTGCAAATAGTCCTTTTTTTAAATTATGTATCATAAATAATAAAATTTTTGAAAAAAAATGAAACTGACTGCATATAGGACATAAAACATAATAGAACTAAAATGTTGAAAACAAGTTTTCCAGGTTTTATTATAGAAATTTTTTTGCAAAGTGGAATTACAACTAACGCAGTCCCTGGCAGAAATGCCTTCCAAGTTACATGTTATAAATATATAATGCGAGATTTTTGAATCTTCAATGTAGATCCCTTCATATTAAATATTTCCCTGATACAATTTTTTGTAAATTTAACATGGATTTGACAACCTAAAATTCATAGCATTATTACATCTATTC
This sequence comes from Ericerus pela, assembly GCA_011428145.1. Taxonomy (NCBI): domain Eukaryota; kingdom Metazoa; phylum Arthropoda; class Insecta; order Hemiptera; family Coccidae; genus Ericerus; species Ericerus pela. The sequence continues at coordinate 1,040,175 of WOFM01000198.1, read as the reverse complement.
AAAACAGTAGGCAGTTTTATTTGTTAAGAATGTTTAAATTCCTTAGATGTGCTGTCGATAACTCTCCACTTTCTATTTGATTTCAATTAATTTCATATTAGGCTTAATGATAGGTACTTATGAAATCAATATTCATTTAAATATCATTAATTGCAGAATTTAATTAGTGAGAACCAAACAGTATTGATTTTCATATTAATATCGAAAGGTATTTCTGCCAAAGACTGTGTTAGTTGTAATTCCATTTTGTAAAAAAATTAACATTATAAAAACTGAAAAACTTGTTTTCAAAATTTTAGTTCTATTATGTTTTATGTCCCTACATGCAGTTGGTTTCATTTTTTTTCAAAAATTTAATTATTTGAATAATTTTTTATGAAGTACAAAATGAAAGTCTCTGGTAGTTTTTCATAATAAGAAGAATTTACTCTAGAAGTGACAGATAATTGTTGATATTTTAATATTTGGAAAAAACTGAATTTGATTTTAAGCCTATTGTTTTTTTCTCAATCATGGCAATTCAAATTTATTCATTGATCAACAACCAAATTCCAACCAGAAGCAAGGAAAACAAATTCAAAGTTTAAAATCAATTTTAAATGCTGTTAGATCTACTATATTAGACTATATTAATAGTAATAGTAATAATGATTTAACAAAAAGGTATATCAAAAAATTTATGTTATGATGTATCACACAATAAAATGTGGAAACTCAAAATTGAGCCCCTTTTAGGGGCCTGTGGCAGTTGAGAAGTGTGGGTTGAATGCAGAAATGAACACCAAATTTAGACTCAGCCCCTCAAAAAACATATTTGTTAATGTATCATACATTAAAATATAAAAACTCAACATTAACCTCCTTTTTGTGTTCATTGGAGGATGAAGAATGGGTCAAATGGAAAAATGAACATCAAATTTAGACTCAGCACCTCAAAAAACATTGTGATGTATCACACAATAAAATGCCAAAACTCAAAATTGACCTCCTTTTGGGGCCCATTGGGGGCTGAAGAATGGGTCAAATGGAGAAATGAACACAAAATTCAGACTTAGCACTTCAAAAAACATATTTGGTGATGTATTACACAATAAAATGTGAAAACTCAAAATTGACTCCTTTTGGGGCCCACAGAGGGTTGAAAAATAGGTCAGATGGAAAAATGAACACCAAATTCAGACTCTATGCCTCAAAAAACATACTTGGTGATGTATCAAACAATAAAATGTCAAAACTCAAAATTTTGCTGGTGGAATGTTTATAATATGTAGATAACTAAGGAAAGCTAATATAATACTGAGAGAATGGTGTTATCTGAAATATTTATATAACCACAAGAAATACTGTATCCTAGACACCTTTGGGTGACCCAATCAGGATGCGTTGTTCGTTTTATTTGGAATCAGACTTTTGATTAGTCATCTTACTTTTTTTGATGAAAAAAATTCCTAAATTTTAAATCTAATTTTTGGGTCATCTATGGGGAATTTTTCAGATTTCTTTGGCCAGTGTTACTTTAAAAATACCAATTTTTTGAACCATAATTCATATTTTTAAGATGAATATTAAATGCTGCAGAGTGGCACAAAATTTCATTAGATTGCCAGAAAATGGGTCAAACACAATACCACTTTCTGAGGCAGTCGGTAAAAACCTATATATGAAAAGTTGGCTGCTGCAGACAGTAGAAACTGAAACCATTTAAAAAAAGGTTATTTACCAAATACAAAAGAAAAGGTGAATAGTTCAGGTACCTTTTTGTTCTTTTTCAAACTGGAATCTCATATCAGCAGTGAAACTTGTTGGTTGGGCTCCATTTTCCTGATTTAAGTTTGGTGGAAAAAATTTAACATTGCTTTATCAGTCTCATTAAGATAGTATATATAGGCAGTAATTCGAATAAGTAGCTCTTATTGATGGACAAGCCCAAATTTGACAACAGTTTTTTCAATCTTTAAATTCTCATTTTCTTCAGTTTATACCCTTCTAATTTTTTAATTTTCAAATGTGAATAGCCTAAGACATTTTGCCGATGGTTAGAAACATTTTGAGCCTACTTTCATTAAAATCTATGAAGTAAATAAAATACTTGTTCTGAGCAAATGAAATTCTGTTAGTTCCTCAGATAGACATACCAAACATGTAACCTCCTCCATAAGCAGTCGGTGAAAAAGAGATGGCTACTTGTTAGATACAAACAATATTTTAGAGGAAGCTTTAAAAAATAAAATGAGTTAAAGAACAAGAAATTGTAGCTCGTAGAAGCCGAAAAAATTCAAAAAGAAGAAGAAAATGAAATTGTGCATGAAATTGGCTTAATTTAATGTTATCAGTAAACTTTATCATATAGACAACTAATTCAAACTACTCATTTTCACAAATTCATTGTTTTTGAGCCTTATCAATAGTTGTCTTTGAGGAAAAGTTTACTGATAACATTAAATCAAACCAAAGCCAACTTCATTTATCAAGCCATAAAGTGAAAATAACAGCGTCGAAAATTGATAAGTAAGGAATAAAATTTTTGATGGAACTCAAGTTTTTCAAGTTGATTTTCGAATTCCTCATTCCCAAAAATGTAACTTGTCATAGATTTAGGATTATTTTCGTCATTTTTTCTCAAGTTATGCTTGAATATGTGTTAAAAAAATGAAACAGGCAACTGTGTTGAAGAATCGATTTTCATTCTACTTTTTATGGTTTGGTAAGTGAAGTTGGCTTTGATCAAACCATTTTTTCATATCACGTCTTCTTCAATTTTACCAGCTTCTAATGGTTCGAACTTCTTATTCTTAAACTCATTTTATTTCTTGAAGCTTTCTCTAAAATTTAATTCTTGTCAAAAAAGTAGCTATGTCTTCAAATCAAAGAATTAGGACCAAAAATTAGTGTAAAAGAGCATATTTCCTATGCATTTGAAGTGTTTAATGGAGTGGGGATAGCGACCTAACTGAAAATGACCGAATTATACCTCTGGTATGATTTATATGCTGGTTGATTCGGACCTTGACGAAAACCAATCAGTTTTTTCTTGTTGCAGTTGCATATCAACTAATATAAAATGCATTTAATTTTGTCGTATTTTTCATTTTATTTGTAGGTAATCAAGTGCTAAATTTTAAATTTTTCGTAGTGTTTTTGCATGCTTTTGTTAATGATTTTCAGCATTTTATAAAATTAATATCGCCAAGGAAAGTAATACGCCATTATGTGTCCAATTTTTTTTTAAATTTATTTTTATTGTGACTATTGTTAAAAAAGGCATTCATCAGATATTAAGTACTTATTATGTTCCTGATGATTATTGCTGGGCCAATTGATAATGTATTCAAAATGAACACATGAATGTTTGCTGATTTCACCTCTGTTGAAAATAATAACTATACGGGTTATTTAGCTCCTGAAACTATGTTGTGCGAAGAGACATTTTTAAAACGGTTGACAAATTATTATTGAATTTTACATCGGCTCTAACCTTGTCGTAAGTTAACATTGAATCACATGTGCGGAGTGTGTTATAGATACCATAATAGCGTATTACTAAACTTTTTTTGTGTGTGTGCTGTTTTTGCAACATTACTTCCTTTTTAAATTGCTTTTCTTCTCAAAGTAATTGATTAGCCACTGCACACAGTTGGCAGAATGACTGCGTATTCAACTAAAACATTGTGAATTTGTAATGTTATGCGGAAAATTGTTCTTGTAAACCTGCGAAATAATTATATTGAAAATTCCCGAGTCATCAGAAAAAGTTTCGTGCAAATAATTTTGCAGACGTAGTTATAACGCAGTTGTTTTTGCTGATATCCGTTATGATGATTTTAGGGCATGCATAGTAATATTACCACACATCTAAGGGCATAGATAAGGAGGCTGCGGAACTCCAGATCCTTTTTTAGGATCCAAGTTGATCTTGGTCTTTAAGATTAGTTGCAAAATAATGACTATAATATGTCGTTTGATTCGTGTGCTTGATTTCTGAAATTTTTATCATTAGGTTCTGTTATTATGACTTTAAAACATTCAAAGCTGATTAACTTCGGATGTCCGCTCGGCCGGATGACCAAGCTACCAATATGTTCGATATTTTTAAAGGGGAAAAAAACCATAAATGCCAATTGCGAATGTCGATGTTTATTACTGCTCGACGTTCTATTAATTTTATTTATTCTTGCATGCGAGTCTGTAATTAGCGAGAATATCGCCTTTATCCGTTAAACTACATTTAAGTTGTATGAAATTGGTGGTTCTGTAAAAAGTTTATTCACCATGTTTACTCATTTTTTACGTTCCTTTCTGAAAATTTATCCTATAGCCTACTGTAAGGATTAGTGGGATGTAAATTCAAGCCGTTTTTTTTTAAAGTCGATTTATCGGCTTATTTATATTAAGGTTCAATTGAGTGTATAAAAAGGAGGGCTAAATCGATGCAGCTATTCCACTGTTGGTAAATTGAGTTTTGTGATATGAGCAGTTGTATAGTCCTATAGACGGCGGTTGTATTGCGTAATACTTCAATGTATGGTCGGAGTATCCATTTTTAAATTACATAGGCTGTAACTTGCTCTGAGAGCCACCATTTTCTTCTTTATAGTAGTTATTAATGGACTATCTTCGGTTTCCTCACGTTAATGAGCTTGCAGAAGGTGGTGTAACGAAAAGTTGATGTGTACGCAGGAAAAAGTTGGCATGCGGAAATCGGTTTGTCCAATTTCAAACAAATTTGTCACCGCTCGGTCAAGTGTGAAGAAAAAATGAATTTTAATCAAAAGTAGAAATAAATAACCTGAACTTAAAATGTAATAAGTTTGAAATTACTAAGTACCTAGTTATCTGCATACGTATGACGAAAAGAATGTAAAGCTAATGTATTTTTATAAAAAAAATTATCTAAGTTCTACTTTACAAATTGATATGAAAAGAGGAAGTGCAATGAAATTCTTGAAGCGTTCATTTTTACACGCCTTACCAAACCAAAGTTTCGGTGAAAAACATGAAGAGCCATTTTCTTGCCTGCTTAAAAGCTAAAAAATTTAATTTGGGCTGAAAAAACAAATTTGTGGATTGACGTCATTTTTTATAGATCAGCAGTTCTGAAATTCTTATTTTCAAGTACCTACCTACCCTTAAATACTTCGAGATCATGGACCCACCTTCAAAATTTTTCAGCCGGCAAAATTTATTTTACTATTCTTGTTGATGAAAATTAAATAATTTTCGTTGCACTTTTTGACAATTTTCTTTATCCAAATATAATGAAATTAGGAAAATAATTATGTATTTAGTACATTTTTACTATCAATTTCATCGTTATTTGTTTTATTCTTCGATTTTCCTATCGGCTTGCCTCCCACCTCTTCAAAACGATTTCCCATACCCATGTTTGAGAATCGCTGGTACAGATGCCTCTTAAACTTTAAATCGTTCACTGGAATATTAAATCAGTATTCTTTATTTCACAACTCTTGGAATCCATAAAAACGTTATTCCATAAATCAATTGAACAAACTTGTGCCTTACTTTTTTCAAACCATCGATTTTCTATCAAAATGGGTATTAAATTATCAGTTATGGGTTATTATTTCACTGACCAAAATCATATAAAATTTTAATCATATGCGCGAATAGACCTATGCGATATTTATAGTAATAAATGCGTAACAGGGCTTTTCACAGACAAAAAATTAAATCTGTTGAGAAAAAAAACCCAAAATTGGTTTCTGTTGCCCCCTAAATTTCAAATCCTATTTGCGCTCGTGCTCTTGAACTATCCCGTTTTTCTTTCTACAATATTCTTACATTTTGGAAAATATAATCGTAAATCTGTCAACTTTCCTAATATTCTCTTTTTTTGCAGATGTGTAACCATCAAATGGGGGCGATTACAGTGGCATACATCAAACTTGATGACTCACTTTCATGAACTCCAGTAATACTTTTTAAAGGCATGAAAACACAATCACATCTCCTTTTTCAACAGCTGTCTGTTATTTTTTAATTTGGTTTTTTGTAGCTTCTACTCTCCCATAACTGTTAGAATTAAGCACAATTTGTCAGTCTCATAAAAACGGTTAAGCACAATGTTACTCTGTCAGTTTATCAATACATATTTTAGAAAGATAAGTGTTCATTAATTCTTCAAAGTTGTACATATTGTGTCAGGTTCCAGCTTTAAGTGTCTGACTTTGCAACTTGGTTTGTTACTAAATATGATAATGGTCTTTGCAGACATCCTCTCTTCTTTGATTCATTAATTAGTTTGGCCTAATGATTGAGTGTGGTTAAGGGTAGATCAAATGTAGCATTGTGAATGAGAGCAACTATTCATGAAACATTCCAAAACATTTTTGCACACACTTTATTTTCATACAACCACTGCTCTTACTCTGTTTAGGATTTAACAGCGTGTAGTGATATTAATTTTCAAAATTAATTTGGAATTATCGCCAAAATATTACAGAGTGAAACTTTTGAACTGAGCATTTTTAGTTAGGAAAAAACTAATTAAAGACAACTCCAAAATAAAGTTATACGTAAATGAATTAAATTTAATTAAAAAATATTATCAATTCCAAAGGTTGAAAATGTAAGCAATCTTGGGCAGAGGTGTCGCAAGTACAAAGACAAAAATATGAAAATATGAATCTAAAATCTACCTAATACTGGCTATCAATTACTATAGTTTTTGAAGTTGTTACAAGTGGTTTCAGTGTTATTCAGGGAGTTTGATTAGCTGTCAGATGCCACATGTATTTGACAGAATTTATTTGAAGGTAGCATCTACTTTTTTTAGAATAAAGTGAATTGAGGATTTTATATTTTGATTTCCTGGAAATGCTCTTTTATGCATTTTAGGAATTTTTACCAGAATTCAGTAAAAAATAATATATTTGAAAAGAACTAAGAAAAAGGGCTATATGAAAATATGGTAGACAAAAAATAATAAGCCTAAAGTGTAATTTTTGGACATTGTTACAAAATTTTCTTTTAATTTAGAAAACTGAGGTCTATTTGTGACAAAGAAACCCCTCAAAAAGGGTAAAGGTGCATATACATGTTTACATCTGAGCACATACATGCATGAGGCTAGCCAAGGTGGAACTCATCACTCCTTTGTCTTCTCAAAAAATTTATGAAGTCATTCGAATGAGGAAAGTATCCACTTGTGCTATAAATGAATTTTCATTTATGTAACAACTCCTCTCAAATAGCATTCGTGTAGCTTTGGACTGAACAGCAAAAAACTTGTGGCATTAATGCAGAGGTACTTATCTGTATGCTTGTTGTGCCTTGACTTGACTTCTATGTTAAAGTGCTCTGATGTAGGTATATATGTCTTAAAACATGCCTGAGAGAGAATAGCCTTTAAATGCATAAGAAATAACTGCGAAAGATTTGTTGCAATCCCAAAGTATTGAATATGATAGAGGATGCCCGCACATCTGAATGCTATTAGAAATAAGGCACCACTTTTGAAGTTATTTTACCCACTTTTTCGGTACCTTATTCAAATTTGCTTGCCCCTCATTTGAACCCATGAGCAGTGATAAGAAACTTTTTTTTTAAATAACTTTATTAAATGAATTATAAATTAATGTACTCATTAATTAATAAATCACAATGAACAAAAATTTTTTAGATAAAAGTGAGATTGAAAATTGTCTCTTGGGAAGCCAGGATATTTTTATTGTGAAAGTGGTGTGGTTTTTCATTTCACATGCGTCCTCTGTTATACTATTTAATACTCACTGGTTGCAATATAAGATAACTAAATATTCACTCTCGTAAGATCAGCAACAATTTAGTGAGGAGGAATAATGTTTTTTTCTTTCTTGTTTTTCCTCTACATTTGAAACACTTAAATAATTCGTTGTAGTTAATTATATATGATTGGTATTTTCTTTCTGTTGACAGGTAAAGCAGAAAGCTTGTGTGAAGCAGCTGATTGAATTTTATAAAATGACAATGAGTCAGTTTAAAAACAGCACGTATGTATCATTCTTTTTAGGTTTATTTTTCATGTTATAGATGTTCTAATCCATAATGCAGTTACAAATTCCACTAACGCCTCCTTTTACTTGGCAAAAAGTAGCCTAAGAATCTCCCAGAACTATCCACCAAGTTGAAAGTTTCTTACATAGTATAAGTGATGGAAACAACAAAATTGTTTGTGGAATCGACCTTTTATATTGTAGTTCAAAAACTCATTTATTTACTCTGCTATTTGGTAAATTTACATATTTTTTTATCATTGTTATATGGAGGATGGAATGTGTTAATCTTTTCCCTCAAGTATTTCCAAACAAATAATGAAAAGTGAGCTTGAAAGTCTTTTGTGGGATAATACTTGTATGAGGTTTTAGGCGCACCACTCGGCTGATCCTAGGTATGATCATACCTGTGCACAAGACAATTTTCTCTGATGACAAAATATTAGGAATTAAGACACAATAAAGCTAAAACGTTATTTGTATGATATGGGTGTGTGTGTAGATTAATCTACAGCACCACACAAATACCACAGAAGGTGTGTATGTGTTTGTTGCTTGATGTGTGTGGGCCTTGCCCAGTATCAAAGTTTAGATATGCAGGCGAAATACATAGCTGTGAGCGCAAAAAGGTAGTTTGTGGATATAATCCACTGTCCTACTAAGTAGTTGACGAGTGTGTAGTACACACTCGTTCATCAATGACCACCCATCGCCACATACGATATTGTTTGAAGTTCAAAATGTGTCCAATAAAATAATAACTGTTTATAATAATTATTAGCAATGATTTTCAACATTAGGTTTTATTATTTTTGTATTTTGTTTTGTCGACAGACAAATTCAAAATTCTTTCTTTATCCATTCTATTACTATTGCCGACAATTTTAATAATGTATCGTTACCAAGAGCAGTGGCGCCCATGGTGGGGTCCAAGTGGGACAGCTGCCCCACTTGATTTGGGGTGGGTGGTCTAGAATGAGTGAGGTAGGCAGGGTAAAAATTGAGGAAAAATGAAAGTTTTTTAATAATATAAATCATCTTGTATACTAGGTGAAATAAGCTAATAATTTTTATATTTTGGGTCAGAAGACTATGGCGGCAAAGTTTACCCAATATACTCGTCAGCTAAGTTTGTAAATTTTTGAGAATGTAATAACTCTTTATTAAGTACCTAAATAAAAATGGAAAAAGAAAGAAAAATATCTCTGCTGCAAATGTGTATTTTCCAAAAGAGTCAAAGTTTTGTAACTTGGCTGTTATTTAAAAACCAGTCGATTTCGCTTAAATTCAATACCAAACCAGTCTTTAATAGTTTTCAACTGCCGTAAAAATTTAAAGCCAAAATCTTTCAGTTTACGGGTTGTAACACAAATGTGTAGCCAATGAAAGCTTCTAATACCACCTCAAGTTTCTTTGCCATAGATCAAACAGCAGAAGCTCCACACACTCCCAAAAAGTGCCAAAATTAGCAAAAAGTCGATATATATACATATATGTATATTTATTTATATTATGTATAAGGCAGTGAAAACTGCTGTGTGTTGATGGTTTGACTTTGATATTACCTGGAAAAAAATTGCAAAGAATAATTTATCAGAGATTGTTTTATGATGACGTGTTATTTTTAGCATTTTACATGTATGAAGTGAAATATTACTGGCCACCAAATAACTATGAATGAAATATAAAAAAACAGTTTATCACAAGAGATTGTAGCTGAACTGCTGAAGTGTTATATAATCATTTTTGGTTTTTGTTACAAATTTGTTATTCATTCATTTGATTCATTTACTCTACTGATTGTGAGTGATTTAGTGAAACTGATGTTTTTTAATCACAAATTTTAACTTGCTGGATCCTGGCTCCTAGCAATTGTCTTGTTTTGTTAACTGTTATACAATGGAAGAAATCAAATCCAATTTGGACTTGCTGAGAGTTTTCATCTGTGGTCGAGAGAAAAAAAGACTGGAAAATCACACAAATTGGAAAAGGCACACTGACGCATGTAGCAGTAAAAGATTTCCCAAAAAGGGTCAGTCTCAATTGGGATCTTTTTTTCAGGCAAAAAAAATCAAATTATCTGGTAAGTACTTATACATACTACAATATTCATATTACTTGGATGTAAAAGTTAAATTAAATCTAGGCTATTAGATTATTATAGCTTAATATTAAATAATTAAAGGGGAATAAGTAAGTTTAGAAGAATCAAAAAAAAATGTTTTAACAGGAATTGAACAGTTGTATGTAAAAACATATTTTGTTTTACTGCAAACTTTAATATACTGTCTAGACTGTTTACCGAATTCACAATGGCATGCAGTGGCATTTTAATAATCAATTTCCAAGTATTTGAATTAACCCCATAGTAAAAGAAATACAAAGCTATTAACACATCAATGAAATATTTTTCAACTTTGTATGTTCGAATCTCGGTAAATTTTTAACTGGTTACTCTTTGGACTAAAATTCTCAGAGATAATCGACAAGTTTTTGACAGATGACACAGATTTTCCCAGAACATTGGTAACTCACGGCAATGCTGAATCAATTATAAATTCATTAATGCAATCAATTGAACAGGAAATAACTGTTTCACTTTCATGTTCATCGAAGAAAGATGCTCCTCTTGCTGAATCACAATCAGAATCAGGTGAAAAATGGAAGTGATCATTCAAAGACTTCAATCTTGATTTTTAGTTTTTTGCATTAAAAAAATACCTAGCTTGCTTCATCTTTACTAACTTACAATTATATAATTTTATAATTGCTCTTTCTCTTTAAATGTGCAATAGATATTGAAAAACCTGGAGAATCCAATAACCTCACCCTCAAAAATAACGAGAGTGACAGTTTAAGGCAGTGAAAATAAATGTTGATGCAGAAATAAATATAGATGCAAAGGCATTTCATAGAATTAGTCTATTTGATCAACATCAACTAAATCTAAGTGAAAATGATGAACCTACTGTTCAAATCAAGGCTGAGAGAGATACGTTTACAAATAATCAGGTTTGTTTTTTTATCATGACAAAATTAATTACAACAATTTTTTCAAGAACTATAAACATTTTTAATTCAGGGTGATTTTCTCTAACATTTATCATCTCTTTTGTATAATTATGTCTTAATAAATTTTTCACCTCCTCCAAAAATTTTCATACAAAGTTTTGCTAATTTCCAATAAATATAGGCTATGGAAAATACCCATGATATTTTTTCAGAAGGATTGCTTCAGATGGGCTTCTGAATAGTCATAAACTTATTATGTCATTTCATCAATTCATTCAATATTTATTACATGTTGAAAATGAAAAAATTTTAAAAAGGCAGATTTTCAGTTTTTGCTTTTTTTAAGTTTCTATCCAAAAGCACAATTAAGGATTATCATTCTTCAAAATTATCCTGAAAAGCTTAACTTGATGAACACTTAGACTGTAAGACCTAAACAGATGTCAAGATTTTGGTCTTCATGAAACACTATTTTAACCAACTGCATCAGAAGAGAGTATTGTATTGTGTTTGACCCTTTTTCTGGCAATCTAATGAAATTTTGTGCCATTCTCTAACATTTAATATGCATCAAAAAAATATAAATGACAATTCAAAAAATTGGGGCCAAAGAAATCCAAAAAATTCCCTATAGATGACCCAAAAATTAGATTCAAAATTTGGGAATTTTTTTCATCAAAAACGTAAGATAACCAATCACAAGGAACAATTCCAAATAAAAGGGAAAGTCTACGATACGGTATTCCTTGTGCCTATATAAATATTTCAGGTAACACCATTTGTTCAGTATTATATTAGCCTTCCTCAGTTATGCACATGTAAACATTTCACCAGAAAATTTTCAGTTTACCCATTTTATTGTTTGATACATCACCAACTATGATTTTTGAGGTGCTGAGTCTGAATTTGGTGTTCATTTCTGCATTTGATCCATTCTAAATTCTTCAGTCTCCAGGACCCCCTAAAAAGGAGTCAGTTTTGAATTTTCCCATTTTTTTATACGATACATCTTCAAATATATTTTTTTAAATGCCAAGTTTGATTTTGGTGTTCTGTTTTTCATTTGATCCATTCTTCAACCCCTAAGGGACTATAATAAGCGTTTTGAGTTTTCACATTTTATTGTTTGATACATCACAACATACATTTTTTTAGTTGCCTTTTTTATAAATCAAAATCTTTATTGTTATTACTATTAATACAATCCAATATAATAATCTGACAGTATTTAAAATGAATTTTAAACTTTGAATTTGTTTTTCTTGTGTTTGATTGGAATTTGATTGTTGATGAATATATAAATTTGTAAAAAACTGAAAATTTTATATTGACAAATAAATTAGTTTGAATTTCTTTAATTGAAAAAAAAAAACAATATGCTGAAAATCAAATTCAGTTTTGTCTAAGTAGTAAGTATTACAAAATCAAGAAATATCTGTAACTTCTAGAGTAAATTCTTCTTATTGTGAAAAACTGCTAGACTCATTCCGTAGGTATTTCATTAAAAATGGTTGAAATAATAAAATTTTTGAAGAAAAAAAATGGAACAGACTGCGTATAGGGAAATAAAATGTGATAGTTCTAAAATGTTAAAAACAAGTTCTCCAGGTTTAATAATAGTTTATTTTTACAAAATGGAATTACAAATAACGCAGTCACTGGCAGAAATACTTTTTGATATTATTATTAAAATCAATACTGTTCAGTTCTAACTAATTAAATTGTACGATAAATCATATTTAAATGAATGTTGGTTTCATAAGTACCTATCCTTAAGCCTAATATGAAACTGATTGAAATCAAATAGGAAGCAGAGTTTTCAACTACACATCTAAATAATTTAAACATTCTTAACAATAGAAACCCCTTAAAGTTTTAAATAGATGAAATAATGCTATGTATTTCAACATTGTTAAATCAATGTTAAATTTACCAAAATTGTATCAGGAAATATTTGTTATGAAGGGATCTATTTCCTTCAAAAATTTTGCATTATATACGTCTTTGTAACATGTGATGTAGTAGACATTTTTGCAAGCAACTGCGTGACTATAGTTGTAATTCCAATTTATAAAAAAATTATTGTTATAAAACCTGGAAAACTTGTTTTCAAAATTTTAGTTCTATCATGTTTTATGTCCCTGTGCTCAGACAGCTTCATTTTTTTTTAAATTGAATTATTATTTTGAAAAACTTCTTCTTTGTAAGTCTTTTAATCTATTGATATATTTTTTTCTTTTTTTTGTAGTACCCTGATATAACTGATAAAAATATATCTACTCAAATTTTTGATAACAACCCATCAATATTTAAAAATATTACCGATCATTCACCCTATTTGGTAAATGCTATATTGAAACTGGGTCCTTACCAGCCTACAACCAAAGAGCTTCCTGACAAGGATTTTGAAAAGACAAGTCAGGTTATAAATTCCAACCTGCATGGTATTTCTGACAACTGCCTGATGGCTCTTTTAGCCAAAGAACTTGGTTGACTTATTCCAAAACAGAAAATCTAGTATATTGTCTTAACTGCATGTTTTTTTGGCAAAAATGCAAAGAAAGCTTGGGTTATTGATGGGTGCCAACGTTAGAAGAATGGCAATGCTTCTTTTGTAAAACACGAGACATCAGATATCCATATCAAAGCTACTCTCTTACGTAAGATTTTATCAGCTACCTTGCCTGTTCAACCAGCCTTAGTTAAAGCTCGAAGAATGCAAATTAATCAGAATCGAGAAATTGCAAGGCAACTTATAAATACAACGTTGTTCTAAGAACAGCACTTTCTACCATTTTGTGGGTATTGTGAGGCTTGATCTGATCGGGTTCAAGGAAATTTCAAAGACCTTGTACTTTTACTTTCAAAGTACAGCCCTACAATGGCCTTGTATGTTCAACCCCTCATGGAAAATTATAAGAAGCCAGAATATTCGTTTGTATCCTGGCGAAGACAAAACAAATTAATTGATGCAGTTTCCTGTTTCATAAGAAAGAAATTTTGCATAGATATTCGTCATAATAAATTTTTCAGCATTTCAATCGATAGTACCTTTGATTTATCCAAGAGAGAACAGGTGTCATTTATTGTGAGATATGTGCATTCAGAAACTGGTTGTATTTATGAACATCTATTAGCCCTCAAAGAAACTCCTAGATCAACTGCGGAAGATATGGTCAAATTATTTGAAGAAGTGTGTGAAACATGGGAATTGGACTGAAAATCAGATCTTGTTGGCCAATCATAATATGATGGAGCAGCTAATATGAGGAGCCAGTACAAAAGTCTCCAAGCCTTGGTCAAGCAGATAAATCCAAGAGCTACTTATATTTGGTGCTGGGCTCACCATTTGAACTTAATCATCGTTAATGCTGTTGGCTCATCAGTGAATGCAGTTAATTTATTTGGCAGTCTCAAAAAGGTATATGCTTTCATTTCATGTAGTAAAAAAATAAATAATCTGTACGAAGAAAAAAAACAAAAAGAAAGGTATCCAAATCAAAGAGTGAGACAATTAAAACGAGTAAATACTACACGATGGATGTCACAATCATTTGCCTTACACACAGTTCTAGATACATTTGAAGCTCTTTTGGATACACTGGAGGAAATTCGCGCTACTGATGGAGTTGTAGACAAGGAAGCAGGTGCTATAGGTGGTGGTTTACTTTCTTATTTTACAAAAGAAAGTTTTGTATTTACAGCATTCATTTTTAAGAATATTTTTGCTATAACTGATGGAATGACCAAAATTCTTCAGAACCCAGATTTTGATCTACTTTCTGCCAGCAAAATATTGCAACAGAAATTGGATAAACTTTTCACTTTACGAGAAAATTTTGAAGAGCTTCAAATGAAAGTAGAAGTCTATATAAAAGATGCTGAATCAGAGTTTACACCACTTGAAAACAGAAGATATTGAAAAAGTAAACGTATGAGTGTAGAAAAGGGTGTTGATGAACCAAATCTTGATCCATTGAAAGAATTCAATGTTGAAACATTCCTAACAGCAATTGATATTATCAGTGGAGAGATTCAGAGAAGATTTGTGGGTAAAGACAGTCTCACAATGGGACTTATAAGAGACTTGAGTCTATTATCTCATAAACGAATAGAAGAAATAAGCAAAGATACTACCAAATTGTCAAAAGACGCCTTCAAAGTTTTTTGCAGCATTTATGAGAATTTTGTGAACCTAGACAATATTCGAACAGAATATCAGCAATTTGCTTTATGCGTTATTCAATTGGAAAAGACAAAACAACTTCCAGAATACTTGCACGATTACAATCAAAGTAACAGTAATGAAGAAATTGAAGACTGAGAATTCAGTGAGGATTCAGGGTCTGATGAAGAAAAAACTGCAGAAAAATCAATCCATAGTGGAAATATTCCAAAACTGTTTGCTTTATTTTGCCACTTCAATCTTCAGTCAGTATTTCCAAACTTATTTATTCTTCTTAAAATTGCTCTTACTTTACCTGTTACCAGTGCAACAACTGATAGATCTTTCTCAAAACTAAAACTTATCAAAAATTATCTTCGAACAACTATGTCTGAAGATTGTCTAGAAAATTTGATGGTAATTGCTACTGAAAATGATGTTAAACAGGATTATGAGGAAATTATAAATACATTTGCCAACAGCAGCTATAATTTGAGAAGAAAGTTAATAATTTGAAAAAAAATTTACAACCACAAATAAGTTACTGTACATGAGTTTTATTTTACCTAACCTATCAAATGTTTTTACCTATTCAGTCAAAGATTTTTTGTTTTATTTTGCTTTGTTTTGTTTTCTTATTTTTTGAAAAATATAATTACCTACATTATTTTATTGTGAACTATTTTAGTTTAACAGAATTATATATCATGAGTCATGGGATAGACAACTTGGTTTTTTACTGTTTATTCAATTTCAATGTTGACTTCAGTATGATTTTTAAGTCACAAAAATTTTTCGCTCATAAATAGGTTCAGAATAGTTAATAAGATGTGAAGGAGGGGGGTTAGTAGGTGGGTGGGTGATTCGTTTGAGGCTTTGCCCCACTCTGTTTAAAATTTGTGGACGAAGAGCAACAGCAGTGTGAGCAGTAAGTAATAAGATGACAAAACTATTGTAGTAGGGTTAATACGTAATTTAATTATAATTATTTTTGTTATGGCTTTCTACTTCGCAACTGTCAAATGCATAGAGGTGCTGCCTTCAGGCCTTTTGAGTTTGCCCCAATGCTTGTCATCTAATTCAACAACAGGCGCATCCCATACATGGGACTGCAAGAACTGACAAGAACCTTGCCAACGGTATCTGTGATCCACATGAAAGTGATGACAGGTCCGTATGCAAGATTTGGACCAAAAGCCGCCACTATATTCCTGGATTGGATCCTATCACATTCCATGTGTGGGGAAGACTATTTCAACTTCCTTTCTCCCCATTTAGTGCCAGCACCCAAATACCCATTTGTTATGCAATACGGGTTATTTAAAAATCATTATGCCAACAAGAAAATCCGTATCAGGCTCCAGCCAGAGCACAATGCCAACATTAACTACAATTTGGACATCTACGCTGTTCCACAGGGGTTGTTTAGCCACAGATATTTTATCCTGGGGTTAAATTTTATCCGACAATATGTTTGGGCTGCTCGAGCGGATGATTTTATACAAAAGCCCAGGGTCACCAGAAAGATGATCAACGGTGATATTAATACTGGCCAGGTGGCCCTGGCAGACAACCTATTGAGAGTAAGTGTCGACAAATGGGAATCTCTGGCGTACGATCCCAGCGCCCAAGTTTATTTTTAAATTGTAGGGACAACCACTTTTCTTTTATATTCTCAGCATTTTTTTTTTATGACAACAATCATTTTTGTTTTGCTATAAATAAGTAATTTTGTTTTAATATGAAGATATATGTTTCAGTTCCTATTATTCTATATATTTCTTGTACATAATTCGTAATTTTTCATTTATTATAATTGTTCAAAAACTACGTATTTCTCTTCTTTCCTCATTAATATGACGACACACCTTTTCCTTTCTACCTTTGAAGACAAAATTTTCATTTTTCATCAAAGACTCAACTCTAATTTACCATACATTTTCACTTCCTGTTGGACAATCAAAGTTTGGGGGGTATGAGAAGTCCGAGATTTTTTGACGACAAAATAAAAATTATTTTCAACTTTTAATGACGTCACAATATGAAGACATCATAGTAAAATTAAAAGACAAATCCAGACATTATAGTGTCCAAATCTGAACTCATATTCAGATTAAGTCATGATGACAGTAATCAAATTTGATTCTCTTTCAGGCAATTTTAATACATTTTATTACAGAGCCAACATATTCATAATTTCACAGTTTTCTGCAAAATGATTTAGTTTGATTCGACAGACTGACACCATGAGATGAATGAAGATGAACCTAAATTCAATGGAAAGTAAAAACCCATCGAATGAAATGCATGCAGCCAACTTCATCTCATCTTATCATTTCTTCTCCACGCTTTTGCATACGGTTTGCAGCCAAATTTATTCTATTTTATTATGCTTAATCATTTATACGCTTACGCTTTGCCTATTGTATGTCGACATGTATATCTGGTATCTTTCTTTTTATTGCTTGCATATATATTAATTTCTACACTTTTTCCATGTATAATCGACATCGCGTGTTCAAAAGTCATTGAGCAGACAATCAAGTGGGGAAACCTTGCCAACAAGAAGAACTGACTTGTAGAAACAAATTTTATTTTTTACTCACTCTTGTTCTGACGATACCCGGTACTGGGTTTTTTTTTACAAGCAGTCCTTGTGCAGGCAGATAGTAGCAGGTCCAAGTTTCAGATCGTATGTTAAAGTCCTCATGTAAGCAATTTATAAGTATACCATCTGCGGATGTAGATATACTTCAACTTGGATCTACCTTGAAGACAACTAGGAATGTTCTTTCGTCATTAGTGACAACACAAAAGTCATTCTTAAGATGTCAGTTTTATATCACACTTCAAGGCGATCTTTTGAAAACACCTACGAGGTGATGTATAGTTGACAATACAATCAGATGGAGTTCCTGGCATCTATTAGGAGGGAAATTTGGTATGTTGCGGGCAAACCTTAGACAAGCTTTGTTCAAGATAACTGCATTGCTCTGTCAATTAAAGGTCGTGTAGAGCCTTCTTTAGCACATAGTGGATTTGTATTCCATCTATTTTAGTTATTTTTCTCACCTCACTTTTTACACACCAAAAGTTCTAAAGTCTAAAGCTTCTGATAGGGGTTTTTCACATAACCAAATTGCCATCTCTCATGAGGACAAACAATTAGGTGAAGACAAAAGAACTCTCTGATGGTTTCTCCTACTTGTTTTCTATAATAGCTTTTTTTGTTATTTTATTATTTTTTTGCTTTACACTTTGCTTTATATGCTTTGTCAACGCTGTGATTCTTTTGTAATTAAGTCTTTGACAAAATAATTCTGCTGTTCATTTTTGTAAGTTCCAAACATCTTATGGATCGAAACTTTGTTATGTTCTTCTGTTGACACTTCACGCTTATTGCTGATTCATCATATTAATTTGCTGAGATATGAAGACAATGTAAGCTGTGTTCCACAGTGTTCAAGAAACCTAATTCAAGTCAAGAAGAATTCAGCAGCCGTAGGGTTTAACAAAGTTAAAAAATAAAATGTCTTGAAGTCATACTATCAAGACTCCTCGAATCAGTGTTTCAGCAGCATGATGTCTTAGTTTTAAGACATTGTGATGTCATTAACATTTAAACACATCAAGGTTGACTTTATGAGCCGATTCATTTCAGACGCTTCATAAAATATGGCAACCTTGACAGGACTCAAACCTGTAAACAGTTGCCTCCCAAAGGCTGGCATATATTTGTCTTCATGACGTTAAACGATGAAACACACATACATTTATATGTACAGGTATAATACATTGTATGGGCCATGATCAATTATTTGATAAGGATCTCGGTGATGTCATGGACCAGCACCAAATGCGCGTTGTTTCTTATCAGCTTACAGAGGCAAGAAACGATGTAAACTATGACATAATACCATACGTAAATGTATGTATGTATGTCTGTGTACATGTGCCAAATTCAGTATATAAGCTCACAAAACTGGCTACAAAATTGCCAGTGTTTGCCTTGAATTTGGCTCTCTCATACTTACACGCAAAGCTGTAGATTACCTTCTACGTGTAAATATCTCTCACAACAAGGTATTCCACATCTTTCTTTTGATTATTGTCAGTGGAACTATCCTTTGTAAGACGTATCTATTCTTTTTCACCAAAGCATCTGATGAAAACTAATATGAGTAATACGCCATTATGGTTTTCATCACCAACTTCACACTTTTGGTGAAGAATTCATTTAGGGGAGGAGAGAAATTCAATTCTTAAATTACCACCTCCATTTACTCTTCTTCTTATTGAGAATTCCAACTGTAATGTATGAAAAATATTCGGTGTATAGAATCTACCCGAATATATGAGTAACAGTCTGGTGTTTAATTGAATTCATACACACACATTCCTTTAATGAATAACCCTATTTGAACATATTCTGCCTCTGTAAATTATTGAGGATGAATTAACCTCTTCTCCGGTAATAGCCAATTACAGTAAAATATTATCCCAGACTAATTTGGATGTGAAAATTTGGTTCAAGGTTATATAAACTCATGAACTTTTAATCAAAGTGTTTGTTCTTAAGTTAACTTGTTTGAAAGTTGAAGCAAAATTTTTATTTTATTCTCTCAATGAGTTCTGGATCCATCTTCAGTGACCCCAAATGAGTGTATCTTTTTATTATATGACATTAAATTTTCATTTATTGTTGTACAAAATATGAGTTTTACGAATTGTTATGACACACGGTATGAATGTAGAAAAAAAAAAAACTAGCGCAGCAAGCTTGGCTAGAAAAAGCAGGTTTTCGAGAGATAAAAATACGAATTTTTTTGATGGTCACATTAATTTTCTGTAAGTTCGTCTGCGTAAATAGTATGAGTGTGTGAAATTTGTTAGCTGCTGACGAAATATTAAAAAGTGTGAAATTTAAAAGCATTATTTCTTAAAAGAAAAAATTAATGAAGATGGTAAATATGGTGAATAATCATATAATTTCAAATAAAATCAAAGAAATACGACAAAGTTATAAAATGAAAAAAAAGAAAACAGGAGCATGTGGATAATTTTTATAAAAAGAAAAGTTCAGGCAAATTAGAAAAAAAAAGAAAAAAAAAGGTTTACCGGAAGTATCGACCGGTCGATCCCCACCAAAATTGGTAGCATGCTACAGTAAGTTATAATAAATATATGTTTCAAATTCCGTACATATTGTTCCAAAATTGCGCATTTCATGACCAATATAAAAACAGAAATAGCTGTACGGCAATGCCGTCTGGCTGATTTGCGCCAAAATTGGTAGTTTACTACAATAAATTATAATAAATATTCATTCCGAATTTGGTGGATATTGGAGAAAAATTAAGCATTTTATACCTAAAATAAATAAAAAATTGTGATACCGGAAATACCATCCACCTGATCAGAACCAAAATCAATAGGTCTGGTCCTTGGCCTAATACAAATGCTTATACCAAATTTCGTGATTGTCGGACAAAAATTGCGACCTGTATCATGGGAACAAAAAAAATTTCAGAAAATTTTTTGTCTGCTGTTGCCCCGGTTTACCAAGGACATAACCAAGTGATGAGAGGGGAGGCTTCCCAAAAATATTTTTAGAGTTGGAAAAATAGACTAGTTGCACGTATAGCTGAAAAATCGTGAAATTTGATGACCTTTAAGTTGGAAATTTTGAAGTAGGAAAAATTGAAAATTGTATAGATAATATGTTGGAAAATCATGCCATTTGATGACTTTTTTTTTTAACTGTTACAAATTTCAAAAGTTTTACTTGGAAATTCTCATTTTTCTCCTCTCTCTTAAAAAAGGCATTCACTATGTACCAGCAGTTCACCATTGAAGTTTGTACCTATAGTTTATGCGTTGTAAAATGGTTACATTTTACATTGATGTTATCAGTGTTAATGCACCTTCATAATTAAGCAAATGCAGACTAGAATTTTGCTTTTTGGGGGAACTTTGAGAAGCTATCATTGCACCTATTGGTCATGCTCAAATTTTTGTTTTCATAAAAAACTTAGAAAAATTTCATTTCTGAGAATATGAACACTTCCGAAGTTACATACAAAATTGCACTCTGTACAATAATAAACGCAACCAGTCAAACAAAACTAATATCGTTTGATTAGCCCAATATTGTTTTGATTACACCATACCCAAAACAAGTAAACTCAGTGATACAGACAAAAAACATTTTTTCCTTTTTTTTCCTCCCCTTTAGCAACATAACTGATCCGATTCAATTCAAAATAAATAAAAAACATTAATTTTGAATATTACAGAAAATTGATTACTTCCACACCGAGGGAAGATTCACCAGGTTTAATGCCACCAAACCTAACTCCTTACAGTCCATCCACCCAGAATCCAGTCATGGCCTCATAGCTGCAACTCAAAGGGCATGCACCAGTGGCAAACACAGTACAGTCTAGTGTACAACCAACACAGCTGGCTAATGTGGCAAAAAGATTGGCTGAAGCAACTGGTGCCACATACCAAAATCTTGAGCGCAAGCTGCTTTCAAAACCTCAGAAGTCTACACAAAAGAAAACCACTAGAAGGGGAACTAATTCTTCTTTCAGCGACAAAGCTGTTCGAGAAAACTACAACACACTAATCGTACTTTTCTTAGACTCTATAGCAGTGGCTGGAATGTTTATCCAAAAAATGGATCAGTTGCTGAACTCACCTGAACTAACACTAGTTCAGGCAAGAAGTCAGATTCCAGTCATCAATGAAATTATTAATGAACTACGGATACCACCACCGGATATTCAAACCCAGAGGCTCATCATTGCCCAGAATCACATCCGTCAACTTCTAGACCATTTAGGCCTAATTGAGGTCAAATTCCCAACTCCAGGTATAATGAAGATGGACACATCACCAGCCCCCACTCCCTTTACCACCCAAGTGGGAGGTAAGCAACTGGCACAACAACAACTGGCTGCTCAGCAACCAAACTGGGAAAAGGAAATGCAGGAGGATAACAAGTATCAAGAAGCACAGCGTCAGGAGGCAGAATATGCCACAGAGCATAAACGCACTACAGCATTAAAAAAAATGGCGGAGAAGGCTGCAGTAGACCACCTCTGCAAAGAAAAGTGTGAAAAAACTCTCGAAGCTATAAAGGCAATGAGGGATGAAATAGTTAAAAGTGTGGTAAAAGATTACAATATCCGCGATCGATACGTAATCCCAGCCATCTATAGAGGTAGTATCACATCTACAATTAATAATTCTGAGAACTCTGAAAAAAGGAATTCTCAGAATAATAATCATAAACATGATTCATTAAATTTGCTAGAAGAACCAGAATCTTTAAAAGATACCGGATCTTCAGAATGCAACTTGGTGAATCATGATAGCATAAGAGAGATAGAAAATATTATCCCTCCTACCAATTTAGACTAAACAGCAATAAAATGTATGAATCTAATACTGCCTTGGTACCCAAACCTATCATAGGGAACAATCACAAAAAACAAAATCAAAATAAAATGAGAGATCCCATTCCCTGATGTTGGAAATTGGATCCAAACAATCAAATTGAGCAACTGGCAATGAATTTAAAGGCACCTAAATATCACCAATAAAATAAGATGGTTCTCTTTTAACCTACCCAGAATTTATTAGGAGTTTTAGAATGTATGCACATTTACACACAGACATTCAAGTGTCACAAAAAATTAATCTATTGGAACTGAACATTCCAAAAGATATATCCAAAAAATTTAATCATTTTGCTTCAGACAAAGTAGGCTATAAACAACACCTACAGTTCCTACATGCTAGGTACGGGGACCAAAGTAAAGTCAGGGAAGAAATTTGGTACCAAATTACCAAATTTCCAGTAACCCATAACTCAATTTCATCCATCCAAGATGGTATGGATGAAATAACAGTATTGATTGATCGTTATTTGGTCATTGACAAAGAACAAGTTTTTACCGTCACTGTAAAAAATTTTCCACCAAGATCATATATAAACAATTTCAAAAGCAGTGACAGACACGTGTCACACCTGTTTTTGGCAATAAGAGAATTTATTAAAATTCATGAGATGTTTGAAGATGAATGTCTCATGAATCAAAATTCTGAAAAAATGGAAATAGGGCAACCTAAAGGCAACACCAGATTTTTGGCAGCCACCTTTCAAAAAAATAATGACCAATCAAACTCTGAAGGAAAAGATAAACCCAATCCAAATAGGAAGAGAAACAAATCAAATAATGACAATAATAAATCTAAACAAACATGTAACTCTTCTGTTTCAGAACATCAAATACAGGCAAACATAGTGTATCGGGCTCAGAATACTCCAAAGTGTATCCTGAACATGCCGTCAGCTCCACGAAAAGCATGCGTCTTTTGCGGAAAGAAGCACCCATCATTCCTCTGTTATGACAGACGGTGGAACACGCTGCAACAACGGCAGTGTGAATACACTGAGCGTAAGTTGTGTAGAAGATGTGCTCAGTATCATACATCTTATGAGTGTGTGGTAGAACCAGCGAGCCATTGCAAATGGTTCCACTGTTTAGCGCAGGATCACCATGCAAATCTCTGCCCAAAAACCCTGTACCCTATCAACAAGGGGCATGGGGAGAGATGGTATGCGACACTTCGCAAAAGGAAAGAAAGTTCAAGTAAGCATTTACCTGATTCACTACAAGTCTCAAAACAAAATGATTTCAATTCTAAAGAGTCATGTGTTTTCAGAACGTGCTATCCACTAAAGTTGAGGATCAATGGAAGGCGCCTATAGAGCTCAACAAAGAGCAAAAGCAGTGCTTGCCAATAAGCAGTGAGTACTTTTCAGCATTTATCAAAAATAAGAAAAATTCTATGTTCCTAGTTTTCCAATCATATGCTCAGCCACGATACCTAAAACAACCAATCAAAATACACGGCTTTTTTGATTGTGGAAGTATAGATACTTTACAATTTCGAATCCCTAAAATTAAAAGGATACGAAACAGAGCTTTTGAAATTAAAAGGTGTTGAAAATCAAAAATCAAATATTAAAATAATGTTTGGTAGACTTCGAAATTTCAACACCAAAAGGCAAAAAAGTTCAAATTACAGCAAAAATGTTAAATAATATAACGCAAAATTTGAAACAACCATACCTAATAGAATTTTACAAAAATTTCCCTGAGTATTCAAATATTGATTTTTCAAAATTGGAAAATGAGCATACGATTGACCTATTATTAAGAAATGATTATGTGTGGTCGTTTGTAACGTGAATCGAACACATCTCACTGACTATAATTTTAATTGAAATAGAATTCAGTCATATGTTAGGAGGAATCCTTCCTATCCAGACTGAAGTCAATGAGTCATTCACACCACTCTTCTACAATACACAAGAAGTAGAGAACTTATGGCAACTGGATGCAATAGGCATTGAGGTGTCATGGGGTTACACTCACATCATCGTCACAATTTTCAAGCTGCGCTTAAAAGTATATAAGTGATGATGAAGAAGCCTCAATGAGGCAGAACAGATAATGCTGACTTCAGCACACTTTATGTATGCTAAACTCTGAAACTTCACCTTAGATCTAGATAAAACACTAGAGGAAACTGCTTTAATGGAATCTATGGGGAAAGGACCAATAAAATTTACAACAGCTTTGGGCGGCATGGAAAACCCTCTATTTTCCATAATTGAAAGATAGAGTCCCAAAAGGCGTAAGAAATGCTTATCATACAGTCAATTTCCAACCTAAGGTTGGAGATATTGTCCATATCCTAGACATAATGGCTAAACAAGGTGTCTATAAATTAGCTACAGTAGTCAACCTGTTGACATCAGGTGACAGACAAACACATAACACTGAAATTAGTTTACCTAGCTCAAAAATTGTGAGCAGACGTATAAAGTTCTTAGCACCCTTAGAGCTAAGCATTAAAGAAGTAGAAGATAAAACTCAACCAGTTTAATTTCTACTCAAAATACCTGTAAAAATGCACACAGACACGCAAATTACAAAAAACTCCAATGAAATGTGGCATCATTGGAGTATTGCTATCTTTAAAGTCAAGACAGCACTTACTCTCATTGACCAGCCACTTAACTAGGATATAGTGGGTGAGAGGTGATAGCGGATTGCGATCCAACCGACCAGAAATTAAGATAACAAAACTATCCCAATTTCACAAACAGACCAGCCACCTAATAAAAATGTTCTTTTTTTCCAGAGTCACTCTTGTATGGCGCCAACCATTGATCACCCCTCCATTCCACAAAAATGTAAATCTGAGCAGTCTGTAGGGGTACAACTAAAAGGTTGGAGACCTTTCCCAATAAAAATAAAATTCCTTTCTTTGTAAATAAAAAATTTTTATTTTTGTTCAAAAAATATTTTTTTTGTTTGTTAATTTTTTATTTTTGTAAATAAGTTGTATCTCATTTTAAAAGTACACTTTTTTGTTCCTATTAATTTTAATAAAAACATAATTTGTACTTGTGCCTATGTCCTTGAACAAATTTTTTACAGGCCTCTAACAATACCTAATCTTGGGAGACTGGTTATGGACACCTCACCTAGTATTATGGGTGTAGCCTACAATCCTCTATGCGCCTAGCGGGCATTAGGAGAACTCCTGTACCAAAGAAATATAGGTACAGGAGGACTGGACTGAGGAGGTTGCTTTCAGTCTTGGACATCAAAATTTGTGAGGTGTGTGACAACAAACTCTTTTATAGTACTCTGACATTAAATACATTCTTAATATATAAGTGCTGTAACATAGTGATTTCCTATCACTATACAGATTGGTTGGAAGGTACTTCTGATGACATTATTTTTATTTTTGTTATAAAATTTCAAATTTTGAACCAACAGGAACATAATGGAAAACAAGTATTTATTATGATCTATTCTAACATGTTATTAATTTTGATGTGAATTGGCAGGTGGGTACTCACAGTGTAGCTATTTCGATATTATTTTGGCTACAAAATGCTTAATTTTGAACCAATGACTAAAAAATTTGCAACAAATATTAACTATAATTGATTGTAACCCGCTTGCAATTCTGGTAAAGTTTGACCAAAGTTACTTGCAAAAACTCTATTTGATTTTAAAAGTGATTGTTTTTAACTGCAAAATTTAATATAATCATGAAAATTATGATCTATTATTAAATTTTTTTGCAACACCTGCTGATAACTACATTTTTATACACACCTTGATGATGTATAAAGCAGTGGATTTTAGAACCATTTAGAACGGATGAATAAAGTCTTCACTTTTTTCATTAGTCTTTACTTTAAAAACAGTCTTGTGCGGATGTGTCACTTTATACACTAGTCCTTCTGTACAGTTATTTCCTTGTTTTTTTTTCTAGTTTTTTCATAAAAGTTTCTCTGCTTTAGGGATTTAAACCACTGACATATAGGGTTTTGGAAGCTAGTACCTTAACCACTATACCATGAGATCTGGTTGATCTATTTGTGATAGTTTGGTCTTATATGTTTACCAATTTCCAAAATATTTATTTATCTCTTTTTCTTTTTTTAGGAGAGTGGATGTAGCCAAAAATAGCGTATGATACACCTGTATCTCAAATAATCTTAACTAATTTTATACTTTTGAATTTTCTCAATCCTACTTTTTCTAATGGAGTTGCTTTTTTAATAAACTAGCTATCACTACAAATGCAGAACTACACACAATTGAATCATTATCACCCATCATAGAATGCTATCTTATTTTTGAAGTCTGAAGTCTGAACTGTTTTGTCTGACCAAGTCAACGACTCAAGTGCAATGTCACACTCTTATACAAAATGTGAGCATGCTACCACAGACATGCACAGACAGAATCATTACTGCTACAAACACAAGTGGAACAAGCTTGTAACATTGATCTGCCATCTTACTACCTAATTTGTGAAAGTGAACTCGTGTAACAATGAAAGTATAGTAGAAGTTGCTACCATTATATGAACGCTTGTCCAGAGACATACAGCTAAAGAGATGTCCAACACCCGATCGAAAACATGAAAAAGATAGAATGTTGTGAAACATTTCAAAGTTCGAAATTTGTTACTGCACATGTGTCAAAGCTTAGTAGTGTGTGTGTGCAGGTATAGAGATGTCAGTTCTCACTACGAAATATGCCTAGCTTTGTCTGCACAGATCATTGAACAAAGTTGACTTTTTGTTGATGATGATGATGATGATGATGATGATGATAATGATGATGATGATGATGATGATGATGATGATGATGATGATAATGATGATATTGATGATTATAAATAATAATAATAATAATAAATGATAATGATAATGATCAAAGATCTTTTCACATTTTCATACCACAGCGCATGAAATGAGTTGGACGTCTCTTTAGCTATAGGTACCTATGTCTCTGCCCTTGTCTCATTCCTTGTCTCCATGAATTTTGTGAAAACATTTTCACCTTAGAACGAGACATGTGTTCTGCCTCACCTTACCTCGTTGGGTACATGCTCCAAATGTATACGACTATATATGTGCAGCTTTTACATATCTTCGATTTTGAGATGAATGTGTGGTTTGGAGACTTTAAATCAAACATGATAGTTCACTCCGCGATAGGGTGTATTTTTGAAAATAAAACTAAAACTTTGTTTCTTATTAAAAATAGTAAGTATTGTGTTAGGTGAGATTTGAGTTACGACAATGTCTTCTGGGTTTTAATAGGTAATAAAAAATAGATGTAAATAGGTAAATACTTCGCTTGGTTTTGGTGTGTATTAGGTTTATTGTTTCATTGTGTACTTAACGGAGGAAATAAAGTGAATCTGGCGTTGTGTATTTAGTGAAAAAAACTCCGAGGAAAGTTAATTAAAAATATAGGGGAATGAAACATATGATTGTATCCGTATTTTGGTTTTCTAGAATTATCTTCAGAAATTATATTGGTTTGACTGGTTGTTAATGTTGTCGGCTGTGATTGTAGTGGAGGAGTTTACTATATGTTGGTTTAACGTCACAAGGACGAATAAAATATCTCGTTGTCACACACCTTAGCTCTCGCCTCGCTATTAGACAACTGTTTGGCGTCGCCTCAGCTCAGTATCTACAGTCATGTCGAGTCCTCTGCGCATCGCCAGTGCGCACAGGACTCGTGGCCGTAGTCATGACACTGGGGGCGGTGTTCCTGGGTGGCCATCGGTGGCCATCTCCGAAGATTCCCCTGAAATCTAAAAAG
Organism: Ericerus pela; assembly: GCA_011428145.1. Classification (NCBI taxonomy): domain Eukaryota; kingdom Metazoa; phylum Arthropoda; class Insecta; order Hemiptera; family Coccidae; genus Ericerus; species Ericerus pela. Next base: position 1,011,778 of record WOFM01000198.1, on the reverse strand, counting down.
ATTAGACGTACATGTTTATATATAAAATGTTATTTTATTATTATGAACAACAAACATAACAATTATAATATAGGAACATGTTAAAATAGGTATGTACAGAAATTATAAGAAAATAGGAACAAATTTTTTCTTCTTTTTCTGACGTTACGACGTAACGGTGACAAGGGAAAAAGATACTTTCAACGAAAGTTCTTTTCGATCACCGGACGCTGCATCTGAGAGGATGAGACGAGTTATTGGCCTTAGATCACAGATTCTGTAAAGGAATATTTGGGAATTAGCGAGTCGTATAAACATCAACGATGCTTAGTTAAGTAGTGCACTCTGCCACCTATTACCCGAAGCTGTTTATAAAGCACATGACAGTAATAGTGGGTGCCAAAAAATTGTAGTTATACCGTTTTTAGGAGTATAGTGTCCAATTATGGCGTACCCTAAAGTCAGTAAATTGGCTTGTCAGTCCATGCTATTTTTGTCATAATCAGGAGAGATCTATCGGAGGTACGATACTACGTATCGAGTTTATCTACGTCTCTGTCATCTAACTCCAATGGAGCCAAGAACTTGAGAGGTCTTTTAGATGTTTGCTTGCTTGAGAATTCTATTTTTGCGTGACGGACTTGTCCATCACGAGATTTCTCTAAATCAATGATTTTTGCAAGTTTGTAAACGCCAGGTTTGGATGTATAGTCCAGAACGTGTACTATGTTGTTTACTTTCGGTACAAATGGTACCGTGCACCCTGGATTGGAGAGCGCAGTTGGTGGTCTATCTCTTAGATATAAGAGATATTGTCTCTTCCAAGTTAACCAAAGGTTTGTAAGGTAGTCTTGGTCGAGTTTCCAAATGTCCATAAGCTGTTTTGCTGTAGGAGTTGGATCTTTATTCGATTCATTAATCGGATTGCTTAGGTGTCCTAAGTTAGCCCGCATGAAATGTGCGGGTGTTAATGTCAACTGGTCTAGCTCATCCGGAGATGGGCATAGAGGCCTTCTGTTAACCATTGTTTGTATATCTTTCAAGCTCGCTTGAAAGGTATGTTTGTAGATTGAGTTGTGACAGTGGACTTTATAAAACACTTGTTTTATAATTCCAATCAGTCGTTCATAAACTCCACCATACCATGGTGCTTTAGCTGGGATGAAATGCCATTTAATGCCTCTTTCATCTAAGCTAGGTTTTATTTTTCGTTCTTCAGTGAACGTTTTCCAGTATTCTGGTAAGTATGTTGCAATTAGGTGGAATTGCGCTGAGTTATCAGATAGGATAACTTTTGGCGTACCTTTGTCAGCAAAAAATGTTAAGAACGCTGTCCAGATATCCTCTGTTGTCAAGTTTGACACTGAGAGTAGGTGTACTGCTCTAGTGGACAGACACGTAAATATCAGCACCCAATTTTTAACGGGTGGTGTAGTTGGTGTTGCCAACTGTGCTTTCGTTTTTGGCAGGTATTTGTCAATTACCATGAAGGGGCCAAATATGTCCACACCTGTATAGGTGAATGGATTCACAAAAGGTACCAGACAAAAGTCTGGTAGAGCTGAAAAAGATAATTGTTTAAACAGTCTTGTTTCAGCTTTTTTGCATAGCGTACATGACTTCTTTAGAATTTGAGGTAACACTTTTAGTGACTTTGGCACGAAGTAGTGTCTTCTAAAGTCAGCTATGGTAAATTTTGTACCAGAGTGTACGTTTTTCAGATGTATGTGCATCAGAATTAATTTTGTTAAGTGAGACTTAGGATGCATCAGTATTGGTGATAGCATATCTCTTGCATACTCAATATCGGGTAGATAATTTACAGTACGTAATATCCCAGATGGATCAATAAGGATATGGAATTTTTTGTACAGGATTTACGGAGGGTGATTTCGTTTTTCTAATACTTCGAGTAGTTTTGCGAAGTATTTCTTTTGGTCAGCTCTGATGAAACAGAGTAGAGCAAAATGAAACGTGAAATCTAACAATGCATAAGGTGAAATTAATCTTTTTCTCCTTATTCGTTGTTTACTAAATCGTCGTACGGCTTCTATACATTGTAGAAGTGTGCGTACGGGTTTAGATAGAGTATTGAATTTCATTATATCTATGTTGAATGGAGTGTTCAATGGTAGATGTATGAAACTTTCGAAAGGTATTTCATCTTTCGGAATATAGCATGATTTGGTGATTGTCAAATCAAGTGGCTGACTTTGGTTCGGTGGATCAGCTATCCACTGTTGCGACAGAACATCAGGTTCCGGAAGTGTGACTTCGCATTGATCTGTATTCGGACCAATGGAAAAGTGTGGGATGAATCTTTTTGCTGATTTCATCTGCCTTAAATATTTGGCAGGATGACGTTTGTCAAATATTGATTCGTCCTCAAGTGTTATTGATACGGATTTTTTAGAAGTTGAAGATAAAACTTCTTTCATTGTATGAAATACAGGCGTATCTATTTTGGTCGGTTCGTCTGGTAGGCTTTCGATTATATTCAAATCGGTTTTTGGCCAAGATTTTTCATCTTGGGATAGCCAAGTTGGTGCAGACCACCATAATGATTTAGAGAGTTCGTGGATAGAAGAACCACGTGAGCCAATATTAGCAGGATTGTCCGTTGATGGGACATATCGATATTCGACAGATTTTATACTTTTTATTTCGTCGACTCTATTTTTTACGAATTGTGGGTGGACTTTTCTTTCTAATAGCCATGTGAGAACACATTTGCTATCAGACCACAAGAATGTTGGTGCATTCTGTAAACCGAGCGGTTTACGTAGGGAACGTAGTCCACGTGCACCTATAAGTGCTGCAATCAATTCGAGTTTTGGAATTGTTATCGGTCGCATAGGTGTTACGCGTGATTTTCCTGTTACAAATCGTACTGCATGACAATTCGATTTAGTATTGCTAAATCTGATATATATTGCCATTGAGTACGCTACTTGTGATGCATCTACGAATACGTGTAGTTGATAGGTATTCGGATTATAAGTTCCTAGACAGAATTGTCTAGGTATACAATAGTTTAGGCTATTGCTGAGATCAGTAATTATCTCAGTGGCTGTTGGTTCGAGATTGTCTGACTACTTCCGCGGGTCTATCATTTTCGATAGGTTCAATCATTTCTAGATCGATTAGTGAGGTAAAATACTGATCGTATCTTACGAAAAATTCTGGATTTTTCTGCAATTTGGCAATTGCCTTTCTAATCATTTGAAAGCTAACTGTCGATTATTGACTAAGGGTGGTGGGCTATATTTGTATAGCCATTTGATTTGATACCTATTGTTCACTAATTTTATATTTTTATAAAATAAGTGCAATGCTTCAGTTTCAGCATCGTTCTCAACGAGGTTTTTGGTTTCGATCCCTAAGGTATCCAATTTCCAAAAATTTTTGATGCTTTCTGGGGATGTAAAAAATGATGGTTCGAATGTGTCACATTTGGTTGGTTTTCATAAGAATCCTCCTAACATTTTTCCGTAATCTGTTTCAATTAAGGTTAGGGTTGGCGACAAGTGTTTAATGTGCTTTATAAATGACCACATGTAATTGTTACCAACTAATAAGTGTATCGTAGATTCTTGGTCCAAACCTGAAAAATCGATATTGGAATATCGTGGGTAACGTTTTTTAAATTCAACAAAATCAAATTCGGATAGGTTATTCGCGATGTGTGGAACCGTATTGGCTTCCATTTGAACCTTAGTTCCATCGCGTTTGAATAGTTCAAATTTTACAATTTGTGTGCGAATTTGTTTTGACATTTGTCCAGCTAGGCCTCTAAATTTGATTGTTTCAGCAAACTCAGAAAAATTTTGTCTGAGGTGTTCATAGGCATATGTGTAGAACATATAGCTATGTTTGCTTCCACAATTGAAAAAGCCATTAATTTTTACTGGATCTTTATCGTTTGGAGCAAGAATGTACGTTGAAAACGTTAAGAAATGAGTGTCAGTATCTTTAATACTAAAAAATGATAAACACTCACTTAATACTGGAACTGCGGACATGGAACTCAGGTTCTCATCCTTTTGGCGTTGCTGCGCAACGATATTAGCGATGCCTTCTTCGGAAGCTGCAGTCGTCTGTAATTGTACAGTTTGTTTAGGATCGGGTACAGGTAAGTTTTGTTGCTGTTTATCAAACAGGTTACCTGGCGGTAAGTATTGCTTGCAGTCTTTCAACTGCTCGATCCATGCAGCCACTCTGCCCTCCGTGATCGGATAATCGATCACAGGACAGAGGTTGGAGTGATGGTCGCTACTTCCGCACTGGAACCATCAACAGTTTGCGGGTGGTAACGCTTTGCAGTACTGAGTACTGGTGTGTGATAGCGCGCATCTCTGGCATAGCCGATAGCGTTCATAGTGCGCATGGCGTGACTCCAAAGTACTCTTTTCTGCAGAGGTGAGCATGATGTTCACCTTTGCAGAAGATACAGTGTGTATTTGGAGTCAGTGGTGTGCGCACCGTTGACGCTGGGATGTGTTGGCCGGATGGGAGATGGACCCATAAGGTCCCCTCTGCATCTGTATTAGATAAAGTTTCATTAGTATCCCTATATTTTGTGCGATTCGAACGTGGTGCTAGTCGCTTTCGAGGATTGGATTTATTCTGTCCTCTTTCGTTCGTTTTCTTTTCTATAGAAATTATCGCAAAATTTCTCCTGCCTTTAGGTTGAGAGAAATTTTTATTTTGTTGGGGTGGATTAGGTTTATCGACCTTTTTTGGTACAGAGGTACAGATAGGCTCCGATAACTCCCTAATTTTAATAAATGATCTAACTGCTTCGAACAAATGTTTAACATTGCATTCGCTACTTTTTAAAGTATTTTGGTACGATCGAGGTGGCAATTTTTTAATTACTATGTTAAATAGTTGTTCCTTGTCGATTACTTTTGCGAGTAAATGGTACCTATCTACCATAATGGTGAGGGTGTCTAACGTGTCTAAAATTGACGTTGTATTGTTAGTGGTTGTGGTGTATGTGGTTATTTTTAGCCACATTTCAGCTCGAATCTTGGATTCGTCCCCATACCTACTATCTAGGAATTTTAGGCGTTGGATGTAGCCAACGTTATCTGGGGAAAAATGATTTATTTTATCTACCAAGAATTTCGGTAGGGCCCCTTGCAGCAGGTTGATTTTTTGTCGGATAGCGATATCTTTTCGTTTATTCACGTAATTGTTAAATCCATTAATAAATCCAGGATAGCCTAGAATATCGCCATCCCACTTTTCTAAATAGAATTTAGGAGGTTTGAGATTTGCAAACCCAGCATCAACTTGATCTTTTGGATCATGTTCCCAACATTTCGAAATATAATTTTCGGATGGTGGTTTTTCGATGGTGTTTGAGTCCATCGCTACTGCCAGGGGTGTTTCATTTTGTACCGGGTTTTGCGATAGCTTGCGACATGACGTGTCGAATGTTTGAGAATTAGTTTGTGATAAAGAGGGTTGGTGGGAACATCGCCTTTTGGGGCTTGGTTCTCCCTCGTTTAATTCAAGAAATGTTACATTATCAATTGAATTTGAAATTTCATTACCTGTCACCATTACTGGCTGGCCCCATTCACCCCTTGCCGGGGTCTGTTGCTCCGCAGCCGCTGGTGGTGGTGGCAAACGTTCGCATTTGGTAGCTTTCTTTGCGTCCGGAAGGTACTGATGTATAAATTCGGCTGCTTGGACGCCAAGGTCCTCGTGGACTAAGGCAGATAGCTTGCGTACTTTCCTCTGCAAGGCGGTCAACACTTTACGAGCATTGGCCTCCTTACGCAGAGCTTCCCCGAGCTCTCCCACTAGTTCCAGTGCCCTGGCATCCCAGCGTGCCTGCTCCTCCCTGCGACGCGGCTCGTCCGTGCTTTGGCGTACCTCTGGTACAAATTGTGGTTGCTGAAGTTGGTGCTGCTGTGTGTTTGATTTGATCGTTGACTGCAGTACCAACAACTTTCGTTTGACCTGTCTGGCCCTGCGTAAGGTTTGTCTTGCGAGGCCTCGAGGAACGTATTCGAGGTCTTTTATAGTAGCCTCAATTGCATTATTTTCATTTGACAATGCGTTGATTTTGTACTGTGGTACGTGAGGTCGCTCAAGTTTTCTTTTGAGCGATTTTGCGTACTCTTCTGCATCCTCGAGTACGGCGACAAATTGTTCGCATTCGTCGTCACTATCGGTGATGTCACTCGTCCCGTGGGTGGATGCTCGGCTTCTTGGCTGTACATCCATTTGTACAGGGGTTGCTGTGCGTCCCGGTGATGGCTGCGTGCTTGGCAGTATTGCCGCTTCTCTGCACAGCTCCTCTACCTCGATTTCGTCAACCCATTGTGGTTGCGGGGACGGCGTTGCATCTTGCTGCCGGGATGTCGATGCCTCTGTGTGTTCCTCCTCTTCCATTAATAACGACTCAGGGTCGAGGAGGACATCGATATCTTCGCTACGCAACGCAGCTTTATCTTGATTACTCATGTTCTAAGAACAGAAATAATAAGTATCCAGAAAAAAATTTAGTTATTTTTCTTCCTCGTGGCAGTTATTATGCCTAACGATTGGAAATAGGGATGCGATCGATTACGAACGATTATTGCATTCGTAATATTTACCTACATTTGAATGAAGGTCAATGACTCAATTTTTCATTGATAATACGATGGCTCGTTTTTTCAAAATTTTTCAAAGACTTTTAGGCAAATGAAAAATCGGGTGTGACCCGTAGGCGAAATGATCATTTTCAATTTTTGCAAAAAGATGTTATTTTCGAATGTAATATTTTTTCTAAGTTTCTAGAAAAACGAAAAAATCGGGCATGACCCGTGGGTGAAAACATCATTTTCAGTTTTTGCAAAAAGATGGTTTTCGAAATTTTTTTTGAAGTGTTTCTGAAAAAACGAAAAATTGGGCACGACCCTTGGGCGAAAACATTGTTTTCGAGTTTTGCGAAAAGATAGTTTTCAAAATTTTTCTAAGTTTTTGTGAAAAAACGAAAAATCGGGCATAACCTGTGGGCGAAAACATCGTTTTCGAGTTTTGCGAAAAGATAGTTTTCGAAATTTTTCCAAGTTTTTGTGAAAAAACAAAAAATCGGGCATGACCCATGGGCGAAAACATCGTTTTCGATTTATTAATAACGAATAATATTATTCGAATTCAGTTCAGTTGCCAGGGTCTTTTGTCAAAAGAAATTTTTGGCATGACCCTGGGGCGATGAACTGATTTCAATTCGTAATTAAATTACGCACAAATTTACTGAAAAAAAATTTTTTAGCTAAGATCGATATGCGATCTTAGCCGATTATAATTGCGGACTTGCTATTGAAATTATAAATTTTTATAAAAATGCAATAGAAATTAATTATTTGTAGTCCGAATACCTATAATTTAGGCTCGTAACAATTGGTTACGAATGCATATTTCAAATATGGCGACACTTTAGAAAATTTGCTGAAGATTAAAATTTTTGTAAGTGTACTTACGGTTTAATTGTGAATAAATGGCGGTACCTTCTGGAAACTTCGCCACTACACTCCGGGGGGAATGAATTCGGTGAAACGCGTAATTAATTACGAAAATAGTTATAATAAACACTATTATAATTCCGCAAATTACTATTAAAATAATAGAACACGATTATCTTTAAGGCAATCAAACAGCAAGTGATTGTGATCGTGTATCTATTCGTACATTAGGGTTACGTTATGCTAAACACGCTGTTGTCGCTGCTGTTGCAGCGTGATGCATAAATTACGTTTGTGTGCGTAATTGCGTAAAGGATTACGATCCTTTTTGCGTATGTGTGTGTGTTCACACAAAAAACTCATACGATGTTCAATCGTCCATTGGCTGGTGAGAGCTGATTGGTTGAACCAAATCTTTTGTTTTCAACACGATCGTTGCATTTCTGAAGAAATTCGATCGAAAAAGAAGTCATTTCTGTCTCTTTTCAGGATCGTTTTTTCAAACGCGTGAGTGTGAGAGAGATAGTGATAGTAATATATTTCTCTCCATCTCTCTCGTTTTGAAGGACAGAGACACAGATGCGCTAATACTTAGCGATGTTTCTGTATTTTATACAGCCTAAATATTTTTAGGACGAATTTTTGAATTCGATGTTTTTTATTTCTGAAATAATATATGTAATAAATGGCGCTGGGGGCGGCGGAAAAATAATTGTAAATTATTTTTTCGTCGGCTATTTGATAGCGGTAATTACGAAATTCATTTCTAGGCTAATTTACAATTAGGAAATGTATTACTATACGGAGTATAGGAAATTATTGTTGACTTGAAGTTCAGTCTCGAATAAGTTAAACTGATTTGTTTTGTAATTAACTGTTAGGCTAATTCTTATCGAGACTGTGAGGTGCGTACTACGTACGGATGAGAGTCATTGACTAGTGGAAGCGTGTAGATTCGAAATTAAATTTCGGATTCCGATGTTCGAAATTAATTTTTGGTTTCCAAAACCAGGTTTCAATCTGCGAAATTAAATTTCAATTTTCCGAAACCAGGTTTCAATTTGCAAAATTAAATTTCGGTGTAAACGAATTATTGAATTCGAGGTCCAGTGAAAAACACTGTACTCCTGCTACCATGTAGTGGAGGAGTTTACTATATGTTGGTTTAACGTCACAAGGACAAATAAAATATCTCGTTGTCACACACCTTAGCTCTCGCCTCGCTGTTAGACAACTGGTTGGCGTCGCCTCAGCCCAGTATCTACAGTCATGTCGAGTCCTCTGCGCATCGCCAGTGCGCACAGGACTCGTGGCCGTAGCCATGACAGTGATTGTCTGTCAACGCAGTTGAAGATCGTGATAAAATAGTTCGATGATGTTTTTGTAAAGGAGAGGTAAAAAAAATCGTCGCATTTTGCCCAGTCGAGATTTCAATCATCAATGAAATGTTAGTGTTGCAGATGAGAACGCATTTTAACATTAACGTAAATTGTATCAAAGTTGAAAGGCAATCTAAAACGACGTCCCGTAAACTCACTGAGGATATTCCTTATCAAAGTCCACTTTGAAAAATGTATTTATTAGATAATGTTAACGGATGATTAAAAGCTCCCAGCAAGGTATGTTTTTTCGTTATTTTCTGACAATCCTGACGTCATTTGGATTACCTAATGAGATGAAATAAAATACCTCCAATCAAAAATGGTTCCCCAAGAAATTTTCAAATTTGAATCCCTAATTCAAAGACTTGCTGGTCGCAGAAGTTGATTAAAAAAGAAAAATTGATATTAAATTTTTCACCGATTATTTTCTCCATTGGTCTTCTATATTTGTACCTATTTAAAGGACGAGTCCAATAAATTTTCTGGAAAATTTTTTTCACGGACGTCTATTATACATAATTATATACGTACCTACCTACCCAATTACTTTTTAATGTCATTATTTATTATTATTAAAAGTTTGTAATCGATATTTTTTTTTTGTGTTACAGTTGACTCCGAAGATTATCAGAATGAAGAAAAAAAATTTACTTGAATTAATTTTGTGTACGTTATATTTATTAAGTTGTTTTTATTTTCGTATTGAAAACCCTATTCTTTGTAGTTAAGGAATTTATCGTAAGGTTTTCATGTTTGGGGTAGGGGAAGATATTAGACATGAGTGAAAGAGAACATTTTATGAAATTCTCGTCCATCTCCACCTAAGAAGTTTTTATTTTTATTTGTCGTTTGAGTATTGTGAGCGTACTCAATGTCTTTAAAGTTGATTTATTTAAGACCGACTTTTTTCAATTCCCAGTTAGGAAATTTAGCCGTCGGATAGCGTTAAAATCCTATTTTACTCTTTGTACTATGTGCCAGTTAAATGAACTAAGATCTTAACTGAGAGTTAAAAAACGGGGTCAAAAAAGTATCTTTCTTTATCTTTACTCAAACAGTTGAGTTGAGTTTTCGTATGTATTTTTAAAACGTTGTCCGTTTAACTCGACTGTGGGTTACTTATGGGAACTTCTAAACGTGGTCTAGAAACCGAAATACGAAATGCTGGACTTTCGCGATCGTCGCCGAGTATAAATCATGGATTTTGGCAAATCTTAAAAAGAAAACGACCGTAAACCCGTGTAAATACCACGGAAACGTAACGTGAAAAATGCATTTAAACCTTACGTAGTTAAGTGCTCAAAAAAATTAGAAACGATATTTTTGAATATTCGAGCGAAAGACAATTTCTTTAGTACAGTAAAATTATAAAATTAAATCTTCATTTTTGAATTCGATGGTAACTACCCCTTTATGTTATCCGCCTTCCGCTGATCCATCGAACGTTTCTTTCGAAGCTCTACAAAATTTTGCCTTTCTTAGATTTTATGAATTTTTTTTCTTTAAAGAAAAAGTTGTGGTTTCTTCGATCGTCAAACTTAGCCTTTATACTCGCATGTACTTACTTGAAAATTGTTTTTGTTTCCCTCTGCGTTTCTCCTTCGCAAACGTCGACTACGATTCTGTTCAATCTTGAATTCGATGGTCAGTTAGTTGAATTATTCGTCCTCTTCTTTTTTTTTGCTTTGTCCTCTTTGCCCGATAATACACGTGTTTTTGATCGAATGCCCGCTCATTAATCGGTTTCTTATGTGTGACTCACCACATCGTCGCTAATTAGTTTTTCGCATCGCCTCACTTCTCTCCTGGCCGAAGTGAATTTGTACACAGTTATTTTTTCGTACAACCTAAACGTGATTTTATGAAAATAAAAGCAGTTTTCCTATTGCTGGTTTTCATCATTTTTTCGTACGGATCTCATTTGAATTCCTACTTCCATATCTACACGTTCCTTAAATATTCTTCATCGTTCAGTTCGAAAGTTGACTTTTGCTGGTCACTTTCATTGGCATCTTATCATTTCATTGGCAATAATCTAAACCTCAAGCTCTGTAGTCTGTTCGCATCGTAAAATATGTACAGCGTGCTCACGTTTTATGTTTGATTTTCCTCATTTGATGTTCGTTTTTTGATCAATTCGAGCTTTTTTCTCTTCTTTAATAGGTACTTTCGGACTATCTAAAGTACTTAGGCGTATTAATCATTATTGTAAACTGTGTTGTTTCGTCTGTTAAATTGAGACACTAGACAAAAACTTACGCCTCTTTCGAGTGAATTTAATCCAAAATATGATTCCTTTTAAAATTCCAACTTTTATGAAATGTTTCTGTGTACTCGTGTGTCTCGTTTCCTCCTCATAGGTGGAGTAAAAACATTTGCTTACCAATATTGAGATTCCATCAAAATGACGGTGTAAACGATTTTCTCCTCATAATTTTTCTCATCTTTTTTTGGTACCTATGTCTGAACACAATGTAATTTATTGCTTTATCGTTGCCCCACCAGTTTTTTTTTTTTTTTTTGTGTCTACACTAGTCGTATATTGTATCTTTTTGCAGACCGATTGATTAGGTAGTCCCTTTTTTGACCAAATCTTGTTCTAGTCATTTATCTAAATATGCGCCTCTGCATACTTATTTTGTTCAAAATTATTCTTCAGATATTTCCTTTCGTTACTTTTTTCCTTTAATGAAAATTTTGTTGTACCTATATATCCTTTCTGCTATTCATTTTTGTACTGTTATTCCACAGCGGACGAAGGTTTTACTCGACGTCAGTCGGCTCCACGCGTTCTACGCGTTTTTCTCCAAAATTTTCAGACCTATGTTCACAGATATGCTCAAAAAGCGAATTCCTAAAAGTCGGTGCAATTGATCGCAGGTTACCTGCTTGTGAAGTTTATCTCATTTATGTTGTGTTAATTGTTTTTTTTATTATTATTATTATTTTTTTTTTTTTCAAAGACTTTCTTGATATATTTACATTATTATTGTGGATGTATAGATAAGAGTGTAATTTGTACGCTGTAGTATTAAGATAGTATTTTCTAATATTTATTTACAATTACCGACGAATACCCGGTGAATGGTGGTAACCGCTGACTTAATTACGTTAATGTGAATTTTATGTTCTTAGTTCGATTAGAGGCCGAAGGAGAGTAATGAAGGTTTTTAGTTCGACTGAGAATCGTCGACATCGAAAACTATCGCCTTCAGTCCGTATGTTTTAGTCTCGCATATAATTATCACTCGACTAAGTATTCACTTCTCATTGCTCTTCGGCTGCGTTGACTCCGTTTCAAGCGCCACACTTGAGGTTACCACTCGATGTTTTTCTTTACGTCGCTCAAACTATTTTTGAAGGAAATCGTGCATTTTTGAACCATTGATTAGCGTGTATACTACCTAATTTACTGACGAAGTATGAGAATTTTATCATTTTGAAATGCGACTCTATAGAACGGATAGGTAAGTTTATGAACGTACTTCTTCTGACAGAGGAGAGTTAATCGTGCTACATACTTAAGCTGATTTTAGTTCGTTAGTATGGTTTAAGCTTCACTAATTACTGCCGAATCTGTAAATTATATTACATTGATTAATTATTGAAAAAAAAAAAAAACACCTAAAATTTTGTCAGCGGAATCCCATATTTTATCGGTAAGGCATCCCATTCGACGAATGGGTCTAATCTTGGATGAAAATTAGTCAACGAATATTAAAGTTCGGTGCGTTATCGACGTAAATGTGTAAGTCCAAAATTGAAGAAAATCATCATTCTGCAAAACGTTTCTGTATTTGTGACTAAAGTTGGATGAAATGTTTTTTGTTTCCGTGAATTTTATAAGGTTTGGGTCTTTGTCTTATGGACTCGACAGTAAATTAGTTGAGTTTTATCTTGCGAGTTATCTCGAAATCCTCTCTATTTTCGTAAGTACTCACCAGATGAGAGTCGTTCCATCAATCAAACGTTTTCGCCTTCTCCGTTTGAACTAATAAATTGTTCAAAGTATGTAGCAATATTTATGTACAGATTATTTTGTGAATTTTTGAATTTTCTCTTGATGTTATGAATTTTTGAATGTGTTACAATTATCGTTGCGATTTATTATGCCATTCTTATTGCCAAAAATTGTGTACTTCGTATGAAATTTTAATTAGAAGAAAAAAATTGTAAATTTACCTAAAGTAATATTTATGGTTAGAAATTCGTACGAGTTTTATGTTTGAAGAAAAAACAAAACACCATAAAAAAAAAAAAACCACGAAGACATTAGGGTTTAAGTGCGTATTCAGTTGTGAAGTGAACTGTTTGAGGTAGCTTACGGTAAACATTGTAAAATATATCGTTCATTGTTTTCAAAATATACATCGTTTTGACATTGTAAGAATTTAAGGGATATTTTAAAAATTGACTCTATGGTCTTTACATTATGGATTAGGATAGTGTAAAATTGATAGTTAGAAAGAAGTGTAGTTACGTTTTTTCTCTGTGACGATGCTATGAAAACTTAGGGGGGAGGTGCCTGGAAATCGTGCTGTTTTTTCTTGAAATAAAAATTAATGGAATAATGTTCCTGTTTTTCCGAATGTTACATTTTTTGAAATTTATTCGGAGTGTTTTCATCAGGTTTCCCGGAGGGGAGGATTAGCCCCTTATGTGCCCCCCTTAGCTATGTCACTGTGAAAAAATGAAACGAAAATTTGATTTTGACTAGATATTTTATTGAACTACCCCAAGTCCAAATCGAATTTATTTTTAATTACTCCATTGAGATCAGTGCTGCCAAACTTGCGGATTTTTCGATAAAGGTAGCAATTTTCATAAATTTATGAGTAAAATTTTCAGATTTTGGGTCCAAAATAATACAAATCTTGATTATCTTTATCAATTTTTTTACGCCGACTTTGATAAAATTTTTTTTATTTTCAATTGCCAAATTATTTAACAAAAATCTTCAATTCAAGTGCGGATTTTTTTTTTTATTTTTTTTTTAACATTTGCAGATTTTCAAATTTTTGATCTGGCAGCACTGGTTAAGATGATGTGCAGAGGTGAACTGATTCGATCATTTTGGTAAATCGTTTTCCATGATATTGTTTCTGGTTATTTTGATCTATTAGGGGGTGGAGGAAGGCATGAAGTCACGTATAGAAGGTTGATGTTCATAAGTGGAACTCATTTAATTTTCTCATTGTAAAATATTTGTATACGAATCGAATAGTGGCACAAAATAATGTTTTTAATTTGGTTTGGGACTTCGAATTAATATTTTTGACGTTTTTCATCCGGTAGGTATATTCCAAGTTTCCAAGTCCTTTGCAAAATCGTCGATTTTTTAAGAAGAAAAAACTAACTCTCGTCTTTCTTACCATTTTACAAAATGTAGGTATTGTTTTCAACTCCAATGAAAATTATTTGTTCTATAATGAAATATTTTTAAAGAAGAGACGAGTAATTTTTTTATATCGTTAGATCATCTCGTTGAATATTTTTGTTATTTGAAAATTCACATCTTCCTTTCTCATCGGTTAGTTGTGAAAATGTTCGTGTGAATAGGTTGTTATGTGAAACGATTTTCTTGATCTTTTTTGCTCATATTGAAACTAATAAGTGATTTTTTATTTATTTATTGAAAACGTTAGTAATAAGAATTTATTTGAATTTTTCTTTTTTTCTTCATTTTTTGTTTTCCTGAAGTTATATGGGTGAGTGGTAGATGCGTGCAGTGGTACTTGTTTCGCATGGTGGTCAAATGCCTGATTGGGTGGTAGACTGAAGATCTAGTTGCATAAAAATAAAGTAGTAAAGCGCAGCTGGTAAGGGGATTTAAGTTGTAATTGCCACAGTAGGAGTGACAAAAGATCCGGTATTTATGGATACATAAGAGCCAGCCGAGAAAGACGAAAATCATGGTTTCAGTGTTGAGTTTTGACTATTTTGTCGTCTATTAAAAAAATAATCACCTCCCCTCATTTCCCGCTATATGATAATGATACAGAAAATTAACGAAGTAACATTGATTTTGTCAGTCTGTTAGGCTTGGCGAAAGTGTGAAGGTAAATTGGTTGGCGGAAAGAAATAGGTTTGTGCGCAAGTGGCACCACTTTTTCATCATCTGTGTACGCAAGTGCCATTCATTAAGCAGATAATAATCGCGTACGCTTAGTGTCACTTAATTTTACGCAACTGCCATTCATTATGATGCTATACGATCTAAAGTCTGATCGGTTTACCAGTTAAATACTTATTTTGTACTTCAGTTTAGTTAGTTGGTACCTATAATAAGAATGTTTTTCTGTCCTTTTTGTTTTTTTTTGTTCTGTTTAAGTTTATAAAGTTTTTTTTTCTGTTTTTGTTACGTTTTCATTTTCTTCCAATTTTGTTTTTCTGCATCCTTTTCTGTAGCATCTTTTTTACTGTTTTTTTTTTTTTTTTTTTCCTCAATTTTGTATAATAAAAGAATTGTTTGATGTAAAATGCGTGTAGAAAACTTTGTTTCATCTGAGATTGAAAGATTGGAATTTTAAAAACATGAATCTTGACCAGATTTTTATTTGGTAGAGTTCATGTATTTAGGGTCCGTTTCGTGAATTTTAATGAACTGCTTTTGTGTAAAAAATCTTAAGATGAAGCGAAAACACGAGGACGTTAGTTATTTTCAAAATAATGATCAATAAAACACTTGGGTAAATTTTTTTTCTTTTTTCCTTGGAAAAATGACTACAGGGTGTCCCTTGTATCAGTATAGAAGAATCTGCTCAAAATAGTCGAAGCATTCTATTTCTTTATTTATTGTTTGGTTGGATCGCCGATGTTTCTTTCATATTGTCTTCGCTGGGTGGCAAAGGAAAGACGGAACAATTAAGTGTAATATCGCGTAATTCTGATTAATTTAAAATTTTTAAATGGACAATGATTTTTGATTGTTATATGCGTTCAGATTTTCAGAATTATGTAGCCCTGGAAAACTGAGCAGAAGTTTCTAGTTCTTCGATTTTCTCGATTTTTTCAATTTGAACAATAATAATAAGTATAATTATTATTATTATTATTATTATTATTATTATTATTATTATTATTATTATTATTATTATTATTATCATTATTGTACTTAATTTGTTCTCTTGGGTTTTATTTGCGGATGAAAGAATTGAAATCGTTGATGTTACAACAGAAAATTCAGTTAGCCTATGTGACGTTATTTACGACGCATTTTCAATCCCCTTTTGATTCTTATTTTGGTTCCGTTTATAAATCTTAAAATTTTACAAAAATACCTTTTTCTTTTGTTCGGTAGGGTACTATTAATCAGTGAATGTTCGTTTTCTGTTCGAAAAGAAGAAATTACTTTCTAGGTTTGCACGCATTTAGGTTGTATGTAGGTACCTGCAATGAAAACTATAAATCCATTATGTGCAATTGTGCCTGAATCGGATGTAAAAAGTGAGGAGGCAGAAAGGCGGTACAAAAAGAGATTTTTGAATTCTGAGAAACGTATTTTTTGACAAAACTAAAATTAAAATCGAAAAATCAATTAACACGCCGTCTATTGTAAATCGAAGTTTGTCTCCAAATATATATTTGGTACAACCTTCGGGTTGGGTGAATGAAAAGGAATTCTCTTTCACGGTTTCAAATTAAAACGCTAAATTTTTTCTCATATGGGTAACGATCCAGACGAGAAATCTTCGTTTTGTTCACTTTTTATTTTTGTTTACGTTCTTAAAGTCGTCTCGAACGAAAAATGTTTGAATTTATGGATTAAAAAAACGAACAAAAACTGTGTACTTTTATATATATATATATGTATATACACCTATACGAATCGAATAGATAATCTTCCGAATTGCTGATTAATCTTTTTGACTGGGAAAGGTTGACATGCTCCCTTCACCCACCCGGTTGGAACATATGGGTGTTTATTGGGCTGACAGAAGAAGTGATACAACCTTTTCATTCTTCTCGCCGGAAGGTTTATAAAAGAGTTAATTGTGAAATCATGGTTGGTGTTCATAATGAAACAAGCTGGCGAAATGAAAGAGAACTCAAGACTGACTTTTTATTTTTTCTTTTACAATATTTTTAAGATCTTCAGGAATTCGAATTTGTTTACAAAAATAGGGGAATGTGTAACGTATCGATGTCTAGACAAAATGACCATACATCTGGTTTTAGAAAGACACCCTAAACAGATGAAATGTACGTTTCACTGTTTCTTTTCCTTTCTCACTTGTCTTTGCCTTAAAACCATTTACTATGTTTAACATCCTCCCCCTCTTGCGATGGAGACGAGCAACAATTATAAAACTGAAATACATTGATTTACGTACATTAAATTAGTAAGTACAAATAAAATGTTGAATAAGTTGATTAATAATGAAAATTACCTGTAAGTGTCAGTACAGTCATACCAAATTATTTACTCTTGTTTGTTGTCCATTAGCATTTTAGTTTTCTTATATAAGCAGGTTTTTTGGTTTTTTGAAAATAACTTATGACAACCTTTATTTTTATATTTTCATTTATATATTCCCACTCATTATTGTTGGCACTAACAATCGGACAGTTTTTTGTCCAGGCATTCTTATTGCCTACCTGCTTCATTTTGTTGAGGTGAGTTTCGATCTTTTCATCCAACAAAAATGAAGCACGGACATTTATCAATAAAAAGGTTTATTTACGACTTTAGTACAACGACTGACGAGCGGAGAACATTCTCCGTCGAGCAGTGGCGGAAAAAATATTATGCTGGCGATCAGTGTCGCCACATGTAAAAAGAATAAATGTTATTGGTTACACGCAGTGTTGGTTAATGTACAGTTATGTGTTCGTGAGGTAGTGAGGGAATCGTATCCCAACACCCCCCTGCGATTCAAAACGGACGAACGGACATATAAACGAATAGGTGTTACATATTGCATGTATTAAACAACAAAAATATAAATATGAAATAAGCAAAAGCAGTCAAAATTATTACATGTAATTGTCATATAAAATTGCTATTAAAATGGTAAAAGGAAATTAAAATTATTAAAAAAAATTTGTGTGTCGTTGACTAGTATGTTATTGTCTAATAAATGTTTATGCGTTCATATCTTAAATAAATTGTGTAAATATTAACATGAGGTATATGTTGAACCTTATGTTCTAGTGTCACATCTTATAAATATTGTGTGATTTTTCGACTTAACGTATATATATAAAAAAAAAAAACACGTCGGAGAGATCAATGTCTCCTCATCGTCAGCTGTATGGAGATAATATTATTATGTATATATGTATATATCCTTATAATTAATTGTGTATTTTCATATAAATTTGCTATTGTTGGAATCAATGGTATATATTAGGGAATGCTGATGCCAATAAGAGAGGCAGAGCAGCGACGGGGAACCTATTGAAAAATTGTGAAATGAGTGGTGAAACAACATATGGACCGCTCGGTTTACGATAGGCGCTAAAAGACCGACGCCCATCCGCAGTCCAAAACCAAAAACAAAAAAATTTTGCAGGTTGAGTCAATTAAGACTATTGGCCGAAAGGTTGACTTGTTCGGAGTATCTTCGTGACGATATTCTGGTACGTTTTTCGATCAAGTGCCTTCGTTAAAATATCTGCAACTTGATCGGACGACCTAATATCGTTAAACGTAATAAGTTTATTCTGGAAGGCTTCCAAAACTGCATAGCATTTGATCGCTAAAGACCTGGAACGTTTCTGGCCTCCCCCAGATGCAATGCGTGATGCGGATATATTATCCTCGTACACTTGCACTGAGTCGGTTACAGAAAAAACGTTCTCAGTGAGTCTCCAGATCACGTATATGTCGTCAAGTGCGTCATTCAACGCAATTAGTTCAGCTGCAGTTGACGAGGTTGCAACTAAGTTTTGCCGGTGAACGGCCCAGTTTAACAAGTCTCCGTTTGCGAAAATCATATAGCCTGTAGTGGAGCACCCTTTCTCCAAGTTTTCTATATTTATGGGTGAGTCGTCTACGTCGGGTGCATACGACGCATCGACAAATGCTTTAATTTGAGTTTGGTCAGAGTGAAACACAAGAGAGAAGTCCCTTGTTGTTTTAAGGTACCTAATAATGCGGCGGACATAATTTTTAGTTTCACTGTTAGAGGATTTTTGAAAACGTGACAAATAATTGACGGCGAATGCAATGTCCGGGCGGGTCAGTCTCGCTACATATAGCAAATTCCCTATCATGGCTCTATATTCGGTGTCATCCGTACCATTTGTTGGCTTACTTATTTTAAGGCCTGTTTCCATAGGTGTGGTTGTCGGATTACACTCCGTCATACCAAATTTACGTAAAATTTTATCTATGTACCTATTTTGTGTCAATGTTATCTGCTTCCTCGGGATGTCTCGACTTATTTCAAACCCGACAAAAAATGTTGGATTCATTTCTATTTTCAATGTAAAGTTTTTATTAAATGCATCTATTAAGTCCCGTGTCCACTCGTCGTGGTTGCTAGCCAACAACATGTCATCCACGTATACTATTAGAAATGCCATTGCACCGTTGTTATTTTGTTTTGTGTATAAACACCTGTCTATTTTTGATTGAAGAAATCCAGCTTGTACTATTGTCGAATTTAGTAAGTCGTACCAACTTTTAGAAGACGTCTTTAGTCCATATATTGACTTAATCAGTCTTAGGCAATTATTTTCCCCTAGTTGGCATCCTTTTGGATTAGATATGTATATGGGGTACTTTATTTCTGAATTAAGAAAGGCCGTTTTTATGTCAAATTGTATGATATTTAAATTATATTTATTTGTGATGGATAACGTCCATCTTATAAGCCAATACTGTATCACCGGGGCATACGTTTCAGTTAAGGAGTAATGAGTAAGGTCCTTAAAACCCCTTGCAACCAATCTAGCTTTTGGCCTGTGGATGCCTTGATTATCGGGTTTTGTGGTGAAGCACCACTTGGTATCTACCAATCTCACATTTTTTTCCTTGGGAACGACCTCCCACACACCCATATCAGACAATGACTTCATCTCGTCGGTGATGGCTTTCTGCCAATCTGTTTTAAATTGATTGTTTTCCACGTCCTCCCATTTTTGAGGGATGTGGTCCTCTATATAATGCCTGTTTCTTTGTTTACATACGTTTAGTATTAGGGGTTTTTCTGTTGTGTTATTATTTGTTTTATCGATGTTTATTATGTTCCTCATTTCATCGAATCTGACATCACAAGTTACGTGTGATTTGTCATTTATCGGGTCTCTTATGCAGTATCCACTACTTGTGTATCCCACAAATACACCCTTGTCTGCCCTTTGTGTGAGTTTCGGGTGTTCGGGATTTGTTTTCTTCTTTTTATTTTTGGTGGCTTGTTGTTGGCGAACTTCCATGGGAATATGTCTATAGGCCAGAGACCCGAAAACTCTCATGTTTGATAAGTCCGGCTTTGTGCCGTAAAGCATTTCAAAAGGGGTTTTATTTTCTTTGTTTGCCCTTGTTGGGCTCCTATTTATGACATATACCGCCGTTAGAACTGCCAGTGACCAAAATTTAAAATCCAATTCGGAGTCAAACAGCATGGCTCTCGTTCTAGCCATTATTGTTTGGTTCTGTCTTTCAGCCATTGCATTTAGCTCTGGTGAGTACGGAACCACAGGCTCGAGACTTACGCCGTTTTCCTCGCAAAATGTTTTCATATGAGAATCTAAATATTCTTTTGCATTGTCACATCGTAGTGTGGCGATGGGATAATCCGGAAATTTTGATTTGAGTTTCATATATAATTTTTTGAATTCCTCACACACCATTGATTTTTTTTCTATGGTGGAGACGAAGGTGTATTTTGTGGCGTGGTCTACAAATATCAATACATACTTCTCACCATATATACCCGGTGAAAAGGGGCCCATTGTATCCGATGAAATGAGTTCCAATTTTCTATCAGGCCTGGTTCTTGTACTATTGTGCCCTAGTCTCTTTGAATTTGCCTTTACGCATATCTCGCACAAACTGAACTCATCATCTCGGAATGTTATTCCATTCGGAATACCTCTTGATACTTTGGTTAAAAACTTTAGGTTCTTTCCCGAAAGATGTCCCAATCTCCTGTGCCATATCATATTTTTTTCTATTTTTAAATCCCCTTTACTTTCGGTCGATTCTTGGTTATTATTTGCAATTTCATAATTTACTGCGTTATTATTATCGTTTGTATTTATGTCCTCATTCGTTTCTTCATTCTCCTCGTTGATTTCCCTATTTTGGGTTTGATTACTCGTTTTATCATTATTTTGACTTATTATTATATTATTGTTCTCGACATTATTAGTTTCATTTTCTTTATTGTTCTCACTTTCCTCCTGACTTTCCTCAATTATTTCCTCTTCTATTTCGTATTCCATCCATTCGTCTTGGGAATTTATGTTGGGCATACATGCCAATTTATTTGATTCGTTTTTATAAGGACATATTCTATTTATTTCATCTTCGTTCTCTATTAAGTTGACTGTAGATTCCGGGACTATCTCGTATTTGACCATGTATACCCCCTTTATTTTTGGGGCTGAGAAGAGTACTTCATTTGTTCCTCTTACATATATATGTGCCGCCGAGAAATTTTGGTCTATTCCCAATGCCCTATTTTCGGTTATTTTTATTCCTGACATCAGGTCTACGTTTAATGATGGGACATAGTGTACATTTTTTAGTCTTATTACTTTTTGTTCTCGTTCAGAGTTTTCTACTCTAATGAACATTGTACCTATGTGGGTTGCTATTAAGAGAGTATCTTGGATGGCACATTCCAATTCAATTGGTTTTTCAAGCATTGTTGGGTTGGACAGTTTTGATAGGTCTGATATTACGTGGGCAACAGCTCCACCGTCTAGCATTATTCTTTTAGTTAAGGGAACGTAATTAGAATCTGACTCTTGTTTTGTGTCATTTGACGTTATTAGATTTATTAATTTATTATTATTTGGTTCTTGATTTCTATATCTAATCATCATTGACCATTGAACGTCATTTTCTTTTTTGTTTTTGCTATTATTATTATTGGTGTTGTTTCGTCCGTATCTTGTGTTTTGTGCAGGACCATCCAATTTATTTTGGGGTATTGCACCCTCTTTATTTGACGGACATACTTTGGCTATGTGCCCTTTGCCATGGCACTTAAAGCAGACTATCGTATTTGAATTTGGCAAAGTGTTATGATTTTGATTGTTTTCATATTTTTTATTTTCGTAACTATTATTATTTTGTGGTATTTCTTTCTGTTGATTATTATTATATTTTACGTTTCCCTGATCTGAATTTTGGCTTCTGTTTGTGTGGTTATGTCTATTGTAGCTTCCTCCATATGGAAATCTTTGGTTTTTATTATTATTTGTGAAGTTACGGAATTTATTATTATTATTATATTTTGATTTTTTTTCGTCGTAAAGCCTATCCGACCTCTCAATTAGCATGGCATGGAGTGTCTCAATTGTTTTCTGGTCCTGACTTAGCGTATTAAACTCCAGCCTGGTCATGTCGTAGTCCATGTTTAAGGAGATTAGAAGTTGTTCTATTTCCTCCTGTCTGTCCAAATTTTTTCCACAATCCCTTATTTTTTGGGCTGCCCTCGAAAAAACATCCAAATAACTTCTCATGTTCCCATCGCTATGAAATTTTAATCTTTGAAATGTTTGTTTTGCGTTGATGTACGTGACCTGAGTGCAACTTTTATATCTCTCGTCAAGTACTTTCAAGATTTGGTTTATTGTTTTAAGATCCTTTACTCTTTCTATTAGTTCGTTATTAAGACCCTGGTATATGAGTGCCTTTCCCTTTTCCTGATTTCGGAAATATGTCATTCGGGTTGCTGGGTTGGCGTTACTAGACTCGGGGTTTAAAAAATTATTTAGTTCTAGACCCAAAAAAAGTACTTCCGTTTCTGTATCGTGCATTATCGGGTATAATCCCTCTGCGTAAAGTGTGGAGACCATCATGGTCCTCCAGGCGTCGTAATTTCTCCCATCGAAAACTTTCTTTGTGTCGAATCGCGACATCTTGTTCAATTATTATTTGCGGGGCTTATTATTCCTACCTCAGAAACACGAGAGCTTAATTCTAGGGGGTAACACGGTCTCAACCGCACGATTATGCAAACACGGTCTCAACCGCTCGATCGGGAATGCAAGTCAAAATGTTATGTTATAAATCTTAATAATTAATAAACGTTTTTTATATTAAATCTCACGCAAACTGCCGCTGACGATGAGTCGATCTCTCCGCCGTTGTTTTCAATCTGTCTTCAATTTATGGGTTCTCTTTTATTTTTATCGCCAAAATGTCTTTAATTCGAAATATTCTAAGTCTTTTGGTCTTGTTCCGGATCGAAAAATAATTCTGTTGAACAGGTTAAAACGTAGATTAGATTCCAATGCAAAAATTATTCAACAGAAATACAAGAGGTTGAAGCTGAAAGGAAAATAATTCGTTATCTATTGTCAATTTGAAAAGCTCTATACAGATTTCGGACAGGAATAAACTGTCACTCAAAACCAATGATGTTCAATAATTTTCTTTTGTTGTTCAAAGTGTGTCTTTTTCACTAAATATTTTCCTATTTCGACCAATTTCGACCAACGAGATAAAGCCTGAAAGGTTACCAATGAATCTTTCAAGTTTCGACTTTCCTCTAATTTTGGTTGAGAGTCAACAGGAAAATATTTCGAACTTTTTTACTTTACTTTAACGAATTTTTAAACTTTTATAATTAATTCTGAGGCAAAAATCACACCGATTACTAATTAATTATTCTAATTTTTACTTATCTTTATTCGGTTTTCGTAATTTTTCGTTCCTTTGGTCCTCTGCTCCGATGTTGACTTTGATTACTGGCTCTGCAACTTTCAGACTTTCGACTTTTTGATCTAGACTTCCTTTCCGGAACACAGCACGAACAGTTGCCAGCCGTTTTTGACTCTGCAAGCCGGTTTCCCAAACCACAGGGTCCTTTCGTACCTGATCTGCTTGCGCCAAACTCTCGACTTCGACGTTTTACTCGGTGCCCACGATTTCACTGAAGTTTTCATCAATTTTATTTTTTACCTTTTATTCATTTGATACACCGCTTTTCGGTTCTTCCAGGATGCTTCTTTCGATCACTGGACACGAACTTTGTACTTTCGAACTTTTAATTTTCCATCCACTTTGCGCGGAGGTTTTACACAATACGAAAATTTTTTACTTTTTCATGACACATAAACTTTTACTTTTTTGATTAAATTCACGATTACTATGAACGCACTTTACTTCTCGTACTTATTTCCGTTGGTCCGCAGCTCTGGCTACCATGTTGAGGTGAGTTTCGATCTTTTCATCCAACGAAAATGAAGCACGGACATTTATCAATAAAAAGGTTTATTTACGACTTTAGTACAACGACTGACGAGCGGAGAACATTCTCCGTCGAGCAGTGGCGGAAAAAATATTATGCTGGCGATCAGTGTCGCCACATGTAAAAAGAATAAATGTTATTGGTTACACGCAGTGTTGGTTAATGTACAGTTATGTGTTCGTGAGGTAGTGAGGGAATCGTATCCCAACACATTTAGGTTTCATCTTTATTTTATATTATGATGGCCCTTTCTTGGAAAGTGCCTTCCAAGACATACACAGCATGTCGGAAAAGTTCCCGAACTTATTGTTTAGCGTTTGTAAGAGTGGCACCACCTCTTGGCTGACACCGGTATTATGTTGCTACGTCCCTCTAGAGTGTCTGAGAATTTTTTTCACCAATATCCGTTCATTAGTTGTGGAGATAGACGTGTTTGAGTGAATGTGTTTTTATTATCTCGGTGCAAGCTCTACAATGGATGAGAAATTTGAACATCGTGCCGCAATTAAATTCTGTTATAAACTTAAAAAAACTTTTACGGAAACGAGAAAAATGATTGATTTAGCTTATGGTGAAGGTGTAGTGTCGCGTACAACTGTTTACACGTGGTTCAGTCGGTTTAAGGAGGGTAGAGAGTCGTTAAAAGATGACAAAAGGAGTGGGCGACCATCAACAGCTGTTACCGACGAAAACGAGGCTCGTGTGCGCATGCTACTGAAGCAGGATTGCCACATGTCTCTTAGAATGTTGGCAGACGAACTAAATATAAGCAAGGATAGCGTGGCTTTGATTTTAAAAGAAAAAATGAACCGTAGGAAGGTCTGCTCTCGATTTGTTCCGCACTTTCTCACGCTAGAGCAGAATCAAACTCGCATTGAATGTTGTTAAGATTTTATCGAGACTTGTGACACCACTCCAGGCTTTTTAACCTCAATTGTGACTGGAGACGAGACTTAGTGTTTTTAGTACGATCCTTCCAAGAAGCGCCAGTCATCTGCTTGGCTCAGTCCAGGCTGTGCAAGGCCTCAAAAAGTGCACCAACAAAAATCACGGGTAAAGACGATGCTCATCACTTACTTCGACTCCAAAGGCCTAATACACAAAGAATTTGTACCCCCAAACACCACCGTGAATGCTGTGTATTATGTAGAGGTACTAAAACGTCTGAAGCGCCGGATTAATCGCATTAGGCCTGAGTACAAGGAACCAGGATCGTGGAGTTTGCTGGATGATAATGCACCTGCCCATTCTTCAAACATTGTGAAGCGTTATCTCGCCGAAAATCAGATCCCACGCATCAATCACGCCCCATACTCGCCAGATCTGGCTCCAGCCAACTTTTTTTATTTCCCAAGCTAAAAATGGCCTTGAAATGATGATTTTTTGAAGATGTACCGAGCATTCAAGCGGCTTGCACCAAGCGTCTCACAGAGATAACTTCAGAGGAGTACCATAGAGCCTTTGAATCACTCTTGGAGCGCCCAAATGAGTGTATATCTAGGGAAGGGGACTATGTTGAAAGTTAACTGGAATAAATTTCTTTAGACGTAATTTTCAACTTTTTATTTCAAAAGTTTGGGAACTTTTCCGACATACTGTGTAGTGGTACGTACCATAATTTTAAGTGGGTATACAAAATAATAGCCATATGCTTTAGTACATAAATATTTATTCTGTAATGAGTACTTGATTTTATTTTCATTTTCAGATTGTTAAAATTCATTTAACACATTTGTTGTCTATGAATTTATTAGATTGAATTAATTACTATCTTTCAGTTGAGTGTCATAAGTTCATAGCCATTCATTGTGTGGACTCTGAAAAAACAACAAATTTTTTATTTGAAATGCTAATGATTTATTGCTCATCTACTATAGGTAGATAGACAATTTTTGATATAGGACGTTTGAATTCACCAATTTGATCTTGTCCTCTTTTCATACGAATTGTTACCACTCTGACAACATTATCTTTCCCTGGATGTACCTGAGTAATCTTTCCCAATGGCCATTTTGTGGGAGGAGTATTATCATCCTTTATAATTACAATATCTCCAACCTTCACATTATTTTTTGATGTCTTCAATTTTGATCTTTGTTGCAATGTATTCAAGTATTCTAATCTCCATCGCTTCCAGAACTCTTGCACCCTCTTAGTTACCATCTCGTAATATTTTAATCTACTAGCTGGAACTTGGGAAAAGTCAGGGTTAGGAAGAGATGTGAGAGGCCCACCAATTAAAAAATGGCCTGGTATCAGTGCTCCAACCTCATTTGGATCATTTGATTCGAGAGTTAGTGGTCTTGAATTGAGGCAGGCTTCAATTTGAACTAGAAGAGTCTCATATTGTTCATAAGTAAATTTAGACTCCCCTACCACCATCTTTAAAAGCCTTTTAACTGACTTCATTCCTGCCTCCCATAATCCACCAAATGAAAGTCCATAAGGGTGAATGAATTGCCATTGAAAACCTCTTTCCAGAGCATACTTATTTATCTGTTTTGAGTACAACATTGATAATTTATTTTTTGCACTCACAAAGGTTGTCCCATTGTCTGACCAAATTTCTGAAGGTATTCCTCGTCGCTCAATAAATCTATTTAATGCGGCAAGGAATGCCTCTGCAGTCAAATCAAATAACAATTCTAAATGGATAGCCTTGGTTGAGAAGCAAACAAAAATTGCTATGTATGCTGGAAAGGGAATCATTCTCCCTCTATTATCTCTAATTAATTGAACAGGTCCTGCATAATCTACACCAGTAATCTGAAATACCTTTCCAGGATTTACCCTAGTTTTAGGTAAAGCAGCCATTAAATTAGATTTCACATCAGCCTTTAGACGTATGCATTTAACACATTTAAGTATGCAATATTGGATCATAGAATTTTGTCTGAGTATCCAAAATTGCCTTCTTAATACTGAGTGTAGTAATGTAGGCCCTGCATGAAAATGTTTCTGATGTACATTCCAAATAAGGAGAATTTTAAAAGTGTGATTTGTGGGAAGTACAATAAGAAATCGTTGATTGTGACTCAAATCTGCATTTTGGAGGCGTCCTCCAACGCGAATTATTCCTTGAGCATCTAAAAATAGTGCCAATGAGAGTAGAGAACTCTTGGGGTCCAGGGCCTTTTCATTGATTAAACATTTTAATTCAGAGTGGAAACATTCCTTTTGTACTACCTTAATAAGTACAAAACATGTTTGTTGCATTTCAACATGAGATAGAGGCCCTGATAAGTGTGGTCCAAACCAGTGTAAGTTCCATATAAATCGTACGCACCAACTCGCTATGCGGAGCATATGATTGTAGTCAGAAAAATGTTCAAAGAACTTACTTTTAATTATAGTGCTAACAATATATTTTTGAGATTGTCGAAGTTCAAGTGGTTGTACCTTACCAGGTTTAAATTGAATATCTGAGGTAAAAGGTTGATTATCTTGACATAGAAATTCTGGTCCATTCCACCATATTTTATTATTTGAAATTTTATTAGGATATATCCCTCTGGACAAGCAATCTGCAGGATTCTCATGTGTGTTCACATAATCTCATATAGTGTTACCCTTCCTCTCCTGAATTTTCTTTACCCAGTTAGCCACAAATGGTTGCCAGCGTATATATGGAGAGGCTATCCAACAAAGGGTAATTTGACTGTCACACCAAAGACAAATTCTTGCAATTGAGACTGTGCCTGATAGAGGCCTTGTTACTGTATCAATAAGTTCACTTAATAATTGAGCACCACATAATTCAAGCCTGGCTATAGAAATTTCTTTCAAAGGTGCCACTCTCATTTTTGAACACAGTAGCCTCACAATAGTTGAATTCCTAGATACTGATCTTACATAAATAACTGCACCATAAGCATGTTCAGAAGCATCACAAAATCCATGTAATTCAAGGATATCAGGATGTCCTGCAGTTAATAAAAATCTGGTAATCTCAATATCTTGTAAACATGGTAATTCATTGATGAATTCTGTCCAAATAATTAAAGTATCATTTGGTACTTCATCATCCCAATTAATTACCTTATCAGTTTTGCTATGTTTTTTCCATAAAGTTTGCATTATCAATTTTGCTAAGACTGTGACAGGTCCCAGAAAACCTAATGGATCATAAATTGAAGAGATGATAGAAAGAACTTCACTGTTTGTATTTTTATTTAATTCATTTCTATGCACCCAAATTTTAAACACATCTTTATTGGGAACCCACAATAATCCTGTCTTTACCAGGTGCATATCTCCAAAATAAAGAGGAAATTTTTTCTCCAAATCACTTTCTGGAATTCCTTCCAAGATTTTAGTTTGATTTGAACACCATTTTTTCAGAGAAAGTCCAGCATCTCTCAGTATCTCTACCAATTGTTCACGTATTTTGATCGTATTTTCTACTGTGTCTGCACCAGTGAAAATATCATCTATATAACAATCATATTGTAGAGAACTGCTCCCTTTTTTCAAGACATTTCTCTCCATTTCTGCTAAAAATTTGAGGCACCTGGTAGCTAAAAATGGTGCTGATGCAATTCCAAAAGGAACTGTCACCATTTCATAGGTTTGAATGGGCTCCTGAGGATTTTCTCTCCATAATACTCTTAAAAGAGATGTATCCTCTCTATTAACTAGGATTTGCCTGTACATCTGACTAATATCAGCTGAGAATACAAAAGCATGAAATCGTATTTGAATTAATATACTGAATAAGTCTGATTGCACAGGTGGTCCTACCATTAAGCAGTCATTTAAAGAGAGTCCAGAGGTATTCGGCATATTTTCCCCAAAGACAATTCGAACCTTGGTGGAGGTTGATTCTTCTTTAGTAATAGCATGGTGAGGAATATAATATGTGACACCTTGATATTTATCATTCACCTTAACCATATGACCTTGACTTAAATAATCTCTCATACCATGAATATAAGCATTTTTGAAATTAGGATCTTTAATAAACCTTCGTTCCAATGCCTGAAAACGTTGAAGAGCTTGAGGTTTTGAGTCTCTCAACTGATCTCTCGACATTTTAAAAGGTAATCGGACAATAAATCGCCCATTTTTAAGAAGTTCAACTGATTCTAAAAAATGTTTCTCACACTCTACTTCTTCAAGAGAACCACACATTCCTTTGGACTCATCACCTAAAAACCATAGACGTTCAATAGTTTTTGAGAGAACACAATCTTTACAGGTAAGGAACATATGAGATGGTTTTGTCACAGTCTTCACATCACCAGCTACTAACCACCCAAACTGACTTGTAAATAACTGTGATTGCAATTTTCTTAATTCTAACGATTGAAGTTTAAGAATTTTCCAAAACACACTCGCCCCTAACAAAAGGTCCACTCATTGTGGAACATTAATTGAAGGGTCAGCTAAAGACAAATGTTTTGGAAATTCCCACTTCTCAATTGAAAAGAATTCATTAGGCAACATATCTACAATTTCTTGTATTAATAGACATTTTATAGTAATATTAAAGTCAGAATATTTTGATTTGAGGTTTACAAATGCTGCCTTTCTAGTGTGTATACTCATATTTTCTAAACTGCGCACATGATAATTCGATGGAAATATTTTTAATTTTAATTTATTAGCCAACTCATAAGTGATAAAATTAAAATGGCTACATGCATCTAATAATGACCTGGCTTCGAAATTCTCAAATTTTCCTGAAACAATAATGATAGCAGTAGCTAGCAAGGTAGCATCAGCTTCATTCATTATAGCACTACCCAACCAACCACTTATCAAGACCCTTTCCAATAATTCATAGTTAATAATTGTACACTTACGGGAATTTACACTCTTTTCACAATGTAGTAAAGAGTTGTGATGCCCACGGCAGGTTTGGCAGTGAAATTTGCAGTCCCCTCGGCACTGTCCTCGAAAACATTTGACGCAGAGTTTCCGCTTACAAATGGCTTGGTTGCGCTCTTCAGGAGTCAATGCATGGAACTTGGAACACTGATGTGTAATATGACCCAACTCGTTGCAGAAGAAACACTTTGATTGCTTCACCATCC
This sequence comes from Ericerus pela, assembly GCA_011428145.1. Classification (NCBI taxonomy): domain Eukaryota; kingdom Metazoa; phylum Arthropoda; class Insecta; order Hemiptera; family Coccidae; genus Ericerus; species Ericerus pela. Next base: position 981,542 of record WOFM01000198.1, on the reverse strand, counting down.
CTTTGCTCACAAATACTCTGCCCTTGGCTGAGGTTATTTCTTTACACCGTTGGGAACCGATGGCTCGTTCATAGGCGTTGCATCTGCCCTCCATGTAAATGATGAATTCATCAAATGTTGCAAACAATTTTCTTCTCTGGACCTCTCGCTCCCAGTCAAGTTGAGCATCTTTATCTGCCTTTGAGAGGAACCAGTGAATACCAAATTGACTCATCATGTCGATTTCTTTCCCAGCAGCTATTGTTTCGAGATTAGCAACCCTCAAGGCCGTCATATGAGCTCGAAAATGAACAATCAAATTTTTTAAACCAGCATTTGGTTGCACTGGAAATTGCGCTAGCTCATCCATATGACGAGATATGCGTTTCAGAGGGTCATCATAGTGAGTTACCAAGGTATCCCAAGCATCATCATAGGAATTTCCATCAATAGGCAAAGTCTCAATTAACACAAATGCTTCACCTTGGACTTTGGAACGCAAAAACTGATGTTTTTCTTTCTTCGTTAACTGTTCATTTTCATGAATGTACGTATTGAACAGTTTTTTGAAGGTAATCCACTTTTCTTTTTCACCATTGAAAGGTTCAATTTCAATTTTTGGAAATTTCAAGTGACTCACTGAATCACCTGATATACCAGACATACGTGTATGTACTGGGGGTTTACACTGCATAATTTTAGTACGTACTGCTTTCACCAATTGTAGGAATCTCTTTCGATGTTCTTGATGTTCTTCAGTTGGTAGTGCAAATCTGGAACAGTACTGCAGCAGCTCAACATGTGCTTCTAAATACTCCTTATCCAGCTTGTCAATTTCTGCTGATTCATTGAGGGCAGCTTGAGGATTTTTATCTTTCAAGGCTGCCTCAACCACTTCATCGCACAATTTAAGATCACTAAACAAAATGTTACACTTGAGAAATTTTTCATCCGAACAATACCTTTCAACTGAAATAGGGTTTTCAGTTAAATTGGAATTTTCAACACTTTCACGAGGTGCACCATTCACATCATCATTTTTATCAATGTCACCTTTTCCGTTTTCAGCCATAATTTTTTAAAAACAGTAAAATCCGCACAATTATTATTATTACTAATATTTTTAAAATTCTAGCCATTTAAAATATCCGGCTCGAAGGACCAATGTTTATAATGAAAGAAGCTGGCAAAATGAAAGAGAACTCAAGACTGACTTTTTATTTTTTCTTTTACAATATTTTTAAGATCTTCAGGAATTCGAATTTGTTTACAAAAATAGGGGAATGTGTAACGTATCGATGTCTAGACAAAATGACCATACATCTGGTTTTAGAAAGACACCCTAAACAGATGAAATGTACGTTTCACTGTTTCTTTTCCTTTCTCACTTGTCTTTGCCTTAAAACCATTTACTACGTTTAACAGTTGGTATTGTCATGGCTGTAGCCACGAGTCCTGTGCGCACTGGCGATGCGCAGAGGACTCGACATGACTGGAGAGACTGGGTTGAGGCGACGCCAACTAGTTGTCTAGCAGCGAGGCGAGAGCTAAGGTGTGTGACAACGATATATTTTATTCGTCCTTGTGACGTTAAACCAACAAAGTAAACTCCTCCACTACATGGTAGCAGGAGCACGGTGTCTTACACTGGACCTCGAATTCATTTAATTCGTTTTCAATCGAAATTTAATTTCGCGAATCGAAACTTGGTTTCGGAATTCGAAAATTAATTTCGCCGATCGAAACTTGGTTTCGGAAATCGAAGGTAAATTTTACAGATCGAAACCTGGTTTCGAAATCCGAAAATTAATTTCGAACATCGAAATTTGATTTCGAGAACCGAAATTTAATTTCGAACCCACACGCTTCCACTAGTCAATGACTCTCATCCGTACCTAGTACGCACTTAACAGTCTCGTTAAGAATTAACCTAATCAGTTAATCTCAAACCTAAACAGTTTGACTAACGAGACTGAATCTCGATTCAGTTCTATTTCTCTATACCCCGTATAGTAAATTATCTCCTAATTGTAAATTAGTAAAGAAATGGCGTTCGTAATTGTCGTTAATATAACGCTGACGAAAAAATAATTCTCAATTATTTTTCCGCCGCCCCCAGCGCCATTTATTACGTATATTATTCCGAGAATAATATATATCGAATTCAACAATTCGTCCTAAAAAATATTTAGGCTGTATCAGATACAGAAAACATCGCTAAGCGTTAGCGCATATGGTACATCTGTCCTTCAAAACGAGAGAGATGGAGAAAAAATTTATTAACATCCCTATCTCTCTCGCACTCACGCGTTTTAAAAAAACGTTCCAGAAAAGAGATACAAATCCGTCCTTTTCGATCGAATTTCTCAAGAAATGCAGCGATCGTGTTCAGAACAAAAGATTCGATTCAACCAATCAGCGTTCATCAGCCGATGGACGGTTGAAGATGATCGTATGAATTTTTTGTTGAACACGCACACATACGTAAAAAGGTTCGTAACCCTTTACGCATTTACGCACACAAACGTAAATTATGCATCACGCTGCAACAGCAGCGACATCAGCGTGTTTAACACGACGTACCCAGGGTGTACGAATATATTCACGATCACAATCATTCCTTGTCAAATTGTGATCGAGTTGAATGTGCGTTTCCGCAATTGACCGTGTTTTCATTAATTAATTTGCAATTTTTGAAGAAAAATTATTAATTTTTTCGTAATTAATTACGCAATTAGTGATCTTCATTCCCCCCGGAGTGTAGTGGTGTAGTTTCCATTTTGGTGCCGCCACTAATTCATACAAAAACCGTAAGTACACTTACGAAAAGTTTTAAATCTTTAGTATATCGCCTAAAGTGCCTCCATATTTTCAATATGCATTCGTAACCCATTGTTACGAGCCTAAATTATAGGAATTCGGACTCGAATTATATAAATTTTATTGATTTGTTACCCAAATTCGTAACCTTAATATTCAGTCCGAACAAATTGAAAACAGCCAAGATCGCAAAACGATCTTAGCTGCACATGGCTTAGTAATTCTATACGTAATTTAATTACGAATTCAATTCGGTTTGTGACCCCATGTTTGCGCTGAAATAAATTCCTGGCTGCATAAAACATGGAAACCGAAATGAATTCGAATATCTTTATTCGTTTGTAAAAATTTCGAAATCGATGTTTCGCCCACGGGTCATGCCCGATTTTTCGTTTTTTGCAAAAACTTAGGAAAAATTTCGAAAACATTTTTTCGCAAAATCGAAAATGATGTTTTCGTCCACGGGTCATGCCCGATTTTTCGTTTATTGCAAAAAACTTAGAAAAATTTTTTCGAATTCATCTCTTTCGCAAAATCGAAAATGATGCTTTCGCCCACGGGTCATGCCCGATTTTTCGTTTTTTATAAAACCTTAGAAAAATTTCGAAAACATTTTTTCGCAAAATCGAAAATAATGTTTTCGCCCACGGGTCATGCCCGATTTTTCGTTTTTCCTAAAAACTTAGAAAAAATCGAACAAACAAAAAACGATTCTTTAAAATCGATCAACCATGACCCTTTCAGTTTTTAATTATTTCTGTTCTCAGAACATGACTCAACAGAAAAATACGTCGCGTAGCGACGACATCGATGTCCTCCTCGATCCAGAGTCTTTATTGATGGAAGAGGAGGAACAAACCGAGGCATCAATGCTTCGCGAAACAGATGCGACCCCAGCGCCACAACCGCGCTGGGTGGATGAAATCGAGGTGGAGGAGCTGCGAAAAGCGGCGGCAATACTGCCAGGAACGCAGCCGTGCACGCAGCCAACTCCCGCGCACGTAACCACACCCATACGAATGGACGTACAGCCCATAAGCCGAGCGTCCACGCATGGAACCAGCGACGTCACCGACAGTGACGATGAACGTGAACAATTCGTCGCAGTACTCGAGGACGCAGAGGAGTACGCGAAATCGCTCGAGAGAAAACTCGAGCGACCCCACGTACCGCAGTACGAAATCAACGCACTGTCTAACGAAGACAGTGCGATCGAGGCGACCATTCGAGACCTCGAGTATGTACCACGTGGCCTCGCAAGAGAAACCTTGCGCAGGGCCAGGCAGGTCAAGCGAAAGTTGCTCGTGCTGCAATCGACTATAAAATCGAATGTGCAGCAGCAACAATCGCCACATCCCTCACCATTCGTACCGGAGGTACGCGAGGATGCCACTGAGAAGCGTCGCCGGGAGGAGCAGGAACGCTGGGACGCTAGGGCCTTAGAACTCGCGAGGGAGCTTGGGGACGCTCTGCGTAAGGAGGCCAACGCCCGTAAGGTGCTGACCTCTTCGCAGAAAAAAGTCCGCGAGCTCTCCGCTAAGGTTCATGAGGACCTTGGCGTCCAGGCAGCGCAGTTCATTCACCAATACCTCCCGGATGCCACCAAAGCATCCGAACGTGAACGTTCGCCACTGCCACCATCACCAGCAGCTGTGGAGCATCGGACCCCAGTGAGGGGAGAACGAGGGCGCCCAGGAATGGTGACAGGTAATGAAAATTCAAATTCATTAGATAACATAATATTTCCTGAATTAAATGAGGGTGAACCGAGCCCCAAAAGGCAATGTTCCAACCAACCCTCATTATCTCACAATCACTCTCAATCAATCGACACGTCGTGTCGCGAGCTATCGCAAAACTCGATAGAAAACGTAACACCCCTTGCAGTAGCGATGGACTCAAACTCCATCGAAAAACCAACATCCGAAAACTATATTTCGAAATGTTGGGAACATGATCCTAAAGATCAAGTTGATGCTGGGTTTGCAAACCTCAAACCACCTAAATTTTATTTAGAAAAGTGGGATGGCGATATCCTAGGCTATCCTGGGTTTATTAACGGATTTAACAATTACGTTAACAAACGAAAAGATATCGCTATTCCACAAAAGATCAACCTACTGCAAGGGGCTCTACCGAAAGTTTTAGTAGAGAAAATAAGTCATTTTTCCCCTGACAACGTTGGCTACATCCAACGCCTAAAATTCCTAGATAGTAGGTATGGGGACGAATCCAAGATTCGAGCTGAAATGTGGCTAAAAATAACTGCATACACGGCGACCACTAACGATACAACGTCAATCTTAGACACGTTAGACACTCTTACCATTATGGTAGATAGGTATCGCTTACTTGCAAAAGTAATCGATGAGGAACAACTATTCAATATAGTAATTAAAAAATTTCCTCCCCGATCGTACCAAAATACTTTAAAAAGTAACGAACGCAATGTTAAACATTTGTTCGAAGCGGTTAGATCGTTCATTAAAATTAGGGAATTATCGGAGCCTATCTGTACCTCTGTACCAAAAAAGGTCGATAAACCTAATCCACCCCACAAAATAAAAATTCCTCTCAACCTAAAGGCAGGAGAAATTTTGCGATAATTTCTTCAGAAAAGAAAGCGAACGAAAGAGGAGAGAATAAATCCAATCCTCGAAAGCGACCAGCACCACGTTCGAATCGCGCAAAATATAGGGACACTAATGAATCTCTATCCACTACAGATGCAGAGGGGATCCTGTGGGTCCAACTCCCATCCGGCCAACGCATCCCGGCATCGACGGTGCGTACGCCGTTGACTCCGAATACGCCTTGTATTTTCTGCAGTGGTGACCATCATGGTCACCTATGCAGAAAAAAGAGTACTCTGGAGTCCCGGCGCGCACACTACGAGCGTTACCGGCTATGCCAACGATGTGCAACATCGCATACCAGTACCAAGTACTGCAAGGCGCTACCACCCGCGAACTGTAAATGGTTCCAGTGCGGAAGTAGCGAGCATCACTCGAACTTGTGCCCAGTGATCGAATATCCGATCACGGAGGGCAAAGTTGCGGCATGGATCGAGCAGTTGAAGGACTGCAAGCAATACTTGCCATCAGGTAACCTGTTTGATAAACAGCAACAAAAATTACCTGTACCCGATCCTAAACAACCTGTACAATTACAGACGACTGCAGCTTCCGTAGAAGAAACCGGTAGTCTCGTTGCCCAGCAACGTCAAGAGGATGAGAACCTGAGTTCCGTGTCCGCTGTTCCAGTGTTAAGTGAGTGCCTATCATTTTTTACTACTAAAGATAATGACGCTCATTTCTTAACGTTTTCATCGTACATTCTCGCTCCAAATGCCAAACATCCAGTGAAAATTAACGGCTTTTTTGATTGCGGAAGCAAACATAGCTATATGTTTTACACATATGCCTATAAACACCTCAGAGAAAATTTTTCTGAGTTCGCAGAAACAATCAAATTTCGAGGCCTAGCTGGACAAACGTCAAAACAAATTCGCACACAAATTGTAAAATTTGAATTATTCAAACGCGATGGAACCAAGGTTCAAATGGAAGCCAACACGGTTCCCCACATCGCGAATAACCTTTCCGAATTTGATTTTGACGAATTCAAAAACCGTTACCCACGATATTCCAATATCGACTTTTCTGGCTTGGACCGAGAATCCACGATACATTTATTAGTTGGTAACAATTATATGTGGTCGTTTATAAAGCACATTAAGCAGTTATCCCCAACCCTGACATTAATCGAAACAGATTTCGGAAAAATGTTAGGAGGATTCTTAGGAAAACAAACCGAATGTGACGCATTCGAACCATCATTCTTCACATCACCTGAAAGTATCGAAAATTTTTGGAAATTGGATACCCTCGGTATCGAAACCAAAAATCTCGTTGAAGACGATGCCGAAACTGAAGCATTGCACTTATTTTATAAAAATATAAAATTAGTGAACAACCGATACCAAATCAGGTGGCTATACAAATATAGCCCACCACCATTAGTCAACAATAGACAGTTAGCATTCAAACGATTAGAAAGGCAATTGCCCAAATTGCAGAAAAATCCAGAATTTTTCGTAAGATACGATCAGTATTTTACCTCACTAATCGACTTAGAAATGATCGAACCTATCGAAAACGATAGACCCGCGGAAGTAGTACACTACTTACCACATAAGGGTATCTACGATCCAACAAAAAGCACTCCACTCCGAGTAGTCTTTGATGGATCGGCCAAAACAAAAAAGTCTAACTTGTCATTGAATGACTGTATGCACAAAGGGAAAGTACTATTAGCTGATCTAATAGCAATGCTTGTAACCTTTCGTAAGAATCCTTACGCAATAATCGCTGATATTAAAAAAGCGTTTCATCAAATCGGATTGCACCCAGATGACAGAGATGTCACTCGGTTCCTATGGATTAAAAATCCTAACAATCCGTTAACCAATAGCAATTTGGTAACATTTCGATTTTGTCGGGTTCCCTTTGGAATCATAACGGCACCATTCTTACTTGCAGCAGTGCTATTACATCACTTCCGATTGGTCGATATGGAGTTCCATGACAAGTTCTTAGAACGATTTTACGTTGATAATTTAATTGTTTCCGTACCAACGTACGAAGAAGCAATCGATTTATACATCAAATCGAATAAATTATTCAACGATATCTCAATGGAACTCGCCCAATGGGGCACCAATTGTAAACAGCTAAGAGAAAACTTTAACCCAATGCACGCATTGAGCAACCCAATTATAAAAGTGCTTGGCTTATATTGGGATATGGACCATGATGTACTTTACATGCCCAAACCAAAACCGTTTACGTCTCAATGGACGAAACGCACATTCCTTAGGGTATTATCGTCATTTTATGACCCTTTAGGTTGGTTTGCACCAGCATTCGTTCCGTCGAGAACGTTCATGAAAGTACTCTGGTCCAAGGGATTGAAATGGGATGAGAAAATCCCAGCCGATCTCGAACCAACGGCCACTGAGATAATTACTGATCTCAGCAATAGCCTAAACTATTGTATACCTAGACAATTCTATCTAGGCTCTTACAATCCGAATACCTACCAACTACACGTATTCGTAGATGCGTCACAAGTAGCGTACTCAATGGCAATATATATCAGATTTAGCAATACTAAATCAAATTGTCATGCAGTACGATTTGTAACAGGAAAAGCACGCATAACACCTATGCGACCGATAACAATTCCTAAACTCGAATTGATCGCAGCACTTATAGGTGCACGTGGACTACGTTCCCTACGTAAACCGCTCAGTTTACAGAACGCACCAACATTCTTGTGGTCTGATAGCAAATGTGTTCTCACATGGCTATTAGAAAGAAAAGTCCATCCACAATTCGTAAAAAATAGAGTCGACGAAATAAAAGGTATAAAACCCGTCGAATATAGATATGTCCCATCAACGGACAATCCAGCCGATATTGGCTCACGTGGTTCCTCTATCCACGAACTCTCCGAATCACTTTGGTGGTCCGGTCCTACTTGGCTATCCCAAGATGAACAATCTTGGCCAAAGACCGATTTGAATATAATCGAAAGTCTACCAGACGAACCGACCAAAATAGATACGCCTGTATTTCATACAATGAAAGAAGTTTTATCTTCAACTTCTAAACAATCCGTATCCATAACACATGATGACGAATCAATTTTTGACAAACGTCATCCTGCCAAATACTTAAGGCAGATGAAATCTGTAAAAAGATTCATACCACACTTCTACATTGGTCCAAATACAGATCAATGTGAAGTGACACTTCCAGAACCTGAAGTTCTGTCGCAGCAGTGGATAGCTGATCCACCGAACCAAACTCAGCCACTTGATTTGACAACTACCAAATCATGCTATATTCCGAAAGATGAAATACCTTTCGAAAGTTTCATACATCTACCGTTGAACACTCCATTCAACATAGATATAATGAAATATAATACTTTATCGAAACCCGTACGCACACTTCTAAAATGTATAGAAGCCGTACGACGATTTAGTAAACAACGAATAAGGAGGAAAAGATTAATTTCACCTTATGCATCGTTAGATTTCACCTTTCATTTTGCTCTACTCTGTTTCATCAGAGCTGACCAAAAGAAATACTTCGCAAAACTACTCGAAGTATTAGAAAAACGAAATCACCCTCCGTACATCCTGTACGAAAAATTTCATATCCTGATTGATCCATCTGGGATATTACGTACTGTAAATTATCTACCCGATATTGAGTACGCAAGAGACATGCTATCACCAATACTGATGCATCCTAAGTCTCACTTAACAAAATTAATTCTGATGCATACGCATCTGAAAAACGTACACTCTGGTACGAAATTTACCATAGCGGACTTTAGAAGACACTATTTTGTGCCAAAATCACTAAAAGTGTTACCTCAAATTCTAAAAAAGTCATGCACGCTATGCAAAAAAGCTGAAACAAGACCGTTTAAACAACCATCTTTTTCAGCTCTACCAGACTTTCGTCTGGTACCTTTCGTAAATCCATTCACCTATACAGGTGTGGACATATTTGGCCCATTCATGGTATTTGACAAATACCTGCCAAAAACGAAAGCACAGTTGGCAACTCCAACTACAACACCCATTAAAAATTGGGTGTTGATCTTTACGTGCCTGTCCACGAGAGCAGTACACCTACTCTCAGTGTCAAATTTGACAACCGAGGACATCTGGACAGCGTTCTTAACGTTTTTCGCAGATAAAGGCACGCCAAAAGTTATCCTATCCGATAACGCAGCGCAATTCCACTTAATTGCGACGTACTTACCAGAGTACTGGAAAACGTTCTCCGAAGAACGAAAAATAAACACTAGCTTAGATGAAAGGGGCATTAAATGGCACTTCATCCCAGCTAAAGCACCATGGTATGGTGGAGTTTATGAAAGACTGATCGGCATTATAAAACAAGTGTTCTATAAAGTCCACGGTCATCGGTCAATCTACAAACATACCTTTCAAGCAAGCTTGAAAGATATACAAACAATGATCAACCGAAGGCCACTATGCCCATCTCCGGATGAGCTAGACCAGTTGACATTGACACCCGCACATTTCCTGCGGGCAAACTTAGGTTACCTAAGTAACCCGATTAATGAATCGATTAAAGACCCAACTCCCACAGCAAAACAGCTTATGGAGACTTGGAAGCTCGACCAAGATTACCTAACAAACCTTTGGCTAACTTGGAAGAGACAATATCTCTTATATCTAAGAGATAGACCACCAACCGCGCTATCTAATCCGGGGCGCACGGTACCATTTGTACCGAAAGTAAACGATATAGTACACGTTTTGGACTACACATCCAAACCTGGCGTTTACAAACTTGCTAAAATCATTGATTTAGAGAAATCTCGTGATGGACAAGTGCGTCACGCAAAAATAGAATTCTCAAGCAAGCAGATATCTACAAGACCTCTCAAGTTCTTGGCTCCACTGGAGTTAGATGACAGAGACGTAGATATCATCGATACGTAGTATCGTTCTCCGCTAGATCTCTCCTGATTATGACAAAAATAGACTGGACTGACAAGCCAATTTACTGACTTTGGGGTACGCCATAATTGGACATTATGCTCCTAAAAACGGCATAACTACGATTTTTTGGCACCCACTATTACTGTCATGTGCTTTATAATCAGCTTCGGGTAATAGGTGGCAGAGTGCACTACTTTAAGCATCGTCGATGCCCATACGATACGCTAATTCCCAACTATTCCCTTTTACAGAATCTGTGATCTACGGCCAATAACTCGTCTCATCCTCAATCATGCAGCGTCCGGCTATCGAAAAGAACTTTCGTCGAAAGTCTCTTTTTCACTTGTCACCGTTACGGGATCGTAACGACAGAAAAACAAGAAACTTGTTCCTATTTCTTATTTCTGTACATATCTATTTTCACATGTTCCTATATTATAAGTGTTATGTTTGTTGTTTTTATTTATAATAAAATAACATCTTATATATAAACATGTTCGTCTAATCTTTTTAGATTTCAGGAGAATCTTCGGAGGTGGCCACCGATGGCCACCCAGGAACACCGCCCCCAGTGTCATGGCTGTAGCCACGAGTCCTGTGCGCACTGGCGATGCGCAGAGGACTCGACATGACTGGAGAGACTGGGTTGAGGCGACGCCAACTAGTTGTCTAGCAGCGAGGCGAGAGCTAAGGTGTGTGACAACGATATATTTTATTCGTCCTTGTGACGTTAAACCAACAAAGTAAACTCCTCCACTACAGGTATCGTCTGATTGTATTGTCTTGGATGGACAACCCAAAACCTCATTTCCGAAAGCATGGTTCATCTTAAAATATTCAATTTTGTTCTACATAAATAAATGTGTTTGGTACCTAAGCAATTTTCGCGACTGTTGGCTATGTAATTTTTCCCATTATCATCATCATCATCATCATCATCATAATTTGACGAAAGGATAAAAACTGAAAGACTATTTCTCTCACGTCGTGTTGTGTTCTGCTTGTGGATGTCATTTTCAAGATAATATATTTTCGTTGACCTGCGGAAAAAATTAATTGTTCTTATTAGACGAAAAAAAAAACTCTTCATCTCCACATCTGCATTATTATAAATTATTACAGGCTAAAAACTGTTGACAACATTATCACTCCATAACCGTTAGAGGATTCGCATGAGATTTTCCCGAAAAAATTGTATTATTCCCAGGAAGGTTTATTTTCATCAAGGAAATAATTACGTAGACCCCCGTGTGGACAAAGTTACCAATTTGTGCCATCTGTGAAAACAAAAAATATAAAAATATTTTTTGAATAAAAATATTGAAAGAGAATTAAAAAATACTTTACCCCTTCTTTTTTCTACTATTTATTATTGTGTGTATATATATACATACCGTATATATTCCATTTTCTTGTTCCCATGGTGCAGGTGTCAATTATTGTGTGATAATCACAAAATTTAGTACAAATATTTGAACTAAGCTAAGGACCAGACTTATTGATTTTGGCGCGGATTGGATTCTAGCATTCTACCGATTTTGGTGGTGATCGACTGCATTGTACTTCTGGTAAAGCTATTTTTTCCTATTTTTTTTCTATTATATGATTATTTACTATACTTTATCATCTTCATTACTTTTTAATTTCAAGGAATAATGCTTTTAAATTTCACATTGTTTAATATTTTGTCAGCAGTTAACAAATTTTATACTATTATAACATAACATTTACGCTTAAAACTTGAAAATGAATAATCTGACCATCAAAATTAATAATGATTTTTTCTCAAATACATACTTTTTCTAGCGAAGCTCGCTGCGCTAGAGTTCGAGTTTCTTTTAAATAAAAAAAACTGTTAGTTGTAACGGCCATAAGAAGTGGTAATGTACCTAATTAGAACCACTTTCAGTGTTACACCATACACAAAATATCACGTACTTGAAAATCAGTAATACTTCTAACATAACTTCACGTTTATCATCCACAGACTATTGTGGACCTTAACTTTGGTTAGAGACTCAATAATATTTAAAATACACGAGTGAGTTTACACATTTAATAAAATAATAATTCGTATATCACAGTACATAAATATACGTTAATATTTATACATATACAACCACAATTCAACAAGCAAGACTATCTCTTCACTAGAAACTTCTACTAGAGAGGTTCCAGGTACTTAGAAGTAGCTGTCGAGGAACTGTGTCTTATTCCACTGAATCGAGGGATTATATACTCGTTCAGGGTATGAAAACGTATGTGTCAGATACGTAAAGTGAGGTAGGGTGTTGTTATTATAGGGTTGTGCTGACTCGTCGAGTACTCGAGGGACAGGCACAATTAGGTCATGAATATACAGAAAGTATATCTATATTTATAAAATCGAATACGGGTAATTTAGTGGTTGTTTATAAAGAGTTATAGGATGATTATTGTTGATAAATATCTATGTTTTTGGTATTCGAAAATGTGTGGACAAATATGTTCGTTATTTCTAAAAATAGACGAAAATACACGTTACATTAGTCTTAAAGTAATATTTGCCTAATGCTAGAGACTAAAAATCATTGAAAAAAATTTTTTCATTAAAAAATCCAACCAATGTCAATAAACAAAACACTGGCGCAGCAAGTCTCGCCAGAAAAAGTAGGTGCGATAAAAAAGAATTATAAATTTTGATGGTCCCATTAATTGTTTGTAAGTTAATATGCGTGAATGGTAGGTATGTTATGATTGTATGAAATTTGTTATCTGCTGACAAAATATTAGAAAATGTGAAATTTAAAAGTATTATTTCTTGAAATGAAAAATTAATTAAGATAATAGAATATGGTAAATAATCATTTGATGTCAAATAAAATCGTGGAAATTTATTAAAGTTATAAAATATAAAAAAGAAAACAGGAACATGTGAATAATTTTTGTAAAAAGAAAACTTCATGAAAATTAAAAAAAAAAGGAAGAAAGAAGCATTACCATAAGTACCACCCGGTCAATCTTCACTAAAATTGGTAGCATGCTATATTAAAATATAATAAATATTTGTTTCAAATTTTGTAAATATTTTTCCAAAATTCTGCAGTTTATGACCAATATAAAAAAAAAATAGCAGTACCCGAAATACCATTCAGCTGATCCGCCCCAAATTTGGTAGCGTTTTACAGTAAATTATTATAAATATTTATTTCAAATTTCGTGACTATCGGACAAACATTGCAACTTGTACCTTGGAAACAAAAAATTGACTTATTTATGTATCTATCTATTTATCTATCTATTTATCTATTTATCTATATATATATATATATATATATGTAAGTTGGTTTCCGGATATTCCACTCGATCTAATTTGCACGTAAATAAGGTTTTGTGAAGTCGTAATCGAAAGCAGAGTTTATTGACATGATTAAAATACTGTAGTGAAATTAGAAAATTCAAGATTATTATACACATAGAAACGAACGAAGATACGACTAAGTTTTATCTGTCTTTCTGAAACGGCGATTAACGGAAGAATGAATAAATGAATGAATTTGATAAATGAAATCGACATTTGTTACAAAGGGAAAATAGTCATGTTGAGTATGATCAAAAATGATGTCATCTAACAAAGGATGGTCGAGTCGATAATACATGAAATGACGTAACTTAAAGATAACAAGATCGGAACAGTAAATATTAGATAGTCGAATTGTGTCGATTTCTTAATGTGGGTCAAATAAAAATAAACATTACGAATTCATGAAAGAACGAGAGTAACAAACAAAATTGTAGTCATTCGAAAAAGAAGAGTGTTCTTTTTACATATATATATATATGAATTTGATTTATTAGTGCCAAATTTTTCCCAAGGTTATGAAACGAAAAATGTACTCACCCCCAAAACACTAGAAGCTAATACGGCACCAAACGTAATAAGTAGATTTTTTAAAGGAAACCTTGAAAAACAGTTAAAAATGCTCTAAAAAGAAAAAATAATTCTTCTAAAATTTCTCCAGTATAATCTACTGGAATTAAAATAAAGGCGAAGTATTATGATAAATTAATAATTTTTTTCAAAAAATAGAACCGATTAAAAAAAAAAAACTTAAAATTCTCTAAAAAGAAAAAATTTATTCTTTTAAAATTTTTCAAGCATGATATAGGCCTAGGGACTGGAATTACTAAAGTCGGCGCTAATTAAAAGGTTTTGTCATAAAATTTGATGGAATTGACGTATATTAAGCCTAAATGGTAAGGAAAAGAGGGCCGACTTCAATAATTCCAGTCCCTAGACCTACATCATGCTGGAGAAATTTTAAAAGGATTATTTTTCTTTTTTTAGCTTCTTTTTATATTTAAAATCTTATGGTATGTCCTAACTACATTATGACATACCTACATATGATTTCTTTTATTCTCACAACATACCAGTGTCATGGCTACGCCCACGAGTCCTGTGCGCACTAGCGATGCGCAGAGGACTTGACATGACTGGAGATACAGGGCTGAGGCGACGCTAACAGTGAGCTAAGGTGTGTGACAATGAACTTATTTTACTCGTCCTCGTGACATTAAACCAACAATAAGTAAACTCCTCCACTACACCGGTTACCATATAGGCGTCTTAAAACTTCACAAGGGTATCTTTTAAAGACAATTTTTTCAATCGATATAGAAAAAATACAAAATATCAGTCAGCTTTAGACGAGGGCGAGTAAAAACATAATTGTGCGCTTTTGTGAAAAGAATAATAGAGTTGATGAGTACCTACTCAATTATGATTTAGGTGTACAACTTTAAGAAATACAAAACTGTTGTCGACGTTAGGATTAAACGTTTTTCTATGTTAGGTTACTTATTTACATATTAATTAATGTTTTCCTCACCAAGATTTTGACTTATACTTACCTCGAATTACAAACAAGGAAACAGGAAAATTAGAATTTTTTAGAAAACTAAACATAACAAAATTTATGCCATAATATCTATCGAAATATCTGAAAAAAGAAAAAATTTCAAGAGCTGAGCCAGTGGTCTGTGTTGCTTGAAGTATCTTTTTCACATTTACGGTGCAAGGCAATATTTAGAGTAATTTGAACTTTGAATATTAATGAACTGAGACATAAAAAAGTTCATGTCGTAAAGCCTACGTGAAGCTATTCTTCACTAAAACAAATTGTTAGGTACTTCGTTTAAGACCCTCCACGCACTGCAGAGTATTCATTGGCTGATAATTTGATCGTTGTTAAATTAAGTATACGTAGCTTTATAGGTAATATGGTAGTGGGCACACACACCCATTACAAATCGGTCAATAAAATAATCAGAATAGTTGCCCCAGTTCCCTTCTAATGGAATAATCGGCCAACCATCAGCCGACTTGAATTTAGTATCGAAGTTATATACGAGGGTACGCTCACACACCGAATGAAAAGTTGGCTGATTAGCCCCTGCAGTAGAAAATGTAAGAAAAATTAAGCAACGAAAAATTCAAATACCAAAACTTCCTTGTAATGAATCGGCCAACTATCGGATTGTGTGTGCGCACCCTTAAAATGGGTAATTTTTTATCAATAGGGCCAAAAAAGCTTCAACACATCTAACTTTATAGAATACGTCCATTTTGAATATTTTGAATTAAAATAATTCTCCACTTCACTCAAATCAAAATAAAATAAATATGAACGGAAATTTTAAAACTTTCATACTGGGAGTTTAAACCAGTTATTCAACGGTTATGAATCAGAGCCTTTGTTCATGTAGTGGTAACCCAGGGAAAAATGGGGAAATTACTCCTAAGATTCCAAAAAAAAAAAAAAAAAAACACCGTAATTGGGGGAAAAAATGAAAGTACGACCACAGAATCAATATAAAAACTATAGAAAATTTTCTGAAGAGTAAAAACATAGCTCAGCTCGACAAAATTTTTCGTTACTTTCCCCCACCAAAACCCCGCAAAAGCAGCAAACACGTGACTTCTTATTTAATTTGATGTGACTGACTGGCTGTACCCCAAGAACAAAAATCTTTTGCGTGGATTTGTTGGGAAAGAATTATAAAACTGTGAAATTGAAGTAATATGTTTTGTGCCGCAAAAGTTCTTATAGGTCAGATACATTGACCATCTGTGACTCAGAAAATTCGAATTTCTCATTTCCAAAAAGTTAATACGAATTTGCCAGGACTGACTACAAAATAAACATGAATTTTTCATCACCTTGGACAGCTTGCTGCTGAAACAATGCTAGTGAATTTACGTTTCGTTGATCAAATATATAGAAATTTTAAATTATTTTGTGTTTGGTGTAGTGACAGAGACACTACAGTTGTAGGCACTTAATATTAATGTGTAGTTTAACGTCCAAGGGACATGAAAATATACGTGTCACACACCTATCTCGCTCACTAGATCCGTAACGACTACGGCGACCTCCTCAGCCCAGTGACTCGCCTACTTACATTTCTTTGGTAGGCGAGTTCCCTTTACGCCCGCCAGGCGCGCAGGAGATTGTGGGTGTTCCCACCCACGATACTGGGGGCGGTGTCCATTGTGAATCCTTGGGGATTCACTCGTCCCTACAAAAAAAGAGATTAGTTGGGATACACACACAAGTACACAAATGATATTTATTTACAAGAATATATATACATGTATTGTACTTAATACTACCGTATATAAACTGGGCCACAAATCTAAAGTAAGTATAATAAAACGAAGTTTATTTCCTTTGAAGTTGAGATACACATGTGGGTCCCATCTTCTGACTTGTGGTCCAACAAAATTGCCGGACAATTCATTGGAAGGGCAGTCAGGTGTCAGCGCTATAAAGGAGTGAATCTGTAAGGAAGAAAAGTGAGAATTAGCAATTTTTTAAATGAATTTGTGACACTGACAAGGTTATCACAATTTCGGTGTGTGTGGATCGCAATCCGCTATCACCTCTACCCGCTGATCTGAATAGGTAGCTGGACGGTAGAGTAAGTATTTGGCAAGGTTGACTTGTCATGACTTCAAAGATAGCACAACTCCAGTGGTGCCACCAGCCACGGAGTTGTAGGTAGTGCGTGCATGTATGCCTGCTTTTACAGATCTTAATCGGATAGATTCTAATCCAACGATGGATTAGAGTCCTCACCGTCAGTACTTATCTCCAGTGGAGCTAAGAACTTAATAGGCCTACTCACTATTTTATGTGAGTGTAGCCTAACATCTGCGTGATGTACTAGGCCATCGCGAGATGTCATCAGGTTGACTACAGTGGCTAATTTGTAGACTCCTGGTTTTGTCATTATGTCCAACACGTGGACAATGTCTCCAACTTTTGGTTTGAAGCTAACCGTTTAGTAAGCATTGCTTACCCCTTTGGGGATTCTATCCCGCAAGTCCGTGAGATAGAGTCCCTTCCACACAGCCCAGAGCTTACTAAGGTTGTCCTTGTCAGTGTTCCAGAGGCCCTGAAAGTTTCTGGACGTTATGGTGGTTTTGTCAAAAGGCTTGTCTTGGTAAAATTTCTGAACTTTGCGTGCAGGAAGTGTGCAGGAGTCAAGGTAGCTTGCTCACATTCATTGACTGCAGGACAGAGTGGTCTCTCATTCATCATCACTTGTATATTTTTAAGCGCTGCTTGAAAATTGAAGCGATGGTGAGAGTGGGGGCCCATGACCTTTTCAAAAGCCTGTTTAAAGATTCCAATGAGTCTCTCGTATGACGCACCATACCAAGGAGCCTTAGGTGGAGTGAAGTGCCAAGTTAAGCCTTTTTGCATAAGCTTGTCACTTATGGAGCTGTCTGACGTGATTGCTTCTCAGAACTGGGGTAAGTTGGTTGCAACTAACCTAAACTGGGCAACATTGTCAGACAGGATTGTTCTTGGCGTTCCACAATCTGCAAAGAATGTCTGGAACGCCATCCACACTTCTTGTGTGGTTAAAGACGAGATAGAGAGAAAGTAAACTGCTCTTGTGGATAGACAGGTAAATATCAGAATCCATGTTTTATATGGAGGTGATGTCGGAGTTGCCAAAGCCTTTTTCTTTTTTGGTAAATATTCATTGAAGACTGAATATGGACCAAATACATCAACACCTGTATAGGTGAAAGGATGTGTGAATGGTACCAATCTGAAATCAGGGATATCAGAATGGGTTGGCTGCGTAAAAGGCTGCTTATTGAGTTTTTTACACACTAAGCAAGAGGATTTTAATACTTTAGGAAGTATCCTCATTGCTTTTGGTACGAAGTATGTCCTACGGAAGGCCGCCAGTGTAAACTTAATGCCTGTATGACTATTGAGTGTATGAACATTCAACAGTATTAACTTGGTGAGGTGAGATTTTGGATGTAACAACACCTGAGACAGAATGTCTTTGGTAAACGGTGTTACAGGCAAATAATTTCTCAGCCTCAGGAGTCCTGATTCGTCAAGGGTGATATGAAATTTCTCGTATGCCACATATTCCGGTGGATTATGGGACAGAAGTGTATTACGTAGGCCAGAAAAATATTTTTTCTGATCTGCATAGATGAAGCAAAGTAATGCAAACTGATAATTGTTGGGCAGTATTGCCCAAGGAGAAATTGACCTACAACGAGTGAGTCGCTTTCTCAAGAATCTTCGGAGAGCTGTTAAGCAATTGTATAAGATTCTCTTAAGACTGATGAGAGTGTTAAATTTGTCTATATCAATGCTGAATGGTGTATTCAACGGTTCATGTATAAAGCTCCCGTAAGGTGAATTTGCCAGTGGGTCTATTCGACTTTTGTGGGATAGATCCAGCGGTTGTTGTGAGCTCGCTTGTTCGTGAGGTTGTGGTAGATCAGAGTCAGATTGATTCTAGTCTACAGCGTGTTGGTCAACTTGTGTGGCAAACAGTTTTACTTCATAAACATGGTTTATGGAGTTCATGACAAACTTTGGTATAGCTACCTTACAAGATTTCAACTGTCTGTTTAATTTGGCAGTCTTGTGATTGTCAAATATGGGGTCGGTTGAAGTTGCTATATTTTCTGACAGTTTGTCGGAAATTTTGAGAGACTTCCTTAAGTTTGAGAATACAGGTATAGTGTTCTCATCCTCTGATAGGTCTGGTAGAGACTGAATTACATGTACGTCAGTTTGTGGCCATGAGTCAGGGTGATCAGATAAACGGGCTGGTCCTGACCACCACGTGGTACTGAATAAATCATTCACTATTGCCCCTTGTGATCCGACATCCGCTAGATTTTCAGTCGTCGGAACGTAGCAAAATTGTAAGTTAGGAACGCTTTTTATTTCAGTAACCCTATTCAAGACAAATTGCGTTAACACGCTGCACTCTAACAACCATGTTAGAACGCATTTACTATCTGACCATAAGTAGGTTAGACAGTTTTCTAACTTTAGGGGTTTCCTAATGTTTTTTATTCCTCTCGCTCCAATCAATGCCGCTAACAACTCCAACTTGGGGATTGTTACGGTTTTCATTGGTGCTATTCTTGATTTCCCTATGACAAATCTGGTTATTGTTTTGTTGCTTTCTGTGTTATGGAAGCGTAAGTATGCTACCATAGCAAAGGCCACCTGGGATGCATCCACAAACACGTGCAGTTGCGTCCTGTTCGGGTTATATGTACCCAGGTATATCTGGCAAGGAAGGCAATAAGTTGTGCACTGGGACAAATCCTGTATTAGCTCTGTCGCTATCGGCTGCAGTGACAGAGGTAGGGATTCATCCCACTTGTAGTTTTCATTCCAAAGCCTTTTTATAAAAGCTCGTGAAGGAATGAAAGCTGGAGCAAACCAACTGTGGGGGTCAAAAAATTGTGAGATTGCTCTAAGAAACAGTCTCTTTGACCAGACGGGTTCTTGGTCTTTAAATTTGGTCTGACTCAGATAATGTATATCTTTGTCCATGTCTCAAGAAAGTCCAAGAACCTTAACAATCGGTTTTGTTAATGCGTGGTCGGGGGCAAAGTCATCGTGTAATGGGGTGCAATTTGTGCCCCATTGTGACAACTCCATTGATATGTCCCCAATCAATTTGTTAGCCTGATCGTGTAAATCCTTAGCTTCGTTATATGTGGGCAACGATGTTACTAAGTTGTCCACATTTATATTTTCGGTGTTTTTTTTGTAAAATTCCAGATTTGTCTGTTGGAAGTGATGCGATAGAATGGCCGCCAACAAAAATAGCGCTGTCACAATTCCAAAAGGAACAGGTTGGAATTGGAAAATTACTAAGTTTTCCCTACTTAGTGGTTTCTGTTGATTCAGGACCCACAGAAACCTTGTTACATCCTGATCAAGGGAGTGTAACCCTATTTGATGGAAAGCTTTTTTAATGTTGGCTATTATAGCGTATTTATCCTTACGGAAAGACAAAAGTATCTGGAGCAAATCTGGCAAGAGATTTGCTCCTTTGAACATGCAGTCATTGATTGAGTGCTTTGATTGTTTTGTCTTTGCTGACCCGTCAAATACTACCCTGAGCAGTGTGCTTTTTGTTAGGTCCAAGATCCCTTTATGTGGCAGATAATGTACAATATCTGGCTTGGATTTTGGATCTACTTTCTCTATCATTTCCAACTCTATGAGTAAGTTGAAATATTCGTCGTAACATTAGTAGAACTCAGGTAACTTTCGTAGCTTGGGGAGCTGATGCTCAAGTCTTTTGAATGACAGGTTAATATTATCCGCCAACGGTGGTGGATAGTTTTTATACAACCATCTGATTTGGTAACGATTGTTTACCAATTCGACATTCTTATAAAAGATTTGAAGAGCGTCAGCTTCCGCTTTAGCTTCTACCAAATTGTGAGATTTGATACCAATGGCGTCCAACCTCCATAAATTCTCAACCTCTTGTGGGATGGTTAAGAAGATAGGTGTGAAGATATCATCCACTTGTTTTTGATTTTGGATGATACCTCCCAACATATATCTGAACTCTGTCTTTATCAAAGTTAGAGTCGGAGAGATATGTTGTACATTTGTCACGAACAACCACATGTAATCATTGCCTAACAATATGTCAACCGTATGCTCATCGTCTATCTTGGAGAATTCAATTCCAGAGTATTCCGGGAAACTTTTATGAAATTCTGACAAATTGGGTTGTTTCAGATTTTGCGTGATACTATTAATAGTTTTCGCAGTAATCGGAACCTTTAACCCACACGGTGTCAGAATTTTAAAGTCTACTAGACATGATTTAAAGACGTTGGACGTCTGATTTTGTGCACCTTTAAGTCTTATAATTTCTGTTTCATACCCTTTTAATTTTAAGGATATGAAAGCATAAGACTTAGTAATGAAGGTGTCTACACTGCCACAATCAAAAAACCCTCATAATTTGACTGCCCTCTGCAAGTGTGGTGATTGAGCATACTCCTGAAAAAAAAGTTGAACTTTTCTTGGTGCGAATAAATGATGAAAAGTACTCACTACTCATCGGTAAGCACTCCTTCTGGGCCACACTGAGTTGCACCGTTCCAATGGCCTGTGCAATTTTAGTTACGCAGTCGCCCTTTGGAACACGTGATTTTATAGTATCAAAATCAACAGTTGGTTTTGAAACTTTAGTAAAATCAACTCGGTACTTACTGTGTGCTTCCTTCCACTGCCTCAGTGTTGTGAACCAGTTGTTTGGACACAGGCAGCTGTTGTGGGTGGTGGCTTGGCAATTAAACCACCGGCAGCAGAGGGCAATTTTCTGCTGACACTCCTGCGTCGCATGGTAAGTTGCACACCGAGTGCACAACTTACGGACATTGAATTCCCTCTGCCGCTGTTCCAACGTGTTGTAATGTGGATCGTGGCAGAGGAAAGAGGGGTGTTGGTTGGTGCAGAAAAGTCACTGCGCCGAGTGAACCAGGTTCAAGATGCTCTTTGGAGTGTCTTGAGCCACTTGGTTCAACGTTTCTTGTTCTCGGCATTCTGAAACAGAAGAGGGTTTGGGAGACTTAGATGAGTT
The DNA here is from genome assembly GCA_011428145.1 of Ericerus pela. Taxonomy (NCBI): domain Eukaryota; kingdom Metazoa; phylum Arthropoda; class Insecta; order Hemiptera; family Coccidae; genus Ericerus; species Ericerus pela. The sequence goes on along the minus strand of WOFM01000198.1, from coordinate 959,254 downwards.
TCCCAAATCGCTATGGTTCTGCCTATTTGATTTCTTGGGATTGGATTTATCCTTCCCCTTTCGTTGATTGTTACCTTTCTGGAAGGTTGCGGCCAAAATTCTGAATTGCCTTTAGGCTTTTTCTTTTTAAATGATCCTTTGTTTCTATTAGGGTCTTTGTTGGAGGGATGTTGCTTATCAAACATCTCTATAATCTTTATAAATTCCCTAATGGCCGAGAACAAATGTGAAACGTGTTGTTCATTACTTTTTAGATGATTCCTATAAGACCTAGGTGGAAATTTTTTCACTGTAACGTTGAACAGTTGTTCCTCGTCTGTAACAGGTGATACCAGCTGATAACGATCTACGAGGACTGCCAATCCATCCATTGTGTCTTGAATGGATTGTAGTGTGTTGTTAGTATGAGAGAAGTTGCTTATCTTATACCAGATTTCTGCTCTGACCTTACTTGGATCCCCATACCTATCATGCAAGAATTGGAGATGTTGTTTATAACCTACATTGTCAGGTGCAAAGTGCGAACATTTTTTGACAATGTCTTTCGGCATTGTCTGTTGTAATAACTTTATTTTCTGAGGAATCGCAATATCTGTTCGCAAATGCACATACATTTTAAAGCCTCTAATAAAACCTGAGTAGTTCAGAATTGTGCCGTCCCATTTGTCGATGAAGTATTTGGGAGGTTTCAGATTCAGAGCTGGTTTTTCTGTGCACGTTTTGGGGTCCAATTCCCAACAACGGGGAATTGGATCCACTTCTCTTGCATGATTTGGTATGTTAGCCATGTTACTAGTAACAGGTCGGGGAACCAATTTGGTTACTAAGTCGAATGGTTTTTCTAGATTTGAATGTCCGACAGGAGCATTTGATTCTAAATCATTCGAGTCAGTTTGAACAGAGCTTTCAGAGGTGGGGTAGGGGGAACCAACGGCCACACGTTTCTGTGTTGGTTCTACTGACCCACTCTGATAGGTATTCAATCGACTTCGCTTATGGGAATCGCTTGAATCGGTATGTAAAGATTGATAATTACCTTGCTGGATGGCAGGGTGGACAAATTTGTCGTGGAATTGGTCCTTGCCCATCCCGTATACTTGTTGGACGTGCTGGATCATCTCAGAACGAGTCAGGCGGATTCTGTCAATGACTGATTCCGTGTGTTCCAGCTTCAGTTGATCTCGAGCAGCTTGGTGCGCGAGACCACGCAACTCCTCCAACCTTTTGCATTCTTGTTCCTCCAGCTGCTGTCAGAGGCGGAGCTCCTCTCGGTGTTCCACTTCCTGCTGAGGTGAATGTCCTCAGCCCCATCCTGCTCCACATCCTGCGCCTCTCTGCACTTCGGTCTCCTCCTCTCTCCCTTGCAAAGAGGGAGATGGAGTGGGGAGCAGTTGAGGCTCAGGTGTTACCATTGGCACAGGGACCAATGGGAACATTGCCTCAATTTCCCCTTGGCTGGAGCGGAGACGCAGTATCGTGGAGCATGCGAGAACAATTTTATGTTTCGCTACTCCAGGCGGTGGCCGATTCAGTGTTTCTATGAGAGTAGCGATCACCAGCAGCTCTTTTCTCCCTTGAACTAGGGTAAGGTTTGGTGTACTGATGAGGTTACTATTCTCAATGACGTAGTAACCCGCAGACTCGATGGCATCGTAGTATAGTTCAATGTTCGTTTCGTACTCGTTGTCAGCTCCCATTGATAACGAGCTGTATCGCAATCCTGCAATGGAGGATCGCTCGGACAGGTTCTGTGGTGAGAGATTCATCGGTTGTGAATCTCTCGCCTGTTCTTCCATTTGGCGTTCTACATTTTGATGTAGAAGGCCACCTCCGTGTTGAGCGATTTCCCTAGCCAATGGTGCATTGGCTATGACTGGTGGGATTGGTTGGCTGACGGGGAAGTAATGTTGATGGGATGGTCTGGGGATCGGCTGCCCATCGGGTCCGAACACTGTTGCCAGCAGGTAGACTGTTGGTGGTGGAGGAGGGGAAGCAGGTGAATCGGCTTCCTGGATCGGATCCATTTCAAATTCTGTAAAAACAGAGAGGCTGATAATAGACGAAATATTTTCAAAGTCCAAAACGGATTTTGAAAAATTGGGCGTGACCCGTGGGCGCAATGAAGGGTATTCATCGCGGGTCATGCACATCTTTTTCAAATCCAAAAATTGCATTTGAAAAACAAATAAAAATTATCGGTTCATATGAAAATTAATTCATTCGAAGTGGCTTCGAAGATTTTTGAGTTTGCCTTACGTAAAGTTGCGTGATGCTAGGCTCCAAAGACATCGATATTTTTGGGGTCTCTTTACTAATTTCTTTGATGAATTTTGTTCATAGTCAGCATGTGTAATCGGGAGAATGCATCAGGCTTCGTATTTTCAACCAAGTTTTTCAAAAATGGGTTCCAACCATTAGAATAGTTGGATCCGAGAAGTAGGTCAGAACACATTTAAGTATTTTGATCTACTGAAAATAATGCATGCCGCCATTGATGTTTTGAAGTGCGAAGAGATCAAATCATTCTAAAATGGTATCCTAACAAAGTTGACAAAGCGCGCAGTGTAAAAGTTACAAGTAATTTCCATACCCCTAATGTCGTGAAAAGTAATGGATGTTGTTAGGTTTTGACTTACCGTTTATTGCTGATGAACTTTTGTTTCAAGAAGAGCGAGTACCAGTAAAACCCCTTTCATGATACTGGTACTTCTGCCGTTGATTGTTGGCAAAAAACTCCAAAACTTTTTTTTCGACTTCAATTTCTTGAAGTATGAGTTGAAGCACCAACGTGGACGAGAATCTGCAAGAGATTCTTGCCCAAAATTTTGTGATTTTTTTGTCAATTTGTTCGTTAAGTTTAACAATGCCGAAACAATTGCACGAAAAATAACAAAACGCACTAGTAAAAACGCAAGTAAGCAGCCAAATACACTTAAAACACACAAGAGCAACTCGTAGTCGAATCTGCAAAACATGGCAATAATACTCGAATGGAGGTTCAAAACGATAATGAGTATCATTTTTGCAGATTGGATTGGTTGTCTTGTCGATCACGTGATTGATTCAGACGTTCTTTCACTCCTTGACTGGAATGGAAGGACTATTGTCTGAGTGTGCGTGTGTATGTGCGATGTTTTTTCCAGAATTCAAAGGAAAAACCATTGCTCTGTGTGTGTGTGTTGACCAGCAATACACATACAACTTATCTTCGCGATAAGATTGTCTTACATCCAAATGTGTGTAAGACAAAAAAAAAGGTTACTCGAGCCGTTGCCTATTTAGATTTTTGGCTCGTCTTTCCAGACTCACGTGTTGACAAAATACGTAGTAGTTTTTTGTCGACATTTATGAAGTTTATTGAGGCAAATTGTATTGGTATTGCTTTGTCTCGATGGGGTGTCGATCTCTGTTTTAGGGATTGACAGCCTTAATTGCATACAGCCTCACGTCAACCATTTTTTAATGTTCTTTTTTCAAAGAATATGTAATAATGGTTGTTGGCGTATGGTAGATGATATGCAAGATGGCCTGTCCAGATGTGATGGCCTTGGTTATGTATCGAATTCTTCACAAAGATTTCGATGCATTTTTTGCTGGGGGTGGCTTAAAATTTTTTGTGAGAATAATTTTTAGCCTTGAATTGAATAAAGGGAACGCTACATGTTGCAGAGAACTTGCCGTATTTTTTGATATTTTTGTTTATTCAAGGATTATTTTAGTTTTCGATATAATAGTTACGTCGAAATCTGTCGATGAATAAGCAAGAATATTTGAAAAAAAATATAATAAAAAATAATTTTTTTTGGAGAGTGAGAGTCGAATGGAATCAAATCCATTTGATTCGTTTACTCTTTTGTTCATTATATGTGAGGCTTATCATAGATTCACATATACGTATGTTGCCTGGGAATATTTTCCCTAGGCTTTTTTCAGCCGAGATTTTATTCTCAATATGTTTTTTCTTTCTTCATTTGAGAAAGAAAAATTACATAGGCCTAAGCTTTTTGACGTGTATTTGAGGCTGGATATAGTCTCCAATTCATCTTTTGTTTTATTCAAATTTAGCCGTAAATTCGAATCTATTTATTTGCTACGAGAATACGATGCATGATTATGTTTCGTATTCCTATGTAACTTGCACAAGATCTTATATACAGATGAAGATCCTGTACTTTTTGATAGTCAAATGTTAATTTTTAGCTTTTGACTATAAACAGAAACATTTTGTCTAGAAAAAAAAATTTTTTCTGGTCAATGTAGGTATGTGTTCGAGGCTAATTAAAGTTTCGAACGCAAGGAAAAATTGTTTTTTCACATAATTAGTGATTACACTCATGCGCTCGAAGCCACCGTCGGTTTTGAGTACATAATTATATATTTAATTGTGCTCGAAGCCACCATCAGTTTCGAGTGCAAATTAATTAGGCATTTGAGGCTAAGATCAACTTCAAATGCTAAGTGCCGTTAAATCAATTTCCATTACAGATATTGACTTAAGTTGCCAGTAGAAGCATTTTGTAGCAGTGAGAACTGATTCTATTTAGATTCAGTTTTCATTTTACATCGAAACGAAATCAAAAATACCCATATTTCCAACTTCAGAGTTTCTTTATGTGAAGCAGATGCTTGAAAAAGTATCTGTTTCTCCGAGAAAACCCCGATGCTCTTGCTACCATGTAGTGGCAGAGACACTAAAGTTGTAGGCACTTAATATTAATGTGTAGTTTAACGTCCAAGGGACATGAAAATATACGTCGTCACACACCTATCTCGCTCACTAGATCTGTAACAACTACGGCGACCTCCTCAGCCCAGTCACTCGCCTACTTACATTTCTTCGGTAAGCGAGTTCCCTTTACGCCCGCCAGGCACGCAGGAGATTGTGGGTGTTCCCACCCACAATATTTGGTATTTGTGTCTACGTTCAGGGTGTCTCGGGAATCAACTGCCAAAATGGTGGTTGCGGTAACATTTGATATTTATTGGATAAAACGAGTGACAGAACACCTACATAAAAGAGACATTCTACATTTTGTATGTAATGTAAATGAAGTTGCATAGCATTTTGTTAGAAGGAGTAATTTCAAAATGTCAGGAATCTGTTATAAATTGAACAAGTGTCTACTCTGTGTATTGTCGGTAGTAGAGCCTGTAGAGGTGTGAAAAATATCGATACGTATCGGTATTTAAGGTATCGATACGTTAAAACATCTATATTTGACTGTATTAAACTCGAATCTACCCGATAAAGGTCTATATTTTGCGTGTAGATATTTTCCCTGAAATATCAATGCGTACCGATAAGAAAAAATATTGATATTTTGCACCAATAGTAAGGTGGTGCTTGAGGGGGCGAGTAAAAAATGTCACATCAACATATTATAGCCTATATTCTATATTGAAGGCGCTATTGATGTTTCAAGTTTCTATGATCTTTTCAAAAAATTCTAGGGCAGGCAAGTTCACATACAATTTGTAATAACTAATAATATTGTTTTGCATTCGTGTGGAATACCTTGTTGTGAAAGAATATTCACACAAGAAGGTAATCAACAGATTATTTGTGTGTTCTGCCACTTCATATGTAAATATATGGGTAAGCCAAAACCTGAACAAACACTGGCAATTTTAGAGCCAGTTCGGATGGCTTACATAGGGGCTTATTTACATGCACACATACACACATATGTAGTAATATGTACATCCGTGTATAAGGGTGGTTTGTCATTTCTTATTAAGATAAGAAATGAAGGACCAGTTCATGTAAGGAATTGTGATATCACCATGATTGATTAATCACAGTTCAGTACTCGTACATTACTTACAAGTACATACAAGTAATTATGATCAAACGTATTTTGTGCTATTTGATTGACGTCATAAAGACAAATACATGAGTAATGTCCCCACAAAGTGTGAAATGGACGGATTTGTTTCTTCAGTTAAATCAAAATTTTGTTGAAAAAAAAAAAAAAAAAATAGTTTTTGCAAAATATGACAACGAACTATATAAAATTATTTCATAATCTACTGTATACTTACTACCAAAAGTATAAAATTTAATTTCTTGTGGAAAATTTCCGAATTCACGTACGTTTTTTGTGTGTTGAAGCCTTCACCAAAGCAAAGAGTATCAATGTGTCCTAAATTAATATTAGTATTATTATTATAATTTTTTTTTTTTTTCGATAAATTTGATTGAAATGAACCACAACTCCGAAATAATGAGTTGAGAACCTGCTATGGTTTACGATAAAGTTTATTCGAAGGATGTAATTATTAGCGCTACTCATCTTCAATTTACTGGTTTTATAATAGCCTGTTAAATTTTCCGCAGTTACAATTAAAAATAAAATAACAAAGTCTATCATAAAATGGTAAAATGAATGAGACTCGTATTATTCTCGTTGTTTATATTCGAATCTTATTTTTACGAAAAATTATGATATATAAAAATTTTAAAATTTAATATGATGAATCTGCAGTCGAAGAAACAGTTTCTTACGTGTGTACCACCTACAGTAAACAGAATAACTTATTTATATCACATAATTCTTATTTCTATGTACGAAATAAGTAGGACGTCTTATTAGACTATTCTGGTATTGGAACCATAACCAGTAGATGATCAAACATGTGTTAATTATTAAATTTTCTATATTCACGTTGTGTTTAGCAATATTTGTAACAAAGATGAGACTGCCTTTAAACCAAGCCAGGAACTGATTTATTTGTTAGCACCCTAGAACAAAAATGTAAAATTCAGTTACCTTCAAATATTGATGAAATAATATTGAATGGAATTTAAAGACAAACATTATACAAAAAATCAACAATAAGATGAAATGTTTCTCAAATTTTTCCACTCTTAATACATTCTATTTTCGTCTGGTTGATAATATTAATACGAATGTCGAGATCATGAACCGATACGATGATTTTTTACAGCATTTTTTTTTATTGGATTGTTATCAATGAGCTTATATTTTGGCCGATAAAAGAATTTTTTAAAAGTTAATTATTCAAGTATTCAAATTTTGTCTGTAGACTGGACACATATGTATATATTAAGACTGAGGAACTTAATCGAGAAGTTTTCCATAGAAAATCTAGTTGTTTTCAGAACACAATGGCGCATTAGTTATGTCACTTTTCCGTTTCACAGATATTACTCCAAATTGTTCCTCAACTAGTCTTTTTTTTTATTAAGTATCATAAAAAACTTATAAATGAAAATTTGTCTGCTGCAGACAATAGAAATCAAAACCTTTATAAATAGGTTATTCATTGCACTCAAAAGAAAACGTGAATGGTCATGTACTTTTTTGTTATTTTTCAAACTCCGATCTCATAAAAGCAGAAAAACAGAAGAAAATAAAACAAAATAAAAAACTCATATGGAAATTCGAAAGAAATTTGATTAACAAGTAAAATGTTTTTAAAAAATTCATAAAATAAAATACAAGGTTATATTTTAAAAATACACGCATGTTAAATAAATTGCCTAGCTGCAATTGAAAAAGGCATTTTAAGTGATTTGGGAAGTGAGTAAAGTAACTGGTGTAAATATATAATTATGAGCAAAAAATACATAAATCTTTATTTTAAGGCTGTTGCCACTGGATTGTGGCGTTACAAAACATAAATATATGGGCATCCCAATATTATGTTTAAAATTTGTCAAACTGCATCAGAAATTAATTTCCTTGTTTTGTTTTCAGTGATTACTCCAGGCCCATGGCGCAATTCTCAGTACCGAATTAACACTAGGGACACTCGGGGCGCGTGCTCCGGGGCCCACTGCTCAGAAGGGCTCAGTGGGAGTGAAAAAAAAAGAAACTGAAAAGTTATTCTCCCCATTCCTGATTCGATCGATCTATTCATTTGTTGTTATTTAATATTTGTATTAATTACAGGCTATGGGTTCGACATGGCAAAAAGTTTGATAAAAGTTTACGAAGCTTTTACGTATGAATTAGTCTCAAAAATGTCTGCTTTACAATATTTAAGAAAATGCAAAATTGTTCTCTAGTATGAGAAGTAAAATTTATGAATTTGAAGTAGATGAGGGATCCAGAATATTTGACTAAATTCCTATTTTTCAACTGCAATCAATTCCTATTAGTGTTTTTCAAAATTTGATAGTCTCATTGTCTTATTACAACTTTTTTTATCTTTAACTTTTTCATATCAGAAAAAAAAATTTCATTGAATGTTCGTTTAAAAAAGTGTTGATACTAATTGAATTTAACTTCTAAATTTGTAATAAAATAAGGGATAATATTAATTAATTAGGATTTTTTGAGATTAAATCAATTTAAAAATTTTTGTTAAAAATAGTGAAATTTTCAGGAATACAATTTTTACGTTTTTCATTTTATGTCATGAAAAAACTCATATTGGTAGTTACAGTTTTGATTTTGAAAACAGGAAAATAATACTTACAAATTTTTTATGGCTAGAATTTTTTTTTTTAATGTGATAACATTTTTATTTTCACTACTTCAAAATACGGGGTTGGTTTTTATATTCGATGTAATTTTTCTACCGATTATCGATAATACGTATATGGATACAAACTACATAGCTTTCTTATGACATATCAAAATATTGATATTTCATTTAACCTTGACAAAACAGTTATGAGGAAATCCATGTATTTGTTAACACAGTATCGATAGTTTATGGTAAAACATTAATATTGAAAATGGAAATGTTATCGCATTAAATGTAACAGTCTGTAAAAGTCACTGATACCGGGGCCTTTTTTAAATAATTCTGAGGTAGAAAACTCCAGCAGACTTACTTATGCCCCTGTACACTCTTGCCAAGGTGACTCGTGGGAAAATGAGTGTGAGAGCGTACTAATAGTACTCGGCTCATCTTATGTTACATCACCTTGCCTGGTGAACATTCCACTAAAAACTGTTTTTTTTTTTTTTGATTAAATTAATTCTTTGACCCTTTTGAAATGCAACAAGGGGGTAAAAGTAATTTTTTGTATTTTATTCAGTGATACATCGCATTGGTATATTTTTTGATTGGTTTCAGTTTTTAACTGAAATAATTATGGTTGAAATATCAAGGGCCACAAAAAGGTTGTCGAAATAAAGGAAGATGACAAACAGTTAAATAGACACTACGTAAGTGAAGCTGCGGGTAACAGCTTGGTCTATTATGGAGGACTATCTATTACTTGATTTTTGGATATGTTTCCTGAATCGAATGGTATTTTTAAAAATATATTTGTCTTAATTGAAAGGGCTATATGAGACATTGAGTAAGTATGTGATGTTTGATGGTCTTCCTTCTCATCCACATTTATGAAAATAAATATGTATTTGGTAATAATTTATCTAATGAAAACAAAATATGATTTTTTAATTTTTTTGATTTTTGTCCAATAATAGATATTTGATTATTGTACCCTAAGTCTTGATTTTTGGTGTAATTAAAATTGACCTCATGGAGTGAAGGAGGATTGAAAGGCATAAAAAATGTTTTATGGAAAAATGAAACAAATTTGAGTTTACACTTGTTTTAATAAATTAAAATTTTTAAAACAAACCTCATGCCATTGTTTAAAATTTTTGTGCAATTTCAAATATTTTGTTGAAAATGCCAAAAAAAAAGGTAGAGATGGGGTAGAATAATATGTACCTGTTAACCTTATTAGATTGACCCCCTCACCCTCTATCATTGATTAGTTCAATCTGGGTTCAAAAATGTAAATTTTGGTAACCTCGATGTAAAGTGAATGCGCCTCCATGTAAAAATGTGAAGCATCTTTTTACATAGAGAAAAATTCACATTACATCGAAATAGAGGTTACATTCTCTGAATGAAACGTTAAATCTGCCACAGTGAGGAGGTTAATATTTTGTTTTGTTTTTTATAATTTTTGTAAAAGACTCCTCATTATGATAGAATTTTAACGTTTCTTCGCTTTCTGATCATTGATTATATAAAATATCTTCGTCAACGAAGTTCAAAAGCGAGTTTACATGACTCAGGAATTGCACACTCTGCGTTATTTTGCAACCTCCCTCACATGTAAACACTCACTTTTGAACCTTCCTGGGTAATATACAATATTAAATTGATCTTATGACCGTGTCAAAATCTGCTTCGTCTTCCTGTCTGCCTGTTTCAGTGTCCATTTCTTTTGCTCGCTTCCTACTCCACTAACCATCTATCTATTAGGCCACAAAAATTAAACTATTCATCTGAAAATTGCACATTCGTAATCTTAATGGAGTCCGGATAATCAGTCATCAACTATTTTGTTTCTTACGGTTTAGGTACCTACCTACGTCAAAGTTTATAAAGCCTGTAAAAATATATTGACTTGTAACGCGTTTTGGCTACAGCTGTGTAGCTGTATATTGAAGTCAGTGACGCAAATTAACTCACCCTTTTTTTGTTCGTTTTTCATCAGAACGCTACCGAAATTTATTCAACTTTAATCTCCTCAGGCGATACGTATCCGATGACGCCACAAGCCAACCTGGCTCCGGCATTTCCAGTTTTCAAACTTTCTGGATTCCCTCCGCGCCCAAGATCGTCTTCTTTTTCGTGCACCACAATTCCTCGACCAGCAATACTCAGTGGTCCGGACAGTGAAATGTGTTCGTCTGCAATCTGCAATTTCACCGTTCCGTCGTCGTCGGCCACAATATTACCCAAATCTCCAACATGTCGGTGCGGATCGATTGGTCCGCCATGTTGTAGCTGTAATTTGTAATCATCCGCGTAAGTTTTAGTCGACGAAGGTTTTTTTATATCCTAAAAACTGTAAAATATGCGCTTAAAATATTATTCCCTTAGCGGCGTTGAAGTACTGATATCAAAAATATTCCCTCTGAAGGCAAGTCTATGGCAGAATTTTGTTAATATTCATACTTATACCTGAAAACTAAGTTCCGACAAAAAGTTACGAGTAATCAAGAAATAAAAAATATAATAAAATAAAACTGAACTTCTCCTACATTACCTATATTTCATTAGTCAAAAACGCATCAACATAAAAATAAAATCAGCTGAAATTGTTATTTGTGACGCACATGTGAAAAGTAGGAGAATGATCACGGCTCTATATTGAATAATAACACCCATCTGAAGAAAGAGGTGTAAGAAGGAGAACAAAAAAAGTTTTTTGCAGCAATGAGGGATATACAAAAAGCTTACATGTCTGAAAAGCCAGCCAAAAACTACAGGCCTAATCTTTAAACTTTTTGGCTGTGAAAAGTCGAAAAGAAATTTGGAATCTGACAGCCGAAGCTGAAAAATTCATCTTTATATTCTGTTGCACCGCCTGGTGGCCACATTAGCACCCTCACCCTAAATCATAGATCCGAATTTGAGAATTAGAACTCGAAAGTCGTAAGTCAAAAGTTGAAAAACAAAACTGAGAAGCTAAATCTTTATTTTTTAAGGTGTGAAGCAACAACAGAAAGACAAAGTTTCATTTTTTGGCTGTGCGAAAAAGTAATGTGTAATGTGGGAAAATTCGAAAGTGCGCAAGTGCGGCCTAGATTGCGGTTCAAAATACAAATTAATTGGTAAGGCGCCCGCGTGCATTCTTACTTTTCCACGTGTATAAATTTACGTCTTTATACCTACTTTGGATGAATAAACCGGTTTGATATTTAGATGGGTGTTAAAAAATGGTATATTGTCCAACTAGTGCAGAAAGTAGGCAATTTTCTAACGAATATGAAGTTTTTATGAGCTGTTAGCTGTTGGTGAATGATGAGTGCTGTAATAAACTTCACATATCTGAGAAATTGCCTTTCCACACTGGTAAGATAATAATATACTTTTTGTGATAAGTACAGGAAATGTTGATATCAGCAGAATTTAAAAAAAATGAAGATATATCCGTAACCAAGTGGTAAAGTATAGATAAAAGGCGTGACTTTTCTGCACGTTGTTCTAAAATTGCTTACTTTCTCCACATTCTTCGTGGAAAATGAAGAATTTCATGCACGTTACAAAAAAAAATTTTCTTAAGTTAAAAATCAGGTTTGTTAAGCCGAAAGAAGAAAATGTGGTCCACATATTCCCAAATGTAATTTAATAAGATTAAACTATTATTGTATATTTACTTTCCAAATATTTGAAAATATGCGTGTACCAGGTCAGCTCAATTAACAGAAAAGAATCAAAATGAAAAATATAAACAAAAAAACAAATAATTATTCGCTGGTTCGGAGGCGGTGAATCAAATTTTTTTAGAATGATGCTCCCAAGTTTTGAGGGCTTGTGATATGATATCTCAACCACTCTTCTATCATATAAACAAAAAATATATATATAATATATAGGCCTGGGGTGAATGACCTTGACCATTGAGGAAGCACAAGTAAGAAAACCAATTTAACACAGCCCTTCGACGACAAAGAAAGTGTGAATGCAATTTCTCAAGGGAAGTAATTGAAAAAATTTTTGTGTGTTTTGTTTTTTAAAACATTCATATATATAGCTGTTATGTTCTAGAGGGGGTAGCAGGATATAATGTTTATTTTTGTATTGGAAAAAGGAAGAAAAGTGGCAGAAAGCTCTTCAACAAATTGGTCTCATGCAACACCCCTGTATACATAGGGTTATTCATGTTATTACGCACCATAGGATATTAACAATGTGGTGGGTGTTAAAATGAATAAATTAGGTAAATTCATATGATTTGTCATTTACATTGCACCAAAATTCAAATGTAAAATGTACAAGTAAAATAACAAATTACAAAATTAAGGAATCAAGATAATATAATAATTATTAATAAGTAAAATGAACATTTTCAAATAAATCATTCGAAATGACTACCAGCAGCCATGACACAATACCATAGCGGCAATCAGTGAACTCAGCTTGAACGTGCTCTAACTGAGCATAGGTAATTTTGGCTCAGCAATCATTTATCGCATTGCTGAGCCCCCTTATGATGGAATATGGTCTGTATTTGTAAATCATAGATAACATGTGACCCCACAAAACAAACATCCCATGGATTAAGATCAAGGGCCACAGTTACCCACAGTCAATTAGAGCCTGTTCAAGCTGAGTTTACTAATTACCGAGGGTTTTGATTCAGGGCTATATTGGTAGTCATTTTGAAGTATTTAGTTAAATATCTTCATTTTCCTTATTAATTACATCATCTTGATTACCTACTTACTTGTGTAATTTGTTATTTATTTGCATATTTTATTTTTGAATTTTGGTGCAATGTAAATGACGAATCATATGGCGGTTACTTTGCTTATTCATTTTATCACGCAACATAGGAAATTAACATTGTGATGAGTGATAAAATGAATAACCCTGTATAAATATAAATATGTGTATGTATATATAGCAAATTTTAGCGAAATATTTTATAATTTTAAATATTTATGGTGGTGTTTAGAACTACAATAAAAAATCAGAGTTGTGTTTCAGCCTGCCAACACCTGTACCTTTGTTGACACTGCCCTGGTTGTATCATAGGCTGTTGGAAGAGATGCTTACCAAAAATGGATTGTAATGAGGTCCCATCGAGTCGCAGCCATTTCTCAGATCACCGTCTCGATGAACGTGAAAACCGTGATTGCCTTTGGGCAGTCCGGTTATGTTGCCGGTTATGAAAACTGTACCTTCGGGAGGTCGTGGCTGAAAAAAAATCACAGTGCCGGATACGTCGCCGGAGCCTTTGAGTTGTGCGACAGCTACCAAACCCGGATTCACTACTGGATAACCCTGAGGAGCACAAATAAGGCATCGTGAAAGGAATGTGAATTTTTTGGTCGAGTAATTACCTAATCAGTGACGACTGTATTCTTATTTTGGTGGGGGTACGGTGCATTTGGAATATGCGGTAGAGTTCTTAACTTCTTTTTTTGTAGCAATAGCTCAGTAAAATGTGGTGAAAAAAGGAGTTGAAATGGAATTAATGGTAACAAAAGGTATTACCCCTGAAATATGGTGGACGTAGAATCCTCAATAAATGATGAAAATTCTCCCTGTCCTTCTACCATAGGGAGGGTATTTGAACACGTGACTAGTTTTACTTATTGCAATATACTCGAAATAAAACAAGTTGTACAAAAATTACGTTCATAACATTTTTAACAAAAAGAATTTCATCTCAATTGTCAAGAACAATCATAGGGACTAAGATACATGATGATAAGCAAGCATAATTTCTGTCTTCAAATTCATTAAGTATGTTCTGTCACATTTTCTTATTGGTCTAAGAGTAAAGATGGGTTAAAAAAAATGCTTTACTGACGTTTTTTATCAATATATAGTATATATACCCCATATTTTATGTTTGTCTATAACTACCTGCGTACATGATATACCTAATAATAGAAGTGAACAGTTGAAAAAATCATGTGAAGACTGTAAATTAATGAATAGATTTAATAGAACATGGAACTTAATAATTTCAGTTTTATTTCGATATAATTTTAATGGTTAATTTACACAATTGCGGGGACACAGTAACGCATTCAGAATTCTTCCATGAGGAGGCGATATATTTTTGAAGGTGAAAAAAAGAAGTTTTACATTAGATAGGTAGCTTTAAAATTTAATGCAAAATTTGTAACACTGTAGCCTGATAAGCATAGGATATCACTAAAAAAAAGGGCTGATTTTTTACTTGGAGGGTACTTTCTGAATAATATTTAATTTTTTCAAATAATAAACTGTGTCAGCTTCGAAATGTTCTGTTCATTTTGCTGAGAGAAACATTTTGAATTTTTATAAATTTTATAGCATGGGATTATAATAATAATAATAATAATAATAATAATAATTATTATGTTACAGAGGTACTACTTTATTTTAGTTAAGAAAAATTTTCTAGGGTTCTTGCAGTGTATCGAATGTGAAAAAAAATGACCAAAAGTTTTCAAAAGTAGAAAAAAAATCTTATATTGGCAATGGGCCATCACCATTATTCTGTTAAATATTCCTTATATTATGTGCTGGTACAATAATTACCTATACCTAATATTATTGTAGCTGTTTAGTGCAGGTAAATGCTACCTACACAAGGTTCACGGAACAGAATAAGGGTTTTTGCATGTAGGGGACCGAATCGCATACAACGTACTAAGGGCAATCATTCAAAGTCATTGTGGTACCATAAACAGATTGCAACAAGTGCTGTATCAGCGAGTACGTACTAATTTACATACTTGCCTTTCTTGTTTGTCAATTACAGGCAAACGTAGAGACACATCGTCTGTATGAGTGCATACAGATGACATATTTGTTTGAATTGCAATGCACTAATAATTTGGGTCGCAGACTTTGGTTTGCTTCCCATCTATCAATGCAAGACCAAGCCCTGTATGGAGGAGGTGAGGGAAATGTCCCCACAATTATACTTATCAATCCCAAAATTGTAAGATGGGTGAAACGTGTAGAGAAAAGTTTTGATTCAAACGCATATTGAAACTTCAAAAATTTATTGTGCATCAAGTTCTAATTACACAAGAAAGGTTTTCAAAAATCAAGAAAATTTCTCAGCTATTTTGTGTCATTTTGTTTCTTTTAAAAGAGAAATGAGAAAACTATTTGGCTGCCAGTCCATGTTAATTTTAATAACAGTTGTTAAAAAAAAAAAGAAAGAAAAAAATAAACCTAAGGAAGATGATCACCTATTCTTTCATTTATGATGTATTAACTATAGTTAAATTAATGGAAAATTTCAGTATGCAATTTCTTTGCTTATCTTAAGTTTACATTAATTTCTAACTTCCTAATAAGAAAATGATTAGGATTATTATGATTTTGAAAAAAGTACCTTTTTTTTACCACCCTGTGTCCCAACCACTATTAAGATAGTTATGAAAAAAATGTATAAAATCTTTTTTATTTTAAATTTTATGTCGCTAAATTAGTTTTGAACTGAAATATCTTTATTGTGTTGTTTTGCAATTTAGGAATATTGAAAAAACCAATAGTAGTCACATCACTGATGTAAGTTTTGAAATATTTCAAACACATAAATTTCATGAAATTCATACTGAAATTTTCTCCAATTTTCTCTAATTTTTTCTTGATTTTCTAAAGAAAATTGACAATTTTACAATGTGGAATACCTTGTTGTGAAAAGATATAAGGTAATCTACAGATTTTGCGTGTTCAACCACTTCATATGAAAACATACAGGTAAGCCAAAAACCTGAGCAAACACTGGCAATTTTAGTCAGTTTGGATGGTTTAAATACAGGCTTATTTACATGCACACCAACACACATACATAGTGATTATGTATGTTTGTGTGAATGGTCCGTGTGTCATTTCTTGTATTGATAAGAAATGATGGGCAAGTTTGTGTATAGAATTGTGTCATCATCGTATTGTTGAGACTGGTCACGATTTGGTACTCATACATTACTTGCATGTATGTGCAAGTAATTACAATCAAACGTAATTCTTGCAATTGGCTCAACGTCATAGAGATGAATATTTGACAGCCTTGCAGCGGAGACTGTCCCCTTAACCTCATATGATATGAGTCCCCACACA
Organism: Ericerus pela; assembly: GCA_011428145.1. Classification (NCBI taxonomy): domain Eukaryota; kingdom Metazoa; phylum Arthropoda; class Insecta; order Hemiptera; family Coccidae; genus Ericerus; species Ericerus pela. The sequence goes on along the minus strand of WOFM01000198.1, from coordinate 942,730 downwards.
TAATCTATCACTAAACTGTGATTATAAAGTTACACATATGCTCTATCACAAACAAACCCTTAAGTGCTCATATTATGTTGTATTGGTGTTGATGTACATACCAAATACGAGTCAAAATGCAGCTAGTACAATAAAATGAATATTGATACTAATTCTAATTTCAATCAGTTTCAAGATTTGAAAACAAACCTTTTCTTCGGCATAATTGATAGACTTCTAATAGTCTGAAAGGTTTGATGAAAATGATCTGAAACTCTTTAAAGAGGCTGATATCTTCATTCACCCAAAATTAGTGGGGAAAAAATACCCACGTTAAACCCACAGATATTGAACAACTATCCCGTTTGTATAACTGAGATCCTATTCAAGTGGCAAAAAGAACCAACGAATTCCAAATAATTTGTATTTTAGTGAAAAAAAAGAAGATATTTTTGATTTTGTTCCGAAGCTGTCGAATTCAAAACAGAATCTAACTCAAAAGAAAGAAAAAGTTAATCCAAGAGCTAAGAGTGAAGAGAAAGAAGTCATAGAGAAAAAATAATTTTATGAAAAATGGGTGAGAAGTGGAATCTATAAGCTATTCAGGCCATTTAGACTGATTTCACAGTTTTAGTTGTATTCGAACCCACGTGCCCTTTATAAAATACTTATTACTTTACCAGTTACAAGTTGTTCGGTAGAAAAGAACTTTCAGTAAACATAGGATTATTAAATACTGACTCAGAAGTGTTATGTTAGGCCCTTACATGAAAAGTATGTTGATTTTGTTAGCTGAAATGGATATTTCACAAAATATTAATAACCAAGATATTATTGATAAGTTTGTACGAATTTCTCAGTTGTATATAAATAGATTAATTTTGAATAAACGGTTCGTTAAAAAAGTCTTCAACTGATTTTGAAGTAAAATTTTAATTTAAAATAAATATTCAAATTTTTCAGTTGACGGGGATTGGCAGCGAGAAAATTGTTTTTTGGGAGGATGGTATGGGAAAATAAGGGGGTAACTCATCAAACACTCAGGAGGATGACAGCCGTTCTGCCAACCATAATTCAGGCGTAAGAAATTTTGTATCGATTAATTCGATTTTAACTTCATCGTTAACTTTATTTTGGCGAGGTTACAAATAATCGACGTTTTCTATTAACGGGGGGGGAGGGGGTGTTGGTATTTTAAAAATCCTTCAGTTTTGTAACTTAGCATAATATAATTATTTAAATCAATTAAAATCGTCCGCAAAAAATACTTACATAATAAATTGGACCATAAGCATGCCCATGATAGGCTGAGGCACGAACCAATGCTGGAGCAACGTTCAATAAATCGTTTTGGCTGTTGGCGAGAAAAAATATGCAAATTACGAACGACGAAGAATACATTATTGTTTTTCTTTTCTTATAAATTTTTTTTTCTTCTTTTTTCAATATTGTATTGTATTTCTTATTCTTGCGCTGCGAAATATTATACTGTAAATGTGTACACGATGTGATTTCTTCGCGGCACGAAGTTTTCTGACGAAACTGTGTAAATTTAAATTTACTTTAGAGCTACATTACTACAGTTTGGTCATATTATACAGCATACAGTGTGTGTAATGTACAGGTGTACATGAGAAACGAGGTGGTGGAGAGTGATAGTCGTCCAATGGATGACAGGGTAGACTAATTAAAAGGACGTGTAACTGCTTAACCTTTCCGTGATTTACCTTGAGGCATGACAAAAAAAAAAAAAAACAAAAAAACAAAAAACAAAACAAAAGAATAAAAAAACAAAAAAAAACTAACGTCCTCAAGCTATTCGTCTCTTAAACGTAGAAAAAGAAATATCATGGCAGAGAAAAGCGAAAGAGGAGGAAAGAGAGAAAAGAGTTTTTTTTTTTACTCACACTTTGGTTTGTCTGTCTGTCGTAAACGAAAATTACACGCTTTGTTGTTATTGTTTTATCTGGAGGTTTTTTCATTTCTGAATTTTTTTTTTTTACCGGATAATACAATTTATTTATTAACGTGTGATCCCAATCGCCTGTATATATTAAAAAATTTTTAATGCAATTATTATTATTATTATTATTATTATTAATTATTATTATTATTAATTATTATTATTATTAATTATTATTATTATTATTAATTATTATTATTATTAATTATTATTATTATTAATTATTATTATTATTAATTATTATTATTATTAATTATTATTATTATTAATTATTATTATTATTAATTATTATTATTATTATTATTATTATTATTATTATTATTATTATTTTTTTGCTTTCATTTTTTGCTTTGCCCAAAAATCATTCATATACGTCGTCTGCATGTGTAATCCACATTGCATGGTTAATAGAGTTGCACGAATATGACGAAAAATGTGGTACCCGCGTGTGTACTCTTACTTTCGAAACCATAGCATATGAAATGGCTAGCCGAACAAATGTTACAAAGACGTGTCATAAATACCTACGTAATAACGTAATTTTGATATCAATTTACATACCGGCGACTGCTTGATGGGTGAAAAGTGTGGGTGTATTACAGTGATGGATCTAAGGAATAGAGCCAAAGCACAAAATGCTTGAAAAGGTTCATTTAAATAATGGGATACAAGAATTAATACTTTTGTATGAGGGTACGAATGACCCAAAAGCCTTTTGGGCAAAACGCCCGGGTCAAGTTTGCTGAGCTAAAACTCGTTAGATTCGCCATTGCTGGTGCGTTTTGTTGCGATGGAATGTCACAAAAAAAAAAAAAAAAATCAAAAAACAAAAAACAAGGTAATATTGTACCGACTTGTTTTCATTTAGAAAATGATAGCACTTTGAGTTGTTACAAATTTCATCTTAGCTTCTCTTCTGGAGAAGGTTCATAAAAATTACAATGGAGTTTTAACTCCCAGCAATCCATTCAGCCATGCCACTGGTGTAAGGAAAACATACCTAATAGATTTGACATGATATTATGGATGTTGCCTATTTTCAAAATTGTTCTACTAGACAGAAAAGCAAATTTCTTGATAGCACCTTTCATTTTTGGATATGTAACTTTTTATACTTCAGTGTCTTGTAATTATTTCGTTGTTTCGTACGAACTTTTTTTTGCAACACATGCATAAAAACCACAACTTCACATGCGTGTATAGCAACGTAAATCAACAAATTTTTGATCTGTGAAGTAGATGTTAATTTTACACGCTGTTGCGCAGGATTAAATTAAGATATGCAAGAATGTGTAATAGTATATTACACACCAAGGTTCAAAAGTGAGCGATTACATGAGGGGGAGTTTGCAAAACAAGTGCAGCAAGTGAGCAATTCTCGAGTTATGTAAATTCACTTTTGAATCTTGTTGAGGAAGATATTTTATATAATTAACGATCAGAAAACAATGAAGTGTTAAAATTCTGTCATAATGATGAGTCTTTCTTAAAAATTATAAAAAATGAAATAAAATATCAACTTTCTCATTGTGGCAGATTTAACGTTTCATTTAGAAAATGTAACCTCTACCTCAATGTAAACTAAACATGCTTCCATGTAAAAAGATGTTTCACATTTTTACATAGAGGTGCATTCGTTTTAAATTGAGATTATTTTCATCAATGATATGAGCTACTTTGTACTTGAAAAATACCAGCATAAACATTGCCTTTCTGTTCATGTATTATATAAAATGTTTTACTTATGCAATTACAGACAGCCATATGCTATAACAACTATTAAACATAATTATAGACATTTTGATTTTTATTCACTTTAATTCGTGAAAAACTGTTCAAGTTGCCATTTCAATTCTACACAACATTTCAGTTCTGAAAAAAACCTATCAAATGATTTCCCAGCCTTTAATTAAGCTATAGAGTTGTCATTTGTAATGCTCAAAAGAGGATAAAATTTATAATATTTCTGTACAATTTTAAAATTATTTCTAACTATCTGACCACAAACGAACAAAAAAGATGCAAACTAATGGAAAACTAATGGAAAAATTGCAGTTTTCTGAAATCTAGAAACCTCTCCTCTTTCACTGAATGATTCTTCAGTTACTATTTAAGCTAGAGAGCTGAAGATGATATTTATGGAAAGAGAAGAAAATTTACTTAAATTTACTTTTCATACAATTTTTTATCCATCTTCAACTATTTGAAAATATATGAACAAAAAAACGCTAATTAATGGAAAATTGTCTGTTTTTATGAGATTTGAAACCTCTCTTCTTTCACTCAATGATTCCTCGGTCGCTACTTAAGATAGAAATCTGGGATTTATATTGCTGGAAAGAGAAAAAAAAAACTTGAAACCACTTCCATTATGATTTTCAAATCATCATTAGAGCTGTTTGAAAATAAACGAACAATAAAACGCAAAATAATGGAAAACTTGCCATTTTTGTGTGTTTTTACATATCATTTTATAGAATTTTTACTGGGTGAATGTTTTTTTTTTAGGTTGAGGAAGTTGTTGCAAATGTTTTTTTTTTTTTGTATTAGTTGCAAAATGATAGTAGGCTATTTTATCTTGTGTGAAGTATGCAGCACTTGCCTGTCTACAAATTCTTCACACTAAGTGAAAAATGGCCCATTTTATGCACTTATTGCACAATAAGTATACTATTTCGGTTGGCTGTTGCAAAAACTATAATTCACTTCACCAGAATTAAAAAAAAAAAATGTTTTATTTTTGACCATGGTAGAGGTGTTGTACCATAGCCTCCACCACTAATCTGGAAAAATTAAAGAGAAAAATAATTTATTTATTATTTGATAAACATTGAACACTAATTTGTAGGTATTTCTATATAAAATGCAAAAAATTTATACATAATTTCAGCAGAAAAAATATTTCAAAAATGCTTCAAGTATTTTCGGAACATGGTACAACACCCTGTTGTACCATAGTAAAAAGGGTGTTGTACAATGGTCTACATCATTATAATCAACGAAAGTTGAAAAAAATTATCATTTTCCTACTTGTTATTTAATAAATGTTTAACACTACTGTAAGTTCACTTTTGAATCGAATTATGAAATAAATTAATAGTCTATGGTACAACAGTAAAAAAAGGGTTCATAGAACACCATACATGTTACCAACTTTTACACCTTTTTTTTTTTTTTTTTTTTGTCTTTTGTAATCACTTGATTCTGAGAAATCAATTAGGTAGGATTAATCAGACTATTCACTTAAAGGGGAAATAAACATTATGTAATTGTACACAAAAACTAGAATTTATCAATTAAAAACACAATCATCAAAATTTAGAGAAATTTTTTTTCATTCTTTTTTTAACTTTAATCGTGATAACATCAGAAATACACGCACAGTAAGAATGACAAACAAATGCAGTGTTGTCAGATATGTACTTCATCATGAGATGTGATTTGTTTTACTATAGGTCATGTATGAGCCGAAAAGCCCATGGTACAATATTCCCCTCTAGATTATTTTCAGTCAAAATAATGGAAAATGGTGGCTAAATGTTGGAGAGGAAACATGTTAAAGGGACTGACTGGGTGGTTGTGCTGTATCGCGAATTTCAAGAGCTAACTTCCTCTTGTTGTCTATCATCTACAGGTTAATTTCCGATTTCGTTATGCCAATAAACTGACTATGGATACAGTTAACATAATTTTTAATGCCTACTCGTACCTTAGCAGATAATTGTCACCAATATATTTCATTCACTCTTTTTGGTACCCACACTCTGCTCACATAAATGAGCCATTAACACCAACCCCTTTTGTCAACCGTTTCCAATTATTACTTACGCTGTTATTGACCCATAAAACAGAAAATACCAACATAAAGCCACAAAGTTTTGCGTGAGAATGGCATCGTCTTCTTGAAACGACGTATATTTTACGAATAAAAAGGCTACGTTTATCCAATAAATTAATTAACGACGACGCCCATTAAATGATACCATCCACAATAATTACGTACGTACTTTTAATTACCGTATCCACTCAAACAATTGCGGTCGCATATTTAAAATGTTTAGGTTTTTTTTTACTTCTTTTTTTACTTTTTCATGAAACGACATTCGCAGTTGGTGACAAAAAAAAAATTAAAAATGGAAAACCAGGTGCTGAGACTGGAATTGAAAACCAGTTTTTCGAGGAGACTTGCAAAGTGTTTTTTTTTTTTTAATATATGTATATATTGGATTTGAGGAGAAGAAAAAAAAATAAAAAAGGGAAAAAAGAAGAAAATGAGTACCTATACTTTTTTAATTTTTGATTTATAATTTAAAGTGACAACGTGTGTTGTGTGCGTGTGTGTTCCAGTGGCATGTGGTATGTGCAGATTGACGATATATGATAATAATAATTTCTCAATGAATGAATCGCTGAACGCGGATTCTTCAACTCCTTCGAATCTATACGAAATGATCGCTTATCATTTCCGATCTCGAGGTATTTTATGATAATTTTCGAGCAACTGTCACCAAAAGGATATTCGATACATTTGTGTGCGAACTGTGTGTGTGTGTGTGTGCGTGTGTGTGTGTGTGTAAAAGATGCGACTAACAATTAGTTGGCTTTTGGTGGTTGTTGAATATCGAGAATGCGAACGAATTTTATTTTAGTCTAATGGATTGTCTGAAGTTACTGGCTTAACCACTTTTAGCTGTACAACTTGAAGACGAGTCGGAAGGTTTCCACTTTGAGGAGTTTTAAATGGGGATATGACCTAAATGCTTCGTTTCCTGATTTCAAATTGAACCGAAAAAATAAAAATAAAAATATGAGCCTATATGTCGTGCACCTTTGTGGCTTTGAAGTGGATATTGAAAATTGCCCAACCCTGATAAGATTCATCGGTAAGACGGGAATACGAAAAGCACAAAAATTATACCAACATGTTTCTGAAGCCTGATTCCAACTTGGTTAGTTTTGTAGCTACTAGTGAGCTATTTTGGGTACTATTCTATTGACAGTTAAAATCAGTTTGCTGTTTTGGCCACTTAAGTTACCTAACTTGAGCTCTAATAATTGGAATCTCATATGGCAAAGTTGATTTTAAATGGTTCAACATGCGTAGTGAATTCAACTGTTAACAGAATAGTACCCCAAGTAGCTGGCTAGTAGCATAAAACCTAACCAAGTGTGAACCAGGCTTTATAATCAAATTTTAAGGGGCAAGATTAAGCAGCATGTGTGGTTGGGGCCGAGTGTCGAATTTTGGAGCCCACCTCGACTATATTTCAGCCATAAATCCTTTTTATTTTACAGTGCTCTACAGTGTATTTTGTTAGGTATTTAGGCTAAAAATGGTTGATAGCAAAAATGTTTCATTGTTGAATCGTGTTAATTGAAAATACATGAGAACCGATATGAGATTTTGATAAAACCGGGTGCGAGAAGCGCGACGAGGAGTAATATCGTGTTGCCTATTCTCATATTTTAAGGCGCAATAACATAACCTATAAACATGTGGATCTGGTGTAACACACATATATTTACAATTTTATTTTTATTTTCTTTGAATCATGCAGTAATGTTTCACAAGACTTGGCCTTTATTTATGGAATTCTATAGTAGCTCGGCTTAGTGATATATTCTCGTAGCAAAGAACTATGCGAGTTACATTGAAAGTTTTTCACTAGAACAATCAATTTGATATTAATTAAATGAACTAATAATTGCATTGGTTCAGAGAACTGATTGCCGTACCTACCTATTTTATTCCATGTGACTCAACGGCTAAGTAACTACTTCCTGAGTAGATACCTTATAGAAAACAACTTGTTCGAATTTTATGTGATTACCATATGTTAAGGGTAGATTACTTATTACAGATACTCTAAGTCTCAGTGTTGGTACACTGATGTATAAGACCACAAATATGTATAAAAATTAATAAAATATCTAATTAAAAATTAATATTCATCGTCGAACTGACAGCCATCAAAGAAGAGTGCACGAAAAATTAAAAAAACGACAGAAATTGTCTTTAAAAATGAAAAAATACGAATGTAATCGTAAATCTGTGAAAATACCTATTAATTTAACGTATATTATAACATAATATATAGGTAGGCTAATATAATTATAGGTGACAATTAAAAGGTTGAAATTGCAAATGAACGAATGAGAACTAATTAAGCACCGGTTTTTCCATCTTGAGTTAAGAGCTCAGTTAGTATAACTGAGAGATCGTGTTAAGAGTTAAATACGATTTTAACACTAGTTGATTGTTAAATTTTGTAACTGGTTATTGAAAAACGGCTTTACAAAAGAAAAGCATCCGATTAAATAACTTATCTTCTTTATGTTTAATTAAAGTGAAGTAAAATACTTAATGTTAATAAATATCTCTTCCGCGCATTAACCGCGATAACAGTATATTTTCTAAAAATGTCAAATTTTGTAATGGCTGCCATTCAAAAAGTAGTTGACGAATTTTGCTCAAATTCAACACCAAATTTCTCCTTAATAGTCTCTAACTACCATAAATTTCAAGCCAAAATATTTTAATTTACAGGAGTTATCAGTATGACAAGGGTTTGCGAAATTTTGAGAACCCATTACTAAAAAAATTACCGAATGAATTTCAAAACTTCTAACACAAATGTGTAGCTGATGAAAACCTCTTAACACTATTTCTAATTTCATTGCCATATGTCAAGATGGGGAAGCTTCACAGACTCCTAAAAATTCCCAAAATGAGTAAAAAGTAATATATGTACTCATATATCTATATACAGGGTGATTCACATTTCAACGCACCATAGGAAAACAACATTTTGTTGCTTCAAAAATTGACTCATCATACTCTTTCCATGTAAATAATATAACTTGAGTCCTTATTTGATGCACCAGGAAAATACAGTGCCAGTAATTAATTATGAACTTGTTTACTATATCTGATTTGAGATGGTAAACATTGAATAGTTTTGGTATCAATATTTTCGATGCCAATATTTAAAAATTATTGATAGTTTCAATAGAGCCCCATCTTTACTAATTTCACTTTAAAACACACAAAAAAATGTTAAAAAAAATAAACTGTCAATTTGTATGGTACAGAGCAAAAAAGAAGTAAAGAAAAGTAAATTTTTGGTAGATTTGATTAAAATATCGTGGAAACAATCGAAACAAAAAATATAATACTAATAGTTATCGATATCAAACCATATTAAAAGTTATATCGATATTAGGTATCAATAGTTTTCGATATTGTGCTACCTCTATATCTGAAAAGGTAACAAATTACCCTTAATTAGGTTTATTGAATGTAAAGGCTGAAATCCTTGGTCAGAGTATCATTGGGACAATTGGTATTTGGAACTTTTGTCGGGAGAAATATCTAATGGAATAAACCAAATTATAAAAAGGCATAAAATTTGGTATCAACATGTTAATAGCCCTGCCCATACTTACCTACCAACCTGAAATGGAGTACTTCCATAAATGAATTTCTCAAGTACCAACTGGTACCAACCTTCACACCCCTCTACAGTCTGGTGTATTCCATCAGGTATTTCTTTTTGTAAAAGTTTCAAATACTTTTCTCCCTTTAAAGTACCTCGATCAATTCTCACCTAGGATTTCAGCCATAACATTCAATAAACCTGATTAAGTGTTATTGTTGCTTTATCAGATAGTGAACAAGTTCATATTTTATTAAGGACCCTGTATTTTCCTGTTGCGTTGAATAATTACTCACTGTTATATTTACAGGAAAATTGCATGGTGTGTCAGTTTTGGTTGAACCAAAATGTTATTTTCTTATGGTGCGTCCAAATATGAATCACCTTACGTTTGTAATAATTATGTGCATATCCGTATAGTCCCAGTCAAAATCAAAAATCAGGAAAATTTGCGAATTTTCTGTCAGAAAGGAAAACGCCTGAAAAAAGACTTGATGTCCCCATTTTCGAACTTTGCTTGCCTAATTTCATTCAAAAATGTGAATTGTTTTTGTTTCCAGTCATTTATCGAATTAAGTAAGCTTTTTTCCTGAAATTAACTCAGTCAAAATTAATAATCAGTTGATATCAACTTACATTAATACCTAGGCAAACACGTAAAAGCCGGCAAATTCAAATAATTCTCCAAATTATCTTTATTTGACTGAGATTATTATTTAGTCAATTACATAAATAATTCATGAAACAGGCTGCCTTAGTTTTTAGGTATAGTAGTAGATTTGATGAGGTGGAATTTTTTTTTTTTTTTTTCGAAAAAAAATTTACTTTATGCCTTAAAATGGGAAGTTTTAAATTTTACCAATAATCGCGTGTTTATCATTTACGTTTTTTACCAGACGTTTATATAATTACCGAATGTGATTATCCTAGTTAGCCTATTTTAGTTTTTCAGTAGGTACTTACGAAAATGATTAAAATTGTTTAGTTATTGTGGATAATCCTTAAATTCATTTCAGTGAAAAATAATAACAAAAAAAAAAAAAAAGAGCATTTGCAAGTTATTTTAGTAAATTTACCCATTTTCAGTACCTTCTAATCCACGTTTTTGTTTAGGTCATTTATGTGAATAATACATAAAAACTAATCAAAAATATTAATTCAATAATTCCCTAACCCTCAGTAAAATTTACATTATTGACTGATTTTGCTTAGGCATTTCGGTAAAATTCGTTTGAATGAAGGACATCAACTCTTTTTGACGGATTTTTCCCTTTTGCGTAGGGATTTTCGTGAAAACTTGATTTACTAATTGACTGCAACAAACATAATATTATGCACATGTCGTGTACAGAACAATTTGAGTGACCTATGAATTTGTGATCTATGACACGGTTCAGCGCTTTTCCACACGTCCGGCACTGAATGCAATAGTTGTATTTCCCTTGGAAAATAGGTAGGCCTACACCTAAAGCAATATTTTATATGTATACCTACTGATGTGTCTGTGGAAACCAACATTATGGTGTTTTTTCAGTTTTTCTATTGACAAATTTTATAACGAAATTGATAGTAACAAGTTTGTAAAAGATGAAATGTCACTGCAAACATTGATGAATATTTTATTGGTAGTCTATACAATAGGTATACCTGGCAACGCCAGTGTCAAATTGATATTTTTTTTAAATATATAGGCTATCCTAAAAAAAAAAAAAAAAAAAAAAAAAAAAGAAACAAAAAAACAAAAGAAAACAAAATTAAACAAAATAAACAAAAAAAATAACACAAAAACGTATGTAAGTCTAATCGAGTAGAAAAAGTAAAATACAAAAAGGAAATAAGTATAAATCAGTTCTAAAACCTGATGGGAAATAATTACATGTATGACATGAAATTCATTTTTGATGCTATACCTATTTATTCAGTCTGTTTTTGAGCCCATCAAATTCTTCGAGAACTTGTTCTTGTTAATCACCTAAAATGAGTTACCAGAAATATTGCTGACTGTACAACGTCAGCGTTTATTTTTGGAGAAAATTAGGTAAGTACTCACCTATTATTTATTCTGTTTTGTTGATGAAAAATGAAGCCAATTTGGTTAGACTAACCTTCTATAGTTGTATAGGCTTGAAAGAACAAAAATTAATTATGACGAGTATTTCCTGGTGGGTGTTAAAAAAAAATTTAAAAAAACTCGGCGCTTCGCGCCTCGGGAGTCCACCCCCCGGGATGTTATTACTTTGAGCCTGACGGCTAAAATGTAAAATACCTGACCCTTCAGGGTGTGGTCTTATATACGCGCTACTTTTGGGTCGCTCTTTCCTGTCGTTTTTTGGCTGGGGACCCATCGCTAAAACCTGAAGGGTCAGGTTAAAAGAAAAACTTATATGGGAGCTGGAAAATGAACTGTTTGATTGACCAGTAGGTATAAGCAAATAATTTGGAGATAATGACGAGTGGTTGAAAAATTCTGAGCACGGATTCGAATTCAATGTAAAATTAGTTTTATTACTCTACTTGCAGCAAACTGGTCTAAAAAGGGATCCGAAAGTGTTTTCCATTATATAAAATTTTTTTTCTTAAATTCGTTCTAAATCGGTCTGATATAAATTAATGTAAATAAAATACGGATGCGCCGGCTTATGGACACGTGAAGTACAATTGCAACACGGAAGTGATTTTCAGTGTTGCCCTGCAGCACTGAAAATTCATTCTCTCAACTCTAAAATTTTTTTTTCATTCTAATCTTTGACTGTATAGTACTGGACCAGTACAGAAAGATGATTTCTGATGGATAAACACGCTGGTGCTAAATAGGCAACTAGAGCGTACCTTTTGACGTACTTTGCTTTGTGTTTATGTACGTTATCTTTGTGAATTTAAGGAAGGTCTTAATCAGATGTATTCTAAATTGATGAATTCAAGCAAAACGTCGAAAATACGCAGAGGGAATACGCTAGAGTTGCCTACTTTTTCACCAGCATGTCTTCACACTAAAACGTGCATTGGTTTTATGGAGCTTTACTGGTCCAGTGCTCTATAGTCAAAGATTCTAATTAACAGTTTCTACTCATTTACAAATTACGAGTAAAAAATCTGGCAATAGTAAGAAGAAATTTCACTTCCCTAACGGATGAATTTTAAAAAATCCAGAAATTGATTTTTAAGGAATGAATGCAACAATATTTTAGTGCAAAAGTTCCTTTGATATCTCATCCCATTGAAGAAATATTGATAAAAATGTGAGAAAAAGTTAAAACACATTTCACCCCATTTCACCCCCTTAAGGAATGAATTTCAAAAAATCCAGAAATAGATTTTCAAGGAATGAATGCAACAATATTTTAGTGCAAAAAAATGTAGAAACACATTTCACCTCTTTTTGACCCCTAGGAGGTAAAATTTCAAAAAATCCTCCCTTAGTGAGTACCTACCCTGTGATAGTGATATACTTCTAAAATTTCAAGTCATTCGGTGCAGTTGTTTTAGCAGGGCGGTGGTGAGTCAATGAGTCAGTGAGTGAGTGAGTAAGTCAGTTAGTCAGGACTTTATTTTATTAATATAGACTATAGCTGCCTGCGGTGTCAGCTTTTCTTTGCAAATGCTTTTGTTACTACCCTAAGATCTCCGAAAATTCAAACATACATAATTTTGCCACCAGGGGACGACATACCACCGAGTTGGATAAAAATCTTCCTTAGGACTGCGCAAATAATTCCTCAAAATATCAAAGTAATCGGCGAAGAACTTTCGGAGATCTCATGTTAATAATAAATGAACATTTACATTTTTATTTATGTAGATTATCGATCAATTATTGTAGAAATAATGTGTGAGCACTGATACAGCAAAACCGAATGATCAAAACTTACCATCAAACTAAGACCAAAACCAGAGATTGAAGAACGAAAAATCTAGTTTCGAATTCGGTTACCCAGGTAGGTATACTGAGTTTTTATCTCTGTTTTTGTTTTAGTTTTCGTTCCTAAAATGTTTCGTTTCTGTTTCTGTTAGTTTTTGTCACTGAAAATGTTTGTAGCTGTTTCTGTTAGTTTTCATTTCGGTTCCTGTTTTCTAACGAGTATAGCTAACTCCTAACCGAAGATGTTTCACGTGGAAAAAAAAAAGAAAAGGTATGTAGCATATTGTGAGTATTACAGAACAGACTACCAGCAAATGTATTTAAATCAAAAATTTCGATTTTTTTGTAAGTAGAAAACAAAATATTTTGTTTCCGTTTGTTGTCATAAAAAACAGTTTCCCTGTTTTGTTTTCTAACCTCTGACCGAGACTACCGTAGTTTAAGTCGAATGGTCCTGCTTTTACGCATCACGCATTAGGCTTATGATAAAAATGAGCCAATAGAGGCGAAGATGTGAATTGAATTTCAAGAAAATTTGCCGAAGGCGTTTAACATTAGCAACTCGCGATCGTACATAAATGCGTGAATTAAAACTAAGCAAAAAAAAAAAAAGCTTTATCTCACACTCGATTGTCTTATTAGTTTTTTTTGCCTTTCTCCAGCAAGACTGGAAGATACACCGATTTTCAATAATTTTGCAATCTCTTCAACGAATCTCATTCTCCGCCACTGTTTGTGACTTCCTCTGAGGAAAAGCCCACAGGTTCAAATTGGTTGAAAAATGTAGGCGTATTCCTATTTTTTGATTTAAAATTTTTTTTTTTTTTTTGGCGAATAATTTTGTGAAGTAAGCACCGAATACGATGATGTAAGAATACGATAAAGTTAATAATTTCAGGTGGGTAAGTATATAAATAATATATAAATAGGTATACATACTTATATTTTTTTATTTCTGCATAAGACTCACTTTTCCGCACGATTTTCATCGCGTTTGTCTTCATTTGAAGAGTTTGTGCCAAAAATAATCAATTTTCGAGGTCGACCGTTAATTCGTATCAGTTTCACGTCAAAAAATTTTACGACTTCGACGAATCGATAAATGCTACGATAAATGCTAACAAAAAAATATAAAAAATTTGTGCCTCATCAAATTTATCGTCGATGGTGAACGGCCATATTCGAAAATTAGTCATTGATTTGGGAGGAGAAAAAAAAAAAAACCCTAGCGCAGGAATATGTATTTCGCTGGAAAACCCAGTTTGAAAGTTTTCATCTAAGTAAAATATTTTAAAAACAAAGTCAATTCCTAATTGGGATGTCAAGCATCCATATCTTCCTTCTGGAGGGATTTTTTATACAACTGTCAATTTTATAATGTAGGTATTTGTAACAATAATAAAACGAAATCATGTTTTAGTCGACAAAAATTTCACTTCTCACATTAAATACCTATTTCGTTTCAAAAATGCCCATTTTGTGCTTGACAACAGTTATCAAACGTACATAATTACCCTCTTAGCACTTTTAATTTCTGCCGCCAGAGTGAGACTCTTTTGTTCCGGACTTCCCAATCAGAGGTTGGGAAAGTTGGGGTGAAATAAAAACTTCCATTCAATCCCATTCACTGTGCAAATACATTTTTCAACTTTTACATAAAACTCTTTGGCGGGTTAAACTCAATACCCACAGGAATTTAATATAGATTTGCGTGTTCCCTCTTTGTTAGGTACTGTTTTGGTAAGGCAGCCAACCTTTTACAACATTGGAAACTAGCGACTAATGATAGGCATTGCTGGGGTATATGTTAGGCTGCCCACGCATATTATCCGCGAGTATTAGAAAAGATAGGGGCATGTTTGTTATTTAGCCTAGCCTTTAACCGTTGTATATATATTTACGTAAGAGTGTTCACGCGTTCTCGCTAGGCTATGTTCATAGTATTTAGGCTAAATGGAGAATGAATTCTGTAGTTTGTCCATTCGCCCATGTACTACAAACATGCTTTTATGTTTTAAAGTCCCTAAACTTGAGTGTGTGAACTTGGTGATGGATCAAGTGTGCAGTCTGTCAACTGGGGCTGAGCCCCAGGGATGAAGAGGAATATGGTCCCCACATCTTTATTTACTCTCAAATTTATTAACTTCAAATCAGTCTGATTGAATCAATTTCAGCCAAGTTAGAAAAATGATTCACTCTAATTGAATCCAAATGAATTTTTTTCTTCCCTCAAAATTTTGCGATTATAGGTCTATAGAAAAAATAAAAACAATAACAGGATAGTAAAAAAGAAAAATTTACCAATGAAAATCAAATTATGGGACAGAACAGAAAGTTAATGGTATAATTTCACATGCTGTTAAGGAATGAGGAATTTTAATTTTAATATATTCCCCTATTGTTGAGGGACAAATTGTTGAACATGTATGGTAAGGTACTAAGTTCAAATTATGGGTCTATGTTTGGATTGAACCACCCACTGGACTCTATATAGGCCCCAGATAGGCAATAAGGAAAATATTTCAATATATTACTGAGCAATATGTTATCAGACGTATATTTTGTGGGGCTGAACTTTAAATTTCTGGTCTATCTTCCGACTGAACAGCCTCATAAGTACCCGGTGGATCCCAAAAAGGGATTAGGATAACACTTCTACATATAATTGAGTAATACATCGTTGGAAATGTCTTTCAAGGTGCTAAGTTCAAATTTTTGGTTCATTTTCATATTGAATCACCCCTTATCCCCCTTATGAGCTCCAAAAGTGGGGTTGGAATATTTCCACCAATTATTGTTACAAGATGAATAGGACAGAAATTTTCATGAGAGATAGTTCTCATATTGGAGTAGGTCTAAAAGAAGTTTAGTTTTTATGGGTTAACTAATTTCTGAGAAAAATGGAAAAACTAAAAATTCTTTGAAAAGTAGTTTTCTACAGGATTCTGAAAAAATAACTAAAGGGATGTGGCTGAAATTTTTATGATAGATTTTCCTTACGTGGGTGGAAGTTTGATAGAAGTTTGTGCTGTTATTTCAGTAATTTCCAAGAAAACTGGAGAAGAAAAATTTCTGGAAAAAATTTTGTGTTCACAGTTTTGAGACAACTACCAAACAGATAGGGCTGAAATTTTTAGGAAATATAGTTATCGTATGGGAGAAAGTCTGAAAAAAGTTTGGTGCTCATCAGTTTAGTATTTTTTGAGAAAACTTAAAAATAAAAAATTTCTGGAAAACCGATACTACTTTCTAAATCTTTATACATTACTTTTTTTTTGCTGCAGTTACACATTTCTGAGTTGTAACTTCATGAACATCTTTATTATTTTGTTAATTACATTGAATCTGTCTTTCTCAACTACCATAAAACTAGCCATGAAATGATGATATATCGATATGTTTGTCAAATATTGTTAACAATCAATATCGATAAATATCGATATTATTTTATCATTTTTCAAGTAATTGGAATTCAGATTTTTTTTTTCTTTTGACTTATGGGTGAAAATTGGCACATTCGGTTTTCTAGAAAAGTATTGCTGTGCTAGATTGTTTTTTCTTGTGATTTGAACTGTGACTTGAAATTATTTTTCTCAGAATTTTTCTCAATCCTGAATAATTTTGTTTATGACCTCATGGTTCTCATTTTCATTCCTCAACTCTTATTATGCTACCTTGTGGATTCAGTATCTTTGTAGTATCGTACTTCTTTTTTTTACTGATTTTATTTTTTAGTCTTCTAGGTTCAGGATATTTTTCTGATTATTCTTTAAAGTTAGGGCAGAAGATAAGTTTAAAATAATTTTGAATTATCAGTACGATTTCATTATTTCAATACATCTTTGAAATTCTACTTTTTCTAGTGGAATGTAGCTGCGTTAAAGATTTTTGATTCTAACCTCGATTTTTCTTTGGTCTGGAAGTTAAAAATTTTCATATGAATTTCTCAACTGTAGGTACATGATTTTTCCTAGCCTTTGAAAGGCACTCTCAATCTCCTTGCTCTGGTAAAAATTTTCCAATTATTTACATGTCCGTCTATGATTGGAGGATACACCCTTCAAATATAAAGATGGTCTTATATAAGGAGTACTTTTTGTGAAAATGATCCCTATCTATTTTATAGTTTTCTAAAACAGTGAACACAAAATGTTTTCCTGCACCAAACTTCTATGAAACTTGTCCCTACATAAGTTCTATCAATTGTAAAAATTTTAGCTAGATCCTTTTTTAGTTTTAGAAAAACAACTTTTCCAGGAATTTGTTTTTCTAGTTTTCCTAGAAACTACTGAACCAACATATATGTAGGTACCAAACTTCTTTCAAACCTGCTCCTGCATATAAAGATTATGTTATGAAAATTTCAGCATATAAACACAAAATCTGGAGTATAGGTACATATATGCCTAAATAAATAAAAAAATAGGTTTTTCCCTGAAACAGATAATTTTTATCATTTTCACTCCTAACCTTTTTGTAAGGTAAATTCTAATACTCCATTTGCAAGCAAACTAGATAAAAAGTAAATTCATTCACTTAGAACTTTAGAAGTGCAACTACTGTATTGGAGAAGGTGAACCAGAAGGAATTTCCCTCCATTTTCTTAGAAATAGTCAGAGTGTGTGACACTTACGTGAAGTGGTTGCTACATGTGTGATTTGCTTCAGCAAAATTCATACTTATGTCTACGCTACCTCCTTTACACACTAATATCAGGAATAACGATTTTATATGTCCAAAGTGTATGGGTATAAAGAAACAAATTTTTATACAGTGAGGAAAAGTCAGAATTTGCACTTGTACAATTACAAATTCATTCACATTTTGCACCATTGGCTAAGGTAGCATGCCCACTCTGGATTCTACTTATTTTACTTACTACATTGTGCACATTTCTCACTTGTGAAAGACTGGAGGCATATCTCTTTTTTATTTATTTTTTATTTCCCCCTTCATATGTTTCTTTAGGTGGGTATTATAAAAAACAAGAAAGTACACAATGCTTCTAGGCAACAATGGCTTACAAAAACCATAAATTATCAATTAACCAAGTGCATTGATATGATATTACAAATAAAAAAAAAAAATTTATGTTAGACTGAAAAATAAGCATTGCCAAATATATCCATAAAAATGGTCACATGATAGCATTACAGAAGTGGCTCTTATAATTATATCAAACAGTTTGTGATAAATGTTCAAAATAGGTGATTGCTATGAGAGTGATTCGTAACACTAACCTTTGGCTCGTGCTGGAATCACCTACCTTTTTGCACTTTTATCACAAATAACTGTTTTATTTCTACTTGGGTAATAGGTAGGATTCACAGGTTGCAAGTGAACCCTAGAACCACAACTGAAACAAAATGGGTTATCCTCTTAGACCCAATCCCTCCAAAAAGTGTACCTGGGCCACACTAGTATCACAAATGCTAGAAGTGAAACATTGCTCTTCAATATTCAAATCTAATGATGTAGAATTCAATGAAATAGAAAAATTTTTTCATAATCAACCCTTTTTGTGTCACAGGAGGCAAAATGAGGAGTTCAATCCAAAAATTAACTGTAAATTTGAACTCAATGCCTCAAAAAATGCCACCGATGATATATCATGGCACTCATTTTCTTCAGAAAAAATTATCCTAATTCCTTTTTGGGGTCTGAGGGGCCCAATGAGTACTTCCATCCAAAAGTGAACTGAAAATTTGAATTCAGCATCTCAAAAAACTCAATTGACAATGTACATACCACTTATTTTTTTAAGACAAAATCATCCCAACCTTTATGGGGGGTCATAGAGGCCCAAAGTGAACTTAATTGTAACTCAATGACTCAAAAACATGACATACTGTTACATCTAAACTATTTACAACATAATAACACAACAATTTTTACATTGTTATAATCACGTCGGCCTACATGACTGAAATAATCTTAAGATAGGTAATATATTTAAATAATTGATGCTACCTTTTAAATACGTATTAGGCTTTGATAAATAGGCATATCTTCTATTTTATCATATTCATTTTCCAATGTAACCATTTTATGATAATCACTTCTTTTGCTTGTCAATCACTTTAATTATCTCTTAAAATTAAACAAAACTTATATGTATTATTTTATCATATCAATTTTCCAAAGTAACCATTTTTACGATAATTACGCCTTTTGCCTATCAATTACTGGAAATTAAACTTTTATCTCAAAAAAAAAATAAAACAAATCCTCTACTTTGGATCATACATTTTTATCACACTATTTTCCTTTCCAATGTTAGTAATTTCTACCTTTATAAACCATTGTGATTAAGCATCTGTGGGGACTCACTGGTATGAGGTATACGGGCTTGAACCCCCTGATGACAGTTATCGCCAAAAGGCAGGCTTATTTTTGTCCTTGAGACGTTAAATGAAAAGACAATTACGTTCGATCGTAATTACCTGCATGTACTTGCAGGTAATGTACGAGTACCCAATTGTGACTAATCTCAACAATGGGATGATGTCATAATCCGTACACAAACTGGTTCATCATCTTTTATCACTACAAGAGATGACACAACCGGGCCGCTCTCACTTACATACGTATTCTTTACATATGTGTGTATATGTGCGTGTAAATAAGCCAGTATACTATAAACCATCTGAACCGACTCTAAAATTGCCAGTGTGTGCCCAGGTTTTGGCTTACCCATATGATAAATATGAAGTGGCTGAACACGCTTAAATTCTGTTGAATTTACCTTCTGGTGAGAATACTTTCTCACAACAATGTATTCCACAGCATCTTCAGCTCATTTTTCTCCTTACTAGTTGCTACGTCATATTGTACTTAATTGCATAATAAAAATTATTAAATAAAATCAGAGTCCTACAGTTAGAGGACTCATAATCTATTTTTGTTATAATCAATAGAGCTCCGCGATGTAACAGTACGATGTATCACTCAATTTAAAAAAAAAAGAATATCCTAACCCCTTGCCTATCGAAATCGTGCGACGACGGTTCAAATCCCTGAATCCTGTAGAGGAACAGATTTGTTTTTTGAATTGATCGAATTTAAGAAATCAGCCTTTGTCACTACATCGAGCTCAATTTGAAATATAGTTACTTGAGAATTTTGGTAATTTTTGGTTCGACCATCTGTGAGAAATGGCGTCATCATAAAAGTGTTTCTATGAGTGGTGGATACATATATATAAGAAAGCTTCGCTCGGCTTCCCTTCATAACCTTCAACAGTTTATTCAATGGTCTACCTATTGTACGTATTTCAGTGCTCATGTGAATTCAACATGATTGTCTTAATTTATTGTTTTTCCTCTGATAAGATAAATTTGTCAGTTTGTACTCGGAGTATTCCAGAGTAGGTACCTATCTAACAACGACGATATTTGATTATAAATATATTTCGCTTCACATACACTGGTACACCTACTTCATAAGACCATATGATAATAACTTCTCAAAGATAATTTTTACGTATTGCGGAGTAAATTCAAGGTATAGGTAAGTTTTTAGTTTCTATATTCGTACATACCTGGTAACAGTTAAAATATACCTATATTATGTAGTCTTCTGATCATATTTGTGGTTAGTAGGTAGGCTACATGGATTTTCGATCGTTGCACTGTAATTTGGGTTATGTTACATATCACGTTTGACAATTATAAACTATTCTATTTCAGTCTCTTATCATACCTATATTTTATTGTTTTACCGACTGCGTAGAAAGGAGGTTATATGTTTGGTATGTTCTGTCTCCGCAGGTTGGTAATGGATTTTCGTTCGCTCAGGACAAGTTCTTACTTGATGGATTTTAACGAAAACGTCAATTGAAATACTGGACTACAAACTCTGTATCTACTTGTGAGTATCTAAAGGAGCTTGAGATCGTGATTCTTCATGACTGAAACTATATTCTGTGATCGCTTTATAATTATTCAGTTTCGTTTCAGAATTTGTTATTTTCTTGCAGTGTCATCCAACTACGTATCTATGCAAATCGTTTGTATTGAACAGTAAAAAGAACAAAAAATTAGTAAACACAAATAAACATCAAGAGAGTTATGAATCGGTCAGAATGAATGGTTTCCAGAAAATGTAATAACCTTCGACAGGGTTCCACAAAGAGACATACTTGGTCAGCAAGGGACGATTTGCAAGATTTTTACCAACTGCGTATGAAGGAGGTTATATGTTTTGTATGTCTTATCTTCTGAACTACCGGATTTTTGTTGGCTCAGAATAAGGTTCCTACATCTGGATTGCGTTGCAATGGAAGTAGATTTAAAATGTTCCTGCTGCTCTGGAGAGTGTCCTAGACTATTCATATTGAAGAATTAATGAAGAGGGTGTAAAAGAAAATATGAATTTTAAGATTTTAAAAAGTTTTCACCAATGAGATCTACATATTCAGGGTAGTGAGATGTAATTTACCACAACTGGTTCTTTCATCTAAAGAGTATAGATCTATAACAAAACTGAAACACAAATAAGCAGGGTATTCAGGATATGTTACCTATTTTCCAATAGGTATGTATGTTTGGGCTATTTTCTAATGAAAAGTCTGACTAGTCTCAAATCATATGAAGTCATGATGATATTTTTTATAGTTAAGTTTTTCATGGTTTAATTTTACAAGCTGTTGAAGGAAGAGGAATTTGAATTTTGATATATTCCCCTATTGTTGAGTGACACATCATTGGACATGTATGCTGAGGCATTAAGTTCAAATTTTTGGTCCATTTTTGGATTGAACCACCTCTTGTTCCACCTGGGAACCCCAGAAAGAAGATCAGGATAGTATTTCCAGAAATTATTGAATAATACATCGCTCTACATGTTGTTTGAGATGTTGAGTTCAAATTTTGGGTCCATTTTCAGACTAAACAATTCCTTGAACACCCTGTGGACCCCAAATGTTAGGATAAAATTTCTATAAATTATTGAATGATAAATCGTCACACATTTAATTTGAGTCGCTGAGTTCAAATTTTCGGTACATTGTTGGATTGAATCACCCTTTGGCTTCCTTGTACACCCTATGAAGGAGGTTATGATAATATTTTTGCAAATTATTGAATGATACATCATTGAACATATATTTTGAGGGATTGAGTTCAAATTTTTAGGCTGTTTTCGGATTGAACCGCCCATTGGCATCTCTATGAACCACTAAAAAGGGGTTAAGATAATATTTCTACATATTATAGAGTTATACATTATTGGGTACACATTTTGAGGTACTCTGTTCAAATTTGTAGCCCTTCATTTGGCCTCTTGGCTTTAATGACCCTGAAATGGGGTTAGGATTACATTTTCATAAGAAATTGAGGTAGGTATTAAGTTAATCATTCGACTGAGATGGTGAGTTCAAATTTAAGGTTCATTTGAGTATTTAACCACATACTGAACTTTCGGAGACACAAAAATGTGGTTAAAATACTTAATTTGTTTTTAAAAATTGAGTGATGCATAAGCTTACTCAAAATTTTTTCTTAAGGTGCTATGTTTGAATTTTTGGTTCATTTTTAAAAATTTGTATCTTAATGATTTAGCACGTAAAAACATGAAGATTTTCATCACACATTGTATAATCAATAGTGTTTATGAAGTCATTAATGAAGCAGTACCTTTGATTTTGATTCTTATCGACGGTGATCAACTACTTAATGCAGCTTCATTACAAGAGCGAGAAGTTGGAGTTTATTTGAATATAATGACATTAATGGAAGAGGATGTTTTAAATTCGATTCATGCGATTATTAATGAGAACAAGTAAAATGGATTCTGTTGCTAAGGCGTTTCTATCAGGGTCAAAAAGTTTGTCTTAAAAGTGTGAATTTTACCAAGTCTATAAATACATCTTGTTATAAAAGTATTCTGGTTAATACATACAGTCACCGGTGCCACAGTTAATTGGTTTTTCGTTAAAACAACTCTTCTAAAGGAATTTTAAAGTAGTATGCCATAATTTATTTCCCAGTTTGTTTGCAAATGGGGTATTAAAACTGACCTCACAAAAAGCTTAGGGGTGGGGATGATGAAAATTGTCCATTTATTGAGAAAAGAAAACAATTAGTACCATTTTTTCATTTTGATTTATTTTTAATTTATATATTACCTATATATATATATATATATATAAAATTATATCGATATTATTTTACAATTTTTTCTAGTAAGCTCTGTCTCCCTCCATCTCCATCTCTATCTTTATCTTCATCTCCATCTATATCCCCAACTAAAAACTTGGTTTTCTATAGAAGCATTGCTGCGTTAGAGTTTTTATAATAAATTTTCGGACAGTGAAAATAATTTCAGCTGTGTCCTCTAGGGTTGTAATTATATAAAATATATTTCTCAACTGGGTTTGTAAATGAGTTAACATCACGAGCATTGGTCACTCGTTGCGATCGTTTTAAAAACTTCCTCTCATGTAAATGTTCACTCTTAAACCTTGGTGGGTAATATACTATTACGTATAATAATTCGTCTAATTGTAAAATTTCTTTGGTCAGTAACATAGTGATGGAGTTAAGCCTCTTAGCTTCTTGCTCATGTTTCGTAGGATTAAATAAAACCTCGGTCTATCATATCTTGCAATACATTAGCCAATGCATGTGTACTCTTTTCGCCACCAACTAATGTTCCAAATTCTCGAATTACATCTTCCGGTATTTCCTCCGGAATACTATCAGCATACTGTGAGGGCAGGTAATCAGTAAAAATTGGCATACCATGATCCATGGCTATCAAATGAGGCAGATAAAAGGATGCCACGAGGTAAGCGTACACAACTTTGTTTTTGAACTCGCTTAGGATGCAGTCCTTCGTTGGAACTTCGTCAGCCCCGAACACTTCGCACAGTCCTTCGTAATACTAGTCGATGAGGTGATTCCAGTGCTGATTTCTGGTTTCTTGGTCGGCGTTCAAGTACAACATGGTACTCAAGTCGACTATCGGTGATGCAACTTGACAAGTGGCCATGTCAATCATTTTCATGTCCACTGGTCGGCCATTTTCATATCGAAACATAACGTTTCCTCGCAGATAGTCGCCGTGGCATAGCACAGACATGGGTTCAGTTCGCTCCATAGTATTCAAATGCAGCACAAAGCTTGCAGAATTTTCTACCATTTCTTCGACCTTTGCTAAACGGCTGCTGTAGCGTTTGTCTTGTCGCAGGTGGTTTAAACCACAGTGGCCAAATATACCAAAATAATTCGGCTGTACCCGAATCAGTTCATTATGCGTGTTGTAGAACCACTTATCGAGGGCATTAAATTCCTTTGGAATGGTGCGTTTTGCGTGGTAGGAATACGAATGGAATTGGCCAAGTCGACGAGCCATCAACGTCAAATGGTCCACGTCGAGGAACGAGTAACGTTCGGCAGTACAAAATTCTTGAGGTCTCAGATTCTCGTAAATCAAAAGGAAGTCGATGGTACGCTCATTGCAATGAACGTAACTGTCGAAGAATTTGGCCAGCAATGGCTGCAAATTCCCAAACTGCTGGAGAATTGGCATCGCACGTGTATAAAAGGCGATTTCGTTAAAGAACTGCACGAGTACAAAATCTTTGTTCAGAGGCTTTCGTGTCATTGTTTTCAATGCAAGAGAAGACGAATGTCGTTCTTCATTGGTGTTGGTACGGTAGATGATACGCCCGAATACAATTTCCGAATTAAAGCTGTCGTTCTGAGTTATATTTCTAGAAAAACAATTGAAAATCGATTACAAGATACAAATACTTGGTTGCTTATAATAAATCTTTATACTATAATATCTACTCTGCTGTATTGTACATATAGGTTTTCTGAAAGTTTGTCATAATGATGAGACGCCGAGCAGACTTCTCATATATATTTTACACGTGGAAATGGGAATATTTGACTTTTGAGTAAAAGGGCCGTGAAATTAGGCTTAAGAGCTGAGGAGAAACAGGAAACTTCGTGATAATGCTGACGTACCTGACGTAACTTTGAAATATATTGTATTTCAAATCAAAGTAACGAGCTGCCTCAACGAGAGAAATATTTGCTTAGTCATTTTATCACTCAAGTAACCCATAAGCATACTTATGACTATAGAGAAAACTTTTGTCACGTCTTCAACTCCAAAAAAAAAAAAAAAAAAACAGTAAAGTTCTGATGACTGCATGGAACATTGTAATAGATACATTTAAACACAAAATAGTCAAACATATGCTATGTAGGTAACATGAAACCTGTAGCGCATAGCTGTCACGATACTCGAGAGGGAATTTAAACTATTGAGAGCTGACCATTTTTAGTGAAAATTATTTTCCGTTACAGCTTTCTTCAATGGTATGTCGCAGGCAAATTGTAAATTCGGTTTCCTACGAACGTAGCCGTCATTTTAAAAAGATCTGACAAATCGAAAAATCTAAAACAACTTTATAAAAGTCCCAATACATATTATTATAGAGAGCCACTACAGTTTTAGGTTATGAAGAAAAATGTTAATGTCAGCTTTTTTTTGGCGTCACAGGAAAATTAATGTTTTTCCACCCTCCTTGAGTACCCTTTTTATCTTGAGTAAAACTGACATCTACACTTCCTCTTACTTATTAAAAATTATTTAGGAAAAATATTTTTGATAAAAAATTAGATAAAAAGAATAAGTAGGTTTTGCATTGATATTAACATAAGCAGGAGTAGATAAGGGTGGCGCACGCAGGATTGAAATCTGTGGGGAGAAAGCCAAAAATTATATATCAACTTTTGAAATCATTTTTATGTCTGTCAGAATCATTGGAAAGGTTTCCGTATGCGGGAGAGGTCACAAATTAGCAAAAAAATCTCACGAGATAAAGAGCTGAAAACTTTTTGTGAGTGTTTTTGTTTCTAAAACATTCATATAAATTGGGTTGTTTTGGTTTTTTTATATTCTAAGAGTGGATTTGACACCCAAAACCTCTTCACGGATATGGGACTGTCGGCCATTTTGTCTTTCTGTTCTATTTTCCTTTTTTTTTCTTTTACACTTTTTTCGACTGAGCATTGGAAAATGGCCTTTCCTTTCCCTTTTGCCAGCGTCCTTGATCATTGGTGTGTTTTTGATGATGGTGAAGACATAATATTTCAATTTCAACAGTATTGGACAACTGGTGATAGGAGTGTAATATTGTAAAACTCTAGCTTAGCATGCCTCAGAAAAAATAAGTTTTCGAGAAAATAAAATTATGAATATTGATGGTCACATTAATTGTCTGTAAATTTATATGCGTTGATAGATTGTTACGATTGTACGAAATTCGTTAGCTGCTGACGAAATATTTGACAATGTGAAATTTAAAAGCATTATTTCTTGAAATTAAAAATTAATGAATATAATAAAGTATGGTAAATAATCATACAATTTTGAAATAAAACCAATGAAATATAAAGTTATGAAATATAAATCAGATTAAAAACGAATTTTTAAAAGACACGCTAGTTTTTATTTTTTTGCTTTAGCTTCATGCGAAATAAACATTATTTTGTTGCGGAAGTTAGCTGCAATATTGGTATATTTTGAAATCGCAGTAGCGTAAAATAAATGTTTATAATAACAAGATAGAAATACTGAAGAAAGAGAGAAAAAAAAAAACAACTGATAAAAATGGAAGTAAGTGTATGGGTGCGTGTGTCGCAACACGTGAAAGTAGCGCTGAAGTTGGTCATCCGGTGTACTTCAACAAATTGAGTGAGTAGAATAAAAGCGTATAATAATAAAAGAAGAAAACATGAGAATGTGGTTAATTTTTGTAAAAAGAAAAGTTCATGCAAATTAGAAAAAAGAGGGAAAAAAAGCTTCACCGGAAGTACCGCCTGGTCGATCTGCATTAAAATTGGTAGCATGCCACAATAATTTATGGTGAATATTTATTTCAAATTTCGTATATATGGTTCCAAAATTCCTCATTTTATATGACCAATATAAAAACAAAAATAGCCGTACCGGAAGTACAATCCAACCGATCCGCACCAAAATCAATAGGTCTGATTTTTGGCTTAGTACAAATGTTTTTATCAAATTTCGTGATTATCTGATATAAATTTCGTCCTGTACTGTGAAAACAAGAAATGGACTTATATCTATTTATCTATATATCTATTATATACCTATGTATATATATATACAAGAAATATGAATTTGAGTTATTGGTGCCAAAATTTTCTTAATGTCATGAGAAGATAAACGTACCCACCCCCCATCCCTAAGGCTTATACCGCACCAAGCATAATAAGTAAATTTTCTTTAGAAAATTTACTTAAAAATCAGTAAGTACACCTCGTAGGTTTACAGGGTGCAAAGTTAGAAAAAATATAAATATTGAATTGTGTTCTGACCTGAAAATATTTTCAGAATTGTTTCGTGAGGAAGACTGAGAGAGAAATAAATAAAACTCCAGCCTATGCGGCTGCAATGGATATGTTAACAAAATTTCTCCTGTATTCATACAGTTATGTAGGTGCGAGAGTTTGAAAATATTCAAGTCGTAGAATCTGAATCACTTTCTTGTCAGATATTCTTTCAGTGTTAGTCTAATAGTTATAAACGAATATATTTTCAACTTTTTTAATCTCCTGCGCGTCGCTTTGTTCATTTTGTTGGCGAGTGTGAGAGCAACTATTTGCGTCTTTCACAAATTTTTAACGTCTCTTATGGAGAGGACTATAAATTAGGTATACTCAGTACGATGGGCATAGCTATCAACTTACTTATTGTTGGCTGGATCCATTTCAAAACGCACGTAATTGCTGCATTCACCAAAAATTTCGTGACTCGAGCAAAAAGTTTTCAAAGCTGTTTCGACGAACACGTTCATATTGGGAATTTTATTATGATAGGTAATATCTTGGTAATTTTGTGAACAAAAGATAACTATCGTTTGATTAAACCGTCAAACATACACTGCAATTCAGTTGACTCCTCAACTATACTTAATATTAGTTATCTCTTGTTTACGATATTGGAGAGTATAACAAGTAGATTATGATAATCCCATTTGGTGTAGCATTCTATGACAAACGATTTTCAGTCACAGTGTTTGCTGAACATTTGACACCATTAATAAGTTATGTGTAATGATAATTTCATTTCATTTCCAAATTATTCTCGCACAATATAATCGAACGTTTACTCTGTTTCAATACTTAGGATCCTGTTATAATCACGTCATCAGTGCAAATCGAGACTTGTCATATGACATCATCTTTTCTCATTACTACTCCATTTTTGTCCTACTTCACCGCACAATGTCATTTAGGGCCGGTTGTACCAACTTTTAACTGTGAGATAAACCAGGTTTAACTGATAAGATTCATGGAAAAATAAAGTTTAACTGTACTCATCGGTGGTTTAACTATTTAGTACAACCAGCATTTATTTCATTAATCTTATACACAATACATTCTGCACTATTCCAAATTCTCCTTAAAATTATAACTACCTATATACACTTTGTGTCACAATTATGTTATTTTCTATATTGGCTCACTCTTAAATACAAATATTCTAATAACCAGTCACAATGTATATTTCCCATAACACCACTGTAAATTTCACCGCATCTCATACCCTTAGTTCTTAAGTCTTATTCATTCTCGCAACTACTTGTGTAAAACGTAGTACACCTTTCTAATTTCAAGCAAATATTTAAATACCTGTATAAAGAATCACAAATTAATGTAATTACATGTAATTGTGCACTGTATTGTAACAATTATACACGATTACAATATGTTTGTCGATGCTAATCGAAAGAGTCAAACAAGCACAGATTTCAACATTATTGTTAGATTGTTTTTTTACTATTGTAAATACTGACTGTTTGTAAAGCCCAGCGCTGTCTGAGAATTATCAGTTTTTCATTACCTGTTAATTTAAATGACATACTCGTTGTCATCTGCAGAGGCCTTTACGTAGCAATTTGATTTGAAACTTATAATCCCCTTAAAAAAATATCCCAATTAGAGAGAGAGAGAGAGCGTGAGAGAGAGAGAGAGAGAGAGAAAGAAAGTGAGTGATAGAGCTGTTTTCTCCTTATATTTTTCTCTTTCTCTTTTTGTTTCATTTTTCAGTTTACAAACGAGAAAGAAGTGAAGAATGTACTTGGAGAATAATTTAAAAATTTGTAATCAGGGAGGCTACACAGATTCTGACTAAGGCTTAAGACCTTCATTGGAACAACCTACTAGTTAAGATTAACCCTCTCTTTTACATCAAATAGCTCTCTTCCCTTCCTCACTCTCCACTCAGTTTTATTTTTTCTCCATCATTTCATTTTAAAACTACACAGCTACAGTATATATACTTACACTTCAATTTTGTAACTTTTTTGAACTCCATATCTCAGAAAGGGGCTGATACAGAAATATGAGATTTTGTGGACTTATTAATATATTAAGAAAAATGTTTCAGGAAGGAAGGAAAGTCAAAAAATTCTCCTGAAGGCGATGAGAGGGTCAAAATTCTCAACTGTTTCCCTTTGGGGATATGAACTTCTTCGTTTTTAGTATGTTCCATGTCTTTTTTTCTGTTGACATTTTCTATTCTCCTCTAAAATGTTCCAAACCCTTTTCTCATATTCAGTACCTATAATATAAAAAATTTCATATTGTAATAAATATCTTACCTAAATTAATATTGGATACAGTGGCGTTTCCAATGGAGAAGAAATGGAAAATTTCCTCAACAAAATACCAAAAAAAAAAAAAAGACAAAGAAGAAACAAAAGTTCAAAGGAAACAAGAATGTAAGACCACAGAATTCGTATAAAAATCATCAAAAATTGTTGATTTTTTCACCCAAAGTTTATGAGATTTTGAAAAAAGTGACGAAATTAACTGCTAAAAATTAGATCAGATTCCAGATAGAAAAAACTGACTATTGAAAACTGAAAATTATGCCAGATCTGGAAGCAATTATTCCAAAATGGTAGCACTAATATGTCCTTATCAGATGAAGTTTGATGGACTGGTTGAATTACAAGCATTTTTTTGTATTGGTCTGAACGCAGATTTTGAAAAGAAGTAAATTTGCTCTAATGAGTGAAAAAAATTACTTAGCCCATTTCCCACAACGTACATAGTAGTATAAAGGGAAAGCACAAAATTTTATGTAATTTCATTCCTCTTCACAATGTAAAAATTTATTAACCTGAAGAAAAATAACAAAACTGTAGCGCAGCAATATTTAGGTAGAAAACCCTGTTTGCCAATTTTCATCCATAATTCACAAAAAAAAATAAATAAATAAAAATAAATTCCAAAAACTTGAAAAAATTATAGAAAAATATCGATAGTAAACAATTAGTGTTTGTATCCACAGTTATTCATATCTGATAAACATCAATATATCCACATCGTGGAACATAAAAATTTCTGTCCTTACCCCCATTTACAGCCCCTTAAAAGCAAAATTTTGCGCAATAAACGGTTTGACAGCTTTCAACTCCAAAACTAATGCGTCTACGAAAAATATGTATGATACTTAATTTATGGAAAATTTCACGCGAAAACTTTATACTAACAATTAAGTTTTCTATAGGATTGACCCTTTAATGAGAAAATTACGAAAACAAAGGTAAAGTATGGTTTAAAATATCTTTGAAGGTTGAGGCGGGAGTATGAACGTGAGAGGTAGTGAGAATTCGATTTATCATAGTTTGCTCCCTAGTACAATAAACCTCCAAAGGGCAAAGCATTATCTTCAAGGGGATGATAAGGTGGCGGATGTTTTTGGTCCACCAAATTACCTGTAAATTTACGTATATTATATACATAAAAAGATTTTGGTCAAAATAGGGAAATGGTACCAATCGTTTTCTTTTGTCATGAAAAGGATAATTTCCACCATCCCCAACACTAACCTTTTTATAAGGTCAATTTGAACGCAGGTGACTACCTCTTTTACAAAAAATCTGGATAAAAAAGCTTATGCACCACTACTTCGTGTGACCCTTTAATTATAAGCTTTTATTTTACTCGCTATTGTGATTTTAAAATGTACCAATACTTCAGCCTACCTTCCGTAACGAAATAACATTTATTTCGCATGAACCAAAGTGCAACAAAAGAATAAATACAAGCGTATCTTTAAAAAACTGGTTTTTCACGTAAACTTATTTTTAACATTGAATAAAACCCCTGTCGATTATATCTCTTAGTATGTCAGCCAATGCCTCGTTACTTTTTTCGCCTAACTCTAATTGAGCAGTCTCACGCAATACGTCTTCGGGAACCTCATCTATGGGACGATCGGCATACTCCACAGGCAGCAACTTGAAAAAATGTGGTTCACCATGATCTTGATTGATTGTGGAGGGCAAAAA
This sequence comes from Ericerus pela, assembly GCA_011428145.1. Taxonomy (NCBI): domain Eukaryota; kingdom Metazoa; phylum Arthropoda; class Insecta; order Hemiptera; family Coccidae; genus Ericerus; species Ericerus pela. The sequence continues at coordinate 911,147 of WOFM01000198.1, read as the reverse complement.
ATAAGATGCCACAATGTAGGCGTATAAAACTTTGTTTTTGAACTCATTTAGGATGCAGTCCTTCGTTGGAACTTCGTCAGCCCCGAACACTTCGCATAGTCCTTCGTAATACGAGTCGATGAGGTGATTCCAGTGCTGATTTCTGGTCTCTTGGTCGGCGTTCAAGTACAACATGGCACTCAAGTCGACTATCGGTGAGGCAACTCGACATGCGGCCATGTCAATCATTTTCATGTCCACTGGTCGGCCATTTTCATATCGAAACATAACGTTTCCTCGCAGATAGTCGCCGTGGCATAGCACAGACATGGGTTCAGTTCGCTCCATAGTATTCAAATGCAGCACAAAGCTTGCAGAATTTTCTACCATTTCTTCGACCTTTGCTAAAAGGCTGCTGTAGCGTTCATCTTGTCGCAGGTGGTTTAAACCACGGTGGCCAAATATACGAAAATAATTCGGCTGTGCTACAATAATTTCATTCTGAGAGTCGTAGAACCACTTGCCGAGGGCATTAAATTCCTTTGGAATGGTGCGTTTTGCATGGTAGGAATACGAATGGAATTGGCCAAGTCGACGAGCCATCAACGTCAAATGGTCCATGTCGAGGAACGAGTAACGTTCGGCTGTACAAAATCCTTGAGGTCGCAGATTCTCGTAAATTAAAAGGAAGTTGGTGGTGCGCTCATTGGAGTGAACGTAACTGTCGAAGAATTTGGCCAGAAATGGCTGCAAATTCCCAAACTGCTGGAGAATTGGCATCGCACGTGCGTAGAAGGCGACTTCGTTAAAGAACTGCACGTGTACGTAGTCCTTAATTATGGGGTTTTTTGGCATTTTTTTCAACATGAAAGATGGTGAAATACGTTCTTCATTTGTTTGAGTGCGGTATACGATATGCCCGAATAATATTTCCGAATTAAACCCATCGTCTTGTTTATTTCTATAAAAAACAAAATTTAATTACTTAATCAAAAGGTAGTAAAAATTTTCAACGTATACTTTCCTAACAGCATACTTCTGGAAACTGATTCATTAACCAGGAAACCTTTTTCATTTCGTAAAAAGTGTAAAATATGCATTTAAATTATTATTCTTTTGTCGATATCTTAAATATTTCAAAAATATGCTCTCAAGTGTAAAGTGTAAAATATCTATGTCAAAATATTCTGTAAAGCAATATAATATGGGTATCAAAATGCAGAATTTATAAAGCTCAATATTGTTAACATTCAAGGATACAAATTAATAGTCAATTAAGAAATGGGATAATATGGAAACAGAAACATTTTAATTTTTTTTTCCACAAAGCGATATCTTGATATATCACTGTTTGTAAAAAAATCTCTCATTACTATACATCCCTCTTCTAACGATGTTGGGAAATAATTCAGCCAATGATTCGTAATTGCGTAGGTCGTTGGTATTTTTTTCCCCTTTGTAATTGGTGTAATGTTTTGAGTATTTGTTAGGTACAGATGGCAAATATCGAAATATATCGATAGTTTTGATACTTTTATAGAGGTTGAGGACCCAAATTCGAGAGAAAACACAAGTGACGTCTTAGAAGTGTATATTTCAGCAAAAAGTTTAAGTAATATAGAAGAAAGTGTTTCAGGTTTGAAAAACAAATATACACAAGTGCTACCGAGTGCTACCAAGTGTGTACGATGATTACAGAATCAGTGTTACCATATAGATAAGTGTTGTAGTGTAAGATGTTGAGTGTTCGTAGGAGAGTGAGAGTAGGAGGATTCGTGTACCCAAAACCCCCTAAAATCATTTGACCTGAACACGACTACGATTATTTAATTTTGATAAATTAAATTTTGATTTATTTAAAAGTGGTAAAATTATTGTTGAAATATGAAACAGGTAAGTATTTGAGAAATGAAAAATTTAAAAAATGGTAGAATATTATATAAAATGGTAAATATAAGGTTTTTGTATGATAACTAATAAGTATATTTATTTTATATATATAATAAGTTTTAATTTATTAATATATGTACTTTTTGTTTCAGATGGTGGAGTAAAATGGTGTTGATCCGTATTAAACTAGGTAAGGAATTTTCATCAATGTGATGTAAATAATTGGTATAAATATTAGGTGGGATATGTCTAGTTTAGTTCCATATAATTTTTCATATGGGATTATATTTCCCTGGTGGATGCGAGTTGGACTTCTGTTAATAATGTGTGCATCAGCTAGGACAATTGTAGACCAGAGTTTGAAATCTATTTTTGCTTTTTATAATATGGCCTTAACTTTCTCTAATAGAGTTTGATTTTGCCTTTTGGCAATTGCATTCAAATTGTGGGTGTATGCTACTCCATCATCGCGGACTATTCCTTTTTTGGAACAAAACTGAGTCATTTAGGAATTGGGGTACTCTTTGGTTGGTCTGTTCTTAAGACTGAGATGGGGTCATTTGGAAATTTTGTAAAGAATGATTGATAATATTCTCTAAATTTATCGAATGCTTATTTTTTTTGTGGATTGGGAATGCCAAAGTATATTTTGAGAAATGATCTATGAATGTTATTATTCTCCATTGTATGCTTCTTGAAATGGTTTATGATGTTGGATAAGATTACTTCCATTCTACAGGTAGGACGAGTTTTCACACCATGATGATGTAATGTAGTTGATTTTGTTTTTATACATATTTCACAAGTGACAAAACCATCATCATGAAATGTAAAGATAGTGGGGATACCTTTGACTACTTTTGACATGACCTTTAGGCTATTGTCACTTAGGTGTCCTAATTTTCTGGGCTAAATAATTTTCGATTTGTTTGTTTTTACGAGGCTTAATATTGATTCCCACAGTTTCACATCCTAATTCATACTCACTTTCAGAATCAATCTCCTTGGTATCTGTGTCCACATCAGCATCTTCAGATTTTTGTTGTGTGTTAATGTTTTCCTCAATACTTTGTGGATCATCTTCCCTCTCCTGTTCTACATTATTAAAACGGGTTCATGATCAGCTATCTAATCATCCTGACTTTTATTTTTTTGAGTAACAGGCATCTATACTAAATCCTGATAGATCTTATCTTCTTCGATAATTTCATAATCAATGTAGACAATGTAGTACATAGAACCTCTCTTAGGAGCCATTATGGTTATTTCACCTGTTAGTTTGTTAATGATGTCCCTGTGATCAGTGTCAGTAATGATCTTAAAGATTCCAGACTCAATGATCTTAGCTCTGGGCCAAATGTCAATACTAAGATTAGGATCTTAGAAAACTTCTTTTAGATGGATTGTAGTGAATTCTGCTTTAGAATTGCAAACATTCACGTACACTGATCCATCATAAGTAGGGTTGACAAAGACGCCTTTTTTAGACATTGGGCATTACGAGGATTATCAAGTTTTATTTTATTGAGGTTTTTTGTTGGGGCAAGTACAAGACATAATCAGTGTTACCATAAAGATAAGTGTTATAGTATACGATGTTGAGTGTTCGTAAGAGTGTGAGGGGAAAAGGATTGGTGTACCCAACAACTTTCAATAGTTTCAATAGTGTCTAATCTTCATTAATTTTACACAAACGCATCATGGGCGAAGCTAGGATTTTTTTCCATTTGAGAAAAGGAATTTTGTAGGCGCCACCCTCACACCAACTTTTTAAGATTCAAATTTAATTATGAATGTCTGAATTTCATGTCATCATCATTTAAACCACTAACAATGCCCCTAAATTTCCAAGTCCATAACTGTGATATCATTAGCCTCTTCAGCTGCCCCTGAGATAATGTCCATTCCCCTACATTTCAACATATTCAAATCAATATGCAATAAATCAATTTTTTATTTATTTATCTATTCATCTATATAGGTACCTATTTATTTTATTTTGGTATTTACATATCTATCTATTTATTTGTTTTATTAATTTATTTATTCATCTATTTATTTAGAGAGCAGTTTGAGGATATTGCGGGGCTCGTCAGGAAAATACTATTCACTGGTCATCATTTTGGACTTGGAAATTTTAGCAGCTGGAAGGGATGATGACGTCATAACAGTTAAGTAATTTTGGCGGTTACATTTTTTCTGTCATATTTTGTTATGAGGTACCCCTATCACCCTCTTTGAAAAACGTTTTCCGTCAAAAAGACCATTCAATCTGACTCACTAACTGAACAGAAGTCAAAGTTATAAATGATATCAGATGCTTTCATTTTTAGTGAATCATATCGTTCAAAGAGTTATGAGGTAACATGAAATTTCTCTAAAAAACGTGATCTCACTGTACCCAATCACAATAATCGTTAAAACTTCTAAAATTAATAATTTTCAGTGCTTATACTGCCAAAATGAAAAAAAAAATATTCAAAACGCCAAAAAATTGTCAAATATTCCCAAATATGCATAAAAATAGTCAAATCGTGCATTTTTATGATTTTATAACAGAATATGCCAAAATATGTCCAATGAAGTTGGGCTCAAATTATTTAGAATTCTATAAATCGTGAATATATTGCGGATACTCCAATGAACAGAAAAAATATGACAAATAATCTCATAAAAAAGTAGCCCTATTCATAAATACGAGACATCTATATATAGCTGTGTTGAGACTTTCACTTTCTTCTGACATTAGAAAGTGAAGTGGGTTTCGTTTGACCAATAGGATGTAGTCAGTTTTTCTCTCTGATAAACGAAATGGGGAATTTGATACATTTGCTGGAAATTTGTATAACAAGGGCGTAGCCAGCATGAGGCAGGGGGCAATTGCTCTCTTTGAATTTTCATTAAAAAAAAGAAACAAAATTTGATGTTTTTCTTTATCCGGAATATCGGTGATAGGTTGAAATGGAAAAATAATGAGAAAAATTTAAGACTTCCAGCGTGATTTTTAAGTAGGTTTTCAAAGAAAATCGGCTTACTTTTGGTTAAGCGAGCTAAAATTTTTATTAAATAACTATAAGCTAACTGTACCTACGTAATATATTTTTTATTGAAATATTATTCAATTCTCTACGTTAATTTATGTAGAAAATTTTCAATAACTACTTCTTGCACAGCTAATAAAATTGGTTGCGACTGGACTTTCGATTTCGTTTGTTGTCGGTGTCTCAATTAGATTGGCAAGGGGGTACTCATTCCGAGGTCGTTGACTTCTGGGAGTGGAAAAATTACAAATAACTCGTTTTGCCCCCTCTGAAAAATTTTCTAGCTACGCCCTTGTTGTACGATTTACCATTTGCAAAGAACAATACGAAATTGTGACTTAATGAGAGAAACGCTGGTTAATTCAATCGATGGCCTAGCCTTCGCTTAGGATCTTATTTCCTTCTCTCTGAGCACTTGCTAGATGTGGACTCTTTCTTCTACCCGGCTCTTAATTCTCAGTCGTGTTGAATCCCAAAATTCCCTCCTCGTTTCAGAATATTAATTACGTTAAAATTTTAAAATTAGTACCTACCTTATGTACTTACACAGGAATTAATTACTGAATTATTGAAATACCTAATTTAAATAATACTTGCATTCTGGAATTTGTTTTGTCTCCCAGAAATGCACCGTAGTAAATAATCATACTTACCCCTTGTTGTCGAGTTCTTTTCAAACCGCAAAAAAATACTCGATTCACCAAAGATTTCGTGGTTAGAACAAAAAGTTTTCAGTGCTGTCTGGATGAACGCGTTCATATTTAACATATTAAAACTGAGATTATCGTTATCTGTGTGTACTCGAATCACATCACAAAAGGTGGCTGCTTATATACGCATATAACTGCGATGTAAATAAGACTATACGTAGATGTTACCTACGTACCTACTGATAAATAATGTTATCTCATTTCAGTTATATACGTTTATAAAAATGAGAATAACGAGATATATGGTATGGGTAGTTACTTAATGTCTAAGTTAAATTTTCAGTATTATTTTCTAGAGATTCGGGCATGGGTATCTTCATGTTTTGGTAAATTAATTAAACTTCGTTAAAACAAATTTCGCTTCGTTTTCATCAACGTTGAAAGCTAACAGAAAGTGTTAGACCGAAGTAATTTAATCTATATGTTGCTGTCAAAACTATAATTTGGTCATTTCTGGTTTAGACTATAGTGAAAACTAGATATGGAAAATGACGTTTGACCAATCTGGAACTAACTAGTCAAAACTAAATTCGAAAAATGTCTGGCGGGCGGTTCTAGTTCTGACCAACGTACGAATGTCAAAACCCAAAATAAGTTCAAACCAGTTTTGCCTGAAAATTTAGTTAAAACTTTTACGCACTGCCACAAAATCTTTATTCGGTCCTATTCGACTAGACTATTTTGTAGGTTCTTTTACTGATCTTTATGGAGGGTTAGTCGACCCTGCACTCCCACCAAAAGAAAGAGCTACTATATATTAGAAATTTAAATATAATAAATCTAGACGTAGCATTTCTTTTTCTATCAGAAAATGCTGGTACATTCGGTAACTGGTTTTGACTAGGCACTATTGGTTTCAACTAAAAATATTTTTCTTATCTTATTTTAACCAGTCAGAACTAGAACTGCCCAACGCAATTTGGCCAGCAATGGCTGCGAATTCCCCAACTGCTGGAGAATTGGCATCGCACGTGTATAAAAGGCGATTTCGTTAAAGAACTGCACGAGTACAAAATCTTTGTTCAGAGGCTTTCGTGTCATTGTTTTCAATGCAAGAGAAGACGAATGTCGTTCTTCATTGGTGTTAAGACGGTAGATGATACGCCCGAATACAATTTCCGAATTAAAGCTGTCGTTCTGAGTTATATTTCTAGAAAAACAATTGAAAATCGATTACAAGGTACAAATACTTGGTTGCTTATAATAAATCTTTACACTATAATATCTATACTCTACTATGTATTGTACATATAGGTTTTCTGAAAATTTGTCATGATGATGAGACGCCGAGCAGACTTCTCATATATATTTTACACGTGGAAATGGGAATATTTGACTTTTGAGTAAAAAGGCCGTGAAATTAGGCTTAAGAGCTGAGGAGAAACAAGAAACTTCGTGATAATGCTGACGTACCTGACGTAACTCTGAAATATATCGTATTCCAAATCAAAGTAGCTGCCTCAACGAGAGAAATATTTGCTTAGTCATTTTATCACTCAAGTAACCCATAAGCATACTTATGACTATAGAGAAAACTTTTGTCACGTCTTCAACTCCAAAAAAAAACAACAAAAAAACAGTAAAGTTCTGATGGCTGCATGGAACATTGTAATAGATACATTTAAACACAAAATAGTCAAACATATGCTATGTAGGTAACATGAAACCTGTAGCGCATAGCTGTCACGATACTCGAGAGGGAATTTAAACTATTGAGAGCTGACAATTTTTAGTGAAAATTATTTTCCGTTACAGCTTTCTTCAATGGTATGTCGCAGGCAAAATGTAAATTCGGTTTCCTACGAAAGTAGCCGTCATTTTAAAAGGATCTGACAATCGAAAAATCTAAAACCACTTTATAAAAGTCCCAATACATATTATTATAGAGAGCCACTACAGTTTTAGGTTTTGAAGAAAATGTCAATGTCAGCTTTTTTTTGGCGTCACAGGAAAATTAATGTTTTTCCACCCTCCTTGAGTACCCTTTTTATCTTGAGTAAAACTGACATCTACACTTCCTCTTACTTATTAAAAATTATTTAGGAAAAATATTTTTGATAAAAAATTAGATAATAAAAAGAATAAGTAGGTTTTGCATTGATATTAACATAAGCAGGAGTAGATAAGGGTGGCGCACGCAGGATTGAAATCTGTAGGTAGGAAACCAAAAATTAGATATTGTAACGTATATTTTTGTCTATTTTTAGAAATGACGAACATATTCATCCACACATTTTCAAACACCATAAACGTAGATATTTATCAACAATAAACATCCTATAACTCTTTATAAACAACCAGTAAATTACCCGTATTCGATTTTATAAATATAGATATACTTTCTGTATATTCATGACCTAGTTGTGCCTGTCCCTCGAGTACTCGACGAGTCAGCACAACCCTATAATAACAACACCCTACCGCACTTAACCTATCTGGCACGTACGTTTTCATACCCTGAACAAGTATATAATCCCTCGATTCAGTGAAAAAAGACACAGTTGCTGGACAGGCTACTTCTAAGTACCTGGAACCTCTCTAGTAGAAGTCTCTGGTGAACAGATAGACTTGCTTGTTGAGTTGTGATTGTATATGTATAAATATTAACGTATTTTTATATGTACTGTGATGTACAAATTATTATTTTATTAAATGTGTAAACTCACTCGTGTGTTTTAAAATATTATTGAGTCTCTAACATATGTTAAGGTCCACTATAGTTTGTGGATAATAAACTTGAATTTATTCTAGAAGTATAATGCTTTTACTGTATGTGATATTTCGTGTATGGTGTAACATCGAAAGTGGTTCTAACTTTGTACTTTCCCACCTCTTTTGGCCGTTACGGATATCAACTTTTGAAATAATTTTTGTGTTGGTCAGGGTCATTGGAAGGGTTTCCGTATGCGGGAGAGGTCACAAATTAGCAAAAAAATCTCACGAGATAAAGAGCTGAAAACTTTTTGTGAGTGTTTTTGTTTCTAAAACATTCATATAAATTGGGTTGTTTTGGTATTTTATATTCTCAGAGTGGATTTGACACCCAAACCTCTTCACGGATATGGGCCTGTCGGCCATTTTGTCTTTCTGTTCTATTTTTCTTCTTTTTTTTACACTTTTTTCAACTGAGCATGGGAAAAGGGCCTTTCCTCTCCCTTTTGCCAGCGTCCTTGATCATGGGTGTGTTTTTGATGATGGTGAAGACATAATATTTCAATTCCAACAATATTGGACAACTGATGATAAGAGTGTAATATTGTAAAACTCTAGCTTAGCATGCCTCAGAAAAAATAAGTTTTCGACAAAATAAAATTATGAATATTGATGGTCACATTAATTGTCTGTAAATTTATATGCGTTGATAGATTGTTACGATTGTACGAAATTCGTTAGCTGCTGACGAAATATTAGACAATGTGAAATTTAAAAGCATTATTTCTTGAAATTAAAAATTAATGAATATAATAAAGTATGGTAAATAATCATACAATTTTGAAATAAAACCAATGAAATATAAAGTTATGAAATATAAATTAGATTCAAAACAAATTTTTAAAAGATACGCTAGTTTTTATTTTTTTGCTTTAGCTTCATGCGAATAAACATTATTTTGTTGCGGAAGGTTGGCTGCAATATTGGTATATTTTGAAATCGCAGTAGCGAGTAAAATAAGTAATTGCTGCATTCACCAAAAATTTCGTGACTGGAGCAAAAAGTTTTCAAAGCTGTTTCGACGAACACGTTCATATTGGGAATTTTATTATGATAGGTAATATCTTGGTAATTTTGTGAACAAAAGATAACTATCGTTTGATCAAACCGTCGAACATACACTGCAATTCAGTTGACTCCTCAACTATACTTAATATTAGTTATCTCTTGTTTACGATATTGGAGAGTATAACAAGTAGATTATGATAATCCCATTTGGTGTAGCATTCTATGACAAACGATTTTCAGTCACAGTGTTTGCTGAACATTTGACACCATTAATAAGTTATGTGTAATGATAATTTCATTTCATTTCCAAATTATTTCTGATACAATATAATCGAACGTTTACTCCTGTTTCAATACTTAGGATCCTGTTATAATCACGTCATCAGTGCAAATCGAGACTTGTCATATGACATCATCTTTTCTCATTCTATTACTACTCCATTTTTGTCCTACTTCACCACACAATGTCATTTAGGGCCGGTTGTACCAACTTTTAACTGTGAGATAAACCAGGTTTAACTGATAAGATTCATGGAAAAATAAAGTTTAACTCTACTCATCGGTGGTTTAACTATTTAGTACAACCAGCATTTATTTCATTATCTTATACACAATACATTCTGCACTATTCCAAATTCTCCTTAAAATTATAACTACCTATATACACTTTGTGTCACAATTATGTTATTTTTATATTGGCTCACTCTTAAATACAAATATTCTAATAACCAGTCACAATGTATATTTCCCATAACACCACTGTAAATTTCACCGCATCTCATACCCTTAGTTCTTAAGTCTTATTCATTCTCGCAACTACTTGTGTAAAACGTAGTACACCTTTCTAATTTCAAGCAAATATTTAAATACCTGTATAAAGAATCACAAATTAATGTAATTACATGTAATTGTGCACTGTATTGTAACAATTATACACGATTACAATATGTTTGTCGATGCTAATCGAAAGAGTCAAACAAGCACAGATTTCAACATTATTGTTAGATTGTTTTTTTACTATTGTAAAGACTGACTGTTTGTAAAGCCCAGCGCTGTCTGAGAATTATCAGTTTTTCATTACCTGTTAATTTAAATGACATACTCGTTGTCATCTGCAGAGGCCTTTACGTAGCAATTTGATTTGAAACTTATAATCCCCTTAAAAAAATCCCAATTAGAGAGAGAGAGAGAGCGTGAGAGAGAGAGAGAGAGAGAGAGAAAGAAAGAAGTGAGTGATAGAGCTGTTTTCTCCTTATATTTTTCTCTTTTTCTTTTTGTTTCATTTTTCAGTTTACAAACAGAAAGAAGTGAAGACGTACTTGGAGAAAATTTAAAAATTTGTAATCAGGGAGGCTACACAATTCTGACTAAGGCTTAAGACCTTCATTGGAACAACCTACTAGTTAAGATTAACCATCTCTTTTATCAAATAGCTCTCTTCCCTTCCTCACTCTCCACTCAGTTTTATTTTTTCTCCATCATTTCATTTTAAAACTACACAGCTACAGTATATATACTTACACTTCAACTTTGTAACTTTTTTGAACTCCATATCTCAGAAAGGGGCTGATACAGAAATATGAGATTTTGTGGACTTATTAATATATTAAGAAAATGTTTCAGGAAGGAAGGAAAGTCAAAAAATTCGCCTGAAGGCGATGAGAGGGTCAAAATTCTCAACTTTTCCCTTTGGGGATATGAACTTCTTCGTTTTTAGTATGTTCCATGTCTTTTTTTCTTTGACATTTTTATTCTCCTCTAAAATGTTCCAAACCCTTTTCTCATATTCAGTACCTATAATATAAAAATTTCATATTGTAATAAATGTCTTACCTAAATTAATATTGGATAACGTGGCGTTTCCAATGGAGAAGAAATGGAAAATTTCCCTCAACAAAATACCAAAAAAAACAAAAAAGACAAAGAAGAAACAAAAGTTCAAAGGAAAAAAGAATGTAAGACCACAGAATTCGTATAAAAATCATCAAAAATTGTTGGTTTTTTATCACCCAAAGTTATGAGATTTTGAAAAAGTGACGAAATTAAACTGCTAAAATTAGATCAGATTACCAGATAGAAAAAACTGACTATTGAAAACTGAAAATTATGGCAGATCTGGAAGCAATTATGCCAAATGGTAGCACTAATATGTCCTTATCAGATGAAGTTTGATGGATTGTTGAAGTACAAGCATTTTTTTGTATTGGTCTGAACGCAGATTTTGAAAAGAAGTAAATTTGCTCGTAATGAGTGAAAAAAATTACTTAGCCCATTTCCCACAACGTACAGTAGTAGTATAAAGGGAAAGCACAAAATTTTATGTAATTTCATTCCTCTTCACAATGTAAAAATTTATAACCTGAAGAAAAATAACAAAACTGTAGCGCAGCAATATTTAGGTAGAAACCCTGTTGCCAATTTTCATCCATAATTCACAAAAAAAAAATAAATAAATAAAATAAATTCCAAAAACTTGAAAAAATTATAGAAAAATATCGATAGTAAACAATTAGTGTTTGTATCCACAGTTATTCATATCTGATAAACATCAATATATCCACATCGTGGAACATAAAAAATTTCTGTCCTTACCCCCATTTACAGCCCCTTAAAAACAAAATTTTGCGCAATAAACGGTTTGACAGCTTTCAACTCCAAAACTAATGCGTCTACGAAAAATATGTATGATACTTAATTTATGGAAAATTTCACGCGAAAACTTTATACTAACAATTAAGTTTTCTATAGGATTGACCCTTTAATGAGAAAATTACGAAAACAAAGGTAAAGTATGGTTTAAAATATCTTTGAAGGTTGAGGCGGGAGTATGAACGTGAGAGGTAGTGAGAATTCGATTTATCATAGTTTGCTCCCTAGTACAATAAACCTCCAAAGGGCAAAGCATTATCTTCAAGGGGATGATAAGGTGGCGGATGTTTTTGGTCCACCAAATTACCTGTAAATTTACGTATATTATATACATAAAAAGATTTTGGTCAAAATAGGGAAATGGTACCAATCGTTTTCTTTTGTCATGAAAAGGATAATTTCCACCATCCCCAACACTAACCTTTTTATAAGGTCAATTTGAACGCAGGTGACTACCTCTTTTACAAAAAATCTGGATAAAAAAGCTTATGCACCACTACTTCGTGTGACCCTTTAATTATAAGCTTTTATTTTACTCGCTATTGTGATTTTAAAATGTACCAATACTTCAGCCTACCTTCCGTAACGAATAACATTTATTTCGCATGAACCAAAGTGCAACAAAAGAATAAATACAAGCGTATCTTTAAAAAACTGGTTTTTCACGTAAACTTATTTTTAACATTGAATAAAACCCCTGTCGATTATATCTCTTAGTATGTCAGCCAATGCCTCGTTACTTTTTTCGCCTAACTCTAATTGAGCAGTCTCACGCAATACGTCTTCGGGAACCTCATCTATGGGACGATCGGCATACTCCACAGGCAGCAACTTGAAAAAATGTGGTTCACCATGATCTTGATTGATTGTGGAGGGCAAAAAATAAGATGCCACAATGTAGGCGTATAAAACTTTGTTTTTGAACTCATTTAGGATGCAGTCCTTCGTTGGAACTTCGTCAGCCCCGAACACTTCGCATAGTCCTTCGTAATACGAGTCGATGAGGTGATTCCAGTGCTGATTTCTGGTCTCTTGGTCGGCGTTCAAGTACAACATTGTCACTCAAGTCGACTATCGGTGAGGCAACTCGACATGCGGCCATGTCAATCATTTTCATGTCCACTGGTCGGGCCATTTTCATATCGAAACATAACGTTTCCTCGCAGATAGTCGCCGTGGCATAGCACAGACATGGGTTCAGTTCGCTCCATAGTATTCAAATGCAGCACAAAGCTTGCAGAATTTTCTACCATTTCTTCGACCTTTGCTAAAAGGCTGCTGTAGCGTTCGTCTTGTCGCAGGTGGTTTAAACCACGGTGGCCAAATATACGAAAATAATTTGGCTGTGCTACAATAATTTCATTCTGAGAGTCGTAGAACCACTTGCCGAGGGCATTAAATTCCTTTGGAATGGTGCGTTTTGCATGGTAGGAATACGAATGGAATTGGCCAAGTCGACGAGCCATCAACGTCAAATGGTCCATGTCGAGGAACGAGTAACGTTCGGCTGTACAAAATCCTTGAGGTCGCAGATTCTCGTAAATTAAAAGGAAGTTGGTGGTGCGCTCATTGGAGTGAACGTAACTGTCGAAGAATTTGGCCAGAAATGGCTGCAAATTCCCAAACTGCTGGAGAATTGGCATCGCACGTGCGTAGAAGGCGACTTCGTTAAAGAACTGCACGTGTACGTAGTCCTTAATTATGGGGTTTTTTGGCATTTTTTTCAACATGAAAGATGGTGAAATACGTTCTTCATTTGTTTGAGTGCGGTATACGATATGCCCGAATAATATTTCCGAATTAAACCCATCGTCTTGTTTATTTCTATAAAAAACAAAATTTAATTACTTAATCAAAAGGTAGTAAAAATTTTCAACGTATACTTTCCTAACAGCATACTTCTGGAAACTGATTCATTAACCAGGAAACCTTTTTCATTTCGTAAAAAGTGTAAAATATGCATTTAAATTATTATTCTTTTGTCGATATCTTAAATATTTCAAAAATATGCTCTCAAGTGTAAAGTGTAAAATATCTATGTCAAAATATTCTGTAAAGCAATATAATATGGGTATCAAAATGCAGAATTTATAAAGCTCAATATTGTTAACATTCAAGGATACAAATTAATAGTCAATTAAGAAATGGGATAATATGGAAACAGAAACATTTTAATTTTTTTTTCCACAAAGCGATATCTTGATATATCACTGTTTGTAAAAAAATCTCTCATTACTATACATCCCTCTTCTAACGATGTTGGGAAATAATTCAGCCAATGATTCGTAATTGCGTAGGTCGTTGGTATTTTTTTCCCCTTTGTAATTGGTGTAATGTTTTGAGTATTTGTTAGGTACAGATGGCAAATATCGAAATATATCGATAGTTTTGATACTTTTATAGAGGTTGAGGACCCAAATTCGAGAGAAAACACAAGTGACGTCTTAGAAGTGTATATTTCAGCAAAAAGTTTAAGTAATATAGAAGAAAGTGTTTCAGGTTTGAAAAACAAATATACACAAGTGCTACCGAGTGCTACCAAGTGTGTACGATGATTACAGAATCAGTGTTACCATATAGATAAGTGTTGTAGTGTAAGATGTTGAGTGTTCGTAGGAGAGTGAGAGTAGGAGGATTCGTGTACCCAAACCCCCTAAAATCATTTGAACCGAACACGACTACGATTATTTAATTTTGATAAATTAAATTTTGATTTATTTAAAAGTGGTAAAATTATTGTTGAAATATGAAACAGGTAAGTATTTGAGAAATGAAAAATTTCAAAAATGGTAGAATATTATATAAAATGGTAAATATAAGGTTTTTGTATGATAACTAATAAGTATATTTATTTTATATATAATAAATTTTAATATTAATATATGTACTTTTTGTTTCAGATGGTGGAGTAAAATGGTGTTGATCCGTATTAAACTAGGTAAGGAATTTTCATCAATGTGATGTAAATAATTGGTATAAAATATTAGGTGGGATATGTCTAGTTTAGTTCCATATAATTTTTCATAGGGGGTTATATTTCCCTGGTTGATGTGAGTTGGACTTCTGTTAATAATGTGTGCATCAGCTAGGACAATTGTAGACCAGAGTTTGAAATCTATTTTTGTGTTGTATAATATGGCCTTAACTTTCTCTAATAGAGTTTGATTTTGCCTTTTGGCAATTGCATTCAACTTGGGGGTGTATGGTGTATGCTACTCCATCATCGTGGACTATTCCTTTTTTGGAGCAAAATTGAGTCATTTTGGAGTCAGAGTACTCTTTTGCTTGATCTATTTTTAAGACTGAGATGAGGTCATTTGGAAATTTTTTAAAGAATGATTGATAATATTCTTTAAATTTATCGAATGCTTATTATTTTTTGTGGATTGGGAATGCCAAAGTATATTTTGAGAAATGATCTATGAATGTTATTATTCTCCATTGTATGCTTCTTGAAATGGTTTATGATGTTGGATAAGATTACTTCCATTCTACAGGTAGGACGAGTTTTCACACCATGATGATGTAATGTAGTTGATTTTGTTTTTATACATATTTCACAAGTGACAAAACCATCATCATGAAATGTAAAGATAGTGGGGATACCTTTGACTACTTTTGACATGACCTTTAGGCTATTGTCACTTAGGTGTCCTAATTTTCTGGGCTAAATAATTTTCGATTTGTTTGTTTTTACGAGGCTTAATATTGATTCCCACAGTTTCACATCCTAATTCATACTCACTTTCAGAATCAATCTCCTTGGTATCTGTGTCCACATCAGCATCTTCAGATTTTTGTTGTGTGTTAATGTTTTCCTCAATACTTTGTGGATCATCTTCCCTCTCCTGTTCTACATTATTTAAAACGGGTTCATGATCAGCTATCTAATCATCCTGACTTTTATTTTTTTGAGTAACAGGCATCTATACTAAATCCTGATAGATCTTATCTTCTTCGATAATTTCATAATCAATGTAGACAATGTAGTACATAGAACCTCTCTTAGGAGCCATTATGGTTATTTCACCTGTTAGTTTGTTAATGATGTCCCTGTGATCAGTGTCAGTAATGATCTTAAAGATTCCAGACTCAATGATCTTAGCTCTGGGCCAAATGTCAATACTAAGATTAGGATCTTAGAAAACTTCTTTTAGATGGATTGTAGTGAATTCTGCTTTAGAATTGCAAACATTCACGTACACTGATCCATCATAAGTAGGGTTGACAAAGACGCCTTTTTTAGACATTGGGCATTACGAGGATTATCAAGTTTTATTTTATTGAGGTTTTTTGTTGGGGCAAGTACAAGACATAATCAGTGTTACCATAAAGATAAGTGTTATAGTATACGATGTTGAGTGTTCGTAAGAGTGTGAGGGGAAAAGGATTGGTGTACCCAACAACTTTCAATAGTTTCAATAGTGTCTAATCTTCATTAATTTTACACAAACGCATCATGGGCGAAGCTAGGATTTTTTTCCATTTGAGAAAAGGAATTTTGTAGGCGCCACCCTCACACCAACTTTTTAAGATTCAAATTTAATTATGAATGTCTGAATTTCATGTCATCATCATTTAAACCACTAACAATGCCCCTAAATTTCCAAGTCCATAACTGTGATATCATTAGCCTCTTCAGCTGCCCCTGAGATAATGTCCATTCCCCTACATTTCAACATATTCAAATCAATATGCAATAAATCAATTTTTTATTTATTTATCTATTCATCTATATAGGTACCTATTTATTTTATTTTGGTATTTACATATCTATCTATTTATTTGTTTATTAATTTATTTATTCATCTATTTATTTAGAGAGCAGTTTGAGGATATTGCGGGGCTCGTCAGGAAAATACTATTCACTGGTCATCATTTTGGACTTGGAAATTTTAGCAGCTGGAAGGGATGATGACGTCATAACAGTTAAGTAATTTTGGCGGTTACATTTTTTCTGTCATATTTTGTTATGAGGTACCCCTATCACCCTCTTTGAAAAACGTTTTCCGTCAAAAAGACCATTCAATCTGACTCACTAACTGAACAGAAGTCAAAGTTATAAATGATATCAGATGCTTTCATTTTTAGTGAATCATATCGTTCAAAGAGTTATGAGGTAACATGAAATTTCTCTAAAAAACGTGATCTCACTGTACCCAATCACAATAATCGTTAAAACTTCTAAAATTAATAATTTTCAGTGCTTATACTGCCAAAATGAAAAAAAAAATATTCAAAACGCCAAAAAATTGTCAAATATTCCCAAATATGCATAAAAATAGTCAAATCGTGCATTTTTATGATTTTATAACAGAATATGCCAAAATATGTCCAATGAAGTTGGGCTCAAATTATTTAGAATTCTATAAATCGTGAATATATTGCGGATACTCCAATGAACAGAAAAAATATGACAAATAATCTCATAAAAAAGTAGCCCTATTCATAAATACGAGACATCTATATATAGCTGTGTTGAGACTTTCACTTTCTTCTGACATTAGAAAGTGAAGTGGGTTTCGTTTGACCAATAGGATGTAGTCAGTTTTTCTCTCTGATAAACGAAATGGGGAATTTGATACATTTGCTGGAAATTTGTATAACAAGGGCGTAGCCAGCATGAGGCAGGGGGCAATTGCTCTCTTTGAATTTTCATTAAAAAAAAGAAACAAAATTTGATGTTTTTCTTTATCCGGAATATCGGTGATAGGTTGAAATGGAAAAATAATGAGAAAAATTTAAGACTTCCAGCGTGATTTTTAAGTAGGTTTTCAAAGAAAATCGGCTTACTTTTGGTTAAGCGAGCTAAAATTTTTATTAAATAACTATAAGCTAACTGTACCTACGTAATATATTTTTTATTGAAATATTATTCAATTCTCTACGTTAATTTATGTAGAAAATTTTCAATAACTACTTCTTGCACAGCTAATAAAATTGGTTGCGACTGGACTTTCGATTTCGTTTGTTGTCGGTGTCTCAATTAGATTGGCAAGGGGGTACTCATTCCGAGGTCGTTGACTTCTGGGAGTGGAAAAATTACAAATAACTCGTTTTGCCCCCTCTGAAAAATTTTCTAGCTACGCCCTTGTTGTACGATTTACCATTTGCAAAGAACAATACGAAATTGTGACTTAATGAGAGAAACGCTGGTTAATTCAATCGATGGCCTAGCCTTCGCTTAGGATCTTATTTCCTTCTCTCTGAGCACTTGCTAGATGTGGACTCTTTCTTCTACCCGGCTCTTAATTCTCAGTCGTGTTGAATCCCAAAAATTCCCTCCTCGTTTCAGAATATTAATTACGTTAAAATTTTAAAATTAGTACCTACCTTATGTACTTACACAGGAATTAATTACTGAATTATTGAAATACCTAATTTAAATAATACTTGCATTCTGGAATTTGTTTTGTCTCCCAGAAATGCACCGTAGTAAATAATCATACTTACCCCTTGTTGTCGAGTTCTTTTTCAAACCGCAAAAAAATACTCGATTCACCAAAGATTTCGTGGTTAGAACAAAAAGTTTTCAGTGCTGTCTGGATGAACGCGTTCATATTTAACATATTAAAACTGAGATTATCGTTATCTGTGTGTACTCGAATCACATCACAAAAGGTGGCTGCTTATATACGCATATAACTGCGATGTAAATAAGACTATACGTAGATGTTACCTACGTACCTACTGATAAATAATGTTATCTCATTTCAGTTATATACGTTTATAAAAATGAGAATAACGAGATATATGGTATGGGTAGTTACTTAATGTCTAAGTTAAATTTTCAGTATTATTTTCTAGAGATTCGGGCATGGGTATCTTCATGTTTTGGTAAATTAATTAAACTTCGTTAAAACAAAATTTCGCTTCGTTTTCATCAACGTTGAAAGCTAACAGAAAGTGTTAGACCGAAGTAATTTAATCTATATGTTGCTGTCAAAACTATAATTTGGTCATTTCTGGTTTAGACTATAGTGAAAACTAGATATGGAAAATGACGTTTGACCAATCTGGAACTAACTAGTCAAAACTAAATTCGAAAAATGTCTGGCGGGCGGTTCTAGTTCTGACCAACGTACGAATGTCAAAACCCAAAATAAGTTCAAACCAGTTTTGCCTGAAAATTTAGTTAAAACTTTTACGCACTGCCACAAAATCTTTATTCGGTCCTATTCGACTAGACTATTTTGTAGGTTCTTTTTACTGATCTTTATGGAGGGTTAGTCGACCCTGCACTCCCACCAAAAGAAAGAGCTACTATATATTAGAAATTTAAATATAATAAATCTAGACGTAGCATTTCTTTTTCTATCAGAAAAATGCTGGTACATTCGGTAACTGGTTTTGACTAGGCACTATTGGTTTCAACTAAAAATATTTTTCTTATCTTATTTTAACCAGTCAGAACTAGAACTGCCCAACGCAATTTGGCCAGCAATGGCTGCGAATTCCCCAACTGCTGGAGAATTGGCATCGCACGTGTATAAAAGGCGATTTCGTTAAAGAACTGCACGAGTACAAAATCTTTGTTCAGAGGCTTTCGTGTCATTGTTTTCAATGCAAGAGAAGACGAATGTCGTTCTTCATTGGTGTTAAGACGGTAGATGATACGCCCGAATACAATTTCCGAATTAAAGCTGTCGTTCTGAGTTATATTTCTAGAAAAACAATTGAAAATCGATTACAAGATACAAATACTTGGTTGCTTATAATAAATCTTTACACTATAATATCTATACTCTACTATGTATTGTACATATAGGTTTTCTGAAAATTTGTCATGATGATGAGACGCCGAGCAGACTTCTCATATATATTTTACACGTGGAAATGGGAATATTTGACTTTTGAGTAAAAAGGCCGTGAAATTAGGCTTAAGAGCTGAGGAGAAACAAGAAACTTCGTGATAATGCTGACGTACCTGACGTAACTCTGAAATATATCGTATTCCAAATCAAAGTAGCTGCCTCAACGAGAGAAATATTTGCTTAGTCATTTTATCACTCAAGTAACCCATAAGCATACTTATGACTATAGAGAAAACTTTTGTCACGTCTTCAACTCCAAAAAAAAACAACAAAAAAACAGTAAAGTTCTGATGGCTGCATGGAACATTGTAATAGATACATTTAAACACAAAATAGTCAAACATATGCTATGTAGGTAACATGAAACCTGTAGCGCATAGCTGTCACGATACTCGAGAGGGAATTTAAACTATTGAGAGCTGACAATTTTTAGTGAAAATTATTTTCCGTTACAGCTTTCTTCAATGGTATGTCGCAGGCAAAATGTAAATTCGGTTTCCTACGAAAGTAGCCGTCATTTTAAAAGGATCTGACAAATCGAAAAATCTAAAACCACTTTATAAAAGTCCCAATACATATTATTATAGAGAGCCACTACAGTTTTAGGTTTTGAAGAAAAATGTCAATGTCAGCTTTTTTTTGGCGTCACAGGAAAATTAATGTTTTTCCACCCTCCTTGAGTACCCTTTTTATCTTGAGTAAAACTGACATCTACACTTCCTCTTACTTATTAAAAATTATTTAGGAAAAATATTTTTGATAAAAAATTAGATAATAAAAAGAATAAGTAGGTTTTGCATTGATATTAACATAAGCAGGAGTAGATAAGGGTGGCGCACGCAGGATTGAAATCTGTAGGTAGGAAACCAAAAATTAGATATTGTAACGTATATTTTTGTCTATTTTTAGAAATGACGAACATATTCATCCACACATTTTCAAACACCATAAACGTAGATATTTATCAACAATAAACATCCTATAACTCTTTATAAACAACCAGTAAATTACCCGTATTCGATTTTATAAATATAGATATACTTTCTGTATATTCATGACCTAGTTGTGCCTGTCCCTCGAGTACTCGACGAGTCAGCACAACCCTATAATAACAACACCCTACCGCACTTAACCTATCTGGCACGTACGTTTTCATACCCTGAACGAGTATATAATCCCTCGATTCAGTGAAAAAAGACACAGTTGCTGGACAGCTACTTCTAAGTACCTGGAACCTCTCTAGTAGAAGTCTCTGGTGAACAGATAGACTTGCTTGTTGAGTTGTGATTGTATATGTATAAATATTAACGTATTTTTATATGTACTGTGATGTACAAATTATTATTTTATTAAATGTGTAAACTCACTCGTGTGTTTTAAAATATTATTGAGTCTCTAACATATGTTAAGGTCCACTATAGTTTGTGGATAATAAACTTGAATTTATTCTAGAAGTATTAATGCTTTTACTGTATGTGATATTTCGTGTATGGTGTAACATCGAAAGTGGTTCTAACTTTGTACTTTCCCACCTCTTTTGGCCGTTACGGATATCAACTTTTGAAATAATTTTTGTGTTGGTCAGGGTCATTGGAAGGGTTTCCGTATGCGGGAGAGGTCACAAATTAGCAAAAAAATCTCACGAGATAAAGAGCTGAAAACTTTTTGTGAGTGTTTTTGTTTCTAAAACATTCATATAAATTGGGTTGTTTTGGTATTTTTATATTCTCAGAGTGGATTTGACACCCAAAACCTCTTCACGGATATGGGCCTGTCGGCCATTTTGTCTTTCTGTTCTATTTTTCTTCTTTTTTTTACACTTTTTTCAACTGAGCATGGGAAAAGGGCCTTTCCTCTCCCTTTTGCCAGCGTCCTTGATCATGGGTGTGTTTTTGATGATGGTGAAGACATAATATTTCAATTCCAACAATATTGGACAACTGATGATAGGAGTGTAATATTGTAAAACTCTAGCTTAGCATGCCTCAGAAAAAATAAGTTTTCGACAAAATAAAATTATGAATATTGATGGTCACATTAATTGTCTGTAAATTTATATGCGTTGATAGATTGTTACGATTGTACGAAATTCGTTAGCTGCTGACGAAATATTAGACAATGTGAAATTTAAAAGCATTATTTCTTGAAATTAAAAATTAATGAATATAATAAAGTATGGTAAATAATCATACAATTTTGAAATAAAACCAATGAAATATAAAGTTATGAAATATAAATTAGATTAAAAACAAATTTTTAAAAGATACGCTAGTTTTTATTTTTTTGCTTTAGCTTCATGCGAAATAAACATTATTTTGTTGCGGAAGGTTGGCTGCAATATTGGTATATTTTGAAATCGCAGTAGCGAGTAAAATAAGTAATTGCTGCATTCACCAAAAATTTCGTGACTGGAGCAAAAAGTTTTCAAAGCTGTTTCGACGAACACGTTCATATTGGGAATTTTATTATGATAGGTAATATCTTGGTAATTTTGTGAACAAAAGATAACTATCGTTTGATCAAACCGTCGAACATACACTGCAATTCAGTTGACTCCTCAACTATACTTAATATTAGTTATCTCTTGTTTACGATATTGGAGAGTATAACAAGTAGATTATGATAATCCCATTTGGTGTAGCATTCTATGACAAACGATTTTCAGTCACAGTGTTTGCTGAACATTTGACACCATTAATAAGTTATGTGTAATGATAATTTCATTTCATTTCCAAATTATTCTGATACAATATAATCGAACGTTTACTCTGTTTCAATACTTAGGATCCTGTTATAATCACGTCATCAGTGCAAATCGAGACTTGTCATATGACATCATCTTTTCTCATTACTACTCCATTTTTGTCCTACTTCACCACACAATGTCATTTAGGGCCGGTTGTACCAACTTTTAACTGTGAGATAAACCAGGTTTAACTGATAAGATTCATGGAAAAATAAAGTTTAACTCTACTCATCGGTGGTTTAACTATTTAGTACAACCAGCATTTATTTCATTAATCTTATACACAATACATTCTACACTATTCCAAATTCTCCTTAAAATTATAACTACCTATATACACTTTGTGTCACAATTATGTTATTTTTTATATTGGCTCACTCTTAAATACAAATATTCTAATAACCAGTCACAATGTATATTTCCCATAACACCACTGTAAATTTCACCGCATCTCATACCCTTAGTTCTTAAGTCTTATTCATTCTCGCAACTACTTGTGTAAAACGTAGTACACCTTTCTAATTTCAAGCAAATATTTAAATACCTGTATAAAGAATCACAAATTAATGTAATTACATGTAATTGTGCACTGTATTGTAACAATTATACACGATTACAATATGTTTGTCGATGCTAATCGAAAGAGTCAAACAAGCACAGATTTCAACATTATTGTTAGATTGTTTTTTTACTATCGTAAAGACTGACTGTTTGTAAAGCCCAGCGCTGTCTGAGAATTATCAGTTTTTCATTACCTGTTAATTTAAATGACATACTCGTTGTCATCTGCAGAGGCCTTTACGTAGCAATTTGATTTGAAACTTATAATCCCCTTAAAAAAAGATCCCAATTAGAGAGAGAGAGAGAGCGTGAGAGAGAGAGAGAGAGAGAGAGAGAAAGAAAGAAAGTGAGTGATAGAGCTGTTTTCTCCTTATATTTTTCTCTTTTTCTTTTTGTTTCATTTTTCAGTTTACAAACAAGAAAGAAGTGAAGGACGTACTTGGAGAAAAATTTAAAAATTTGTAATCAGGGAGGCTACACAAATTCTTACTAAGGCTTAAGACCTTCATTGGAACAACCTACTAGTTAAGATTAACCATCTCTTTTATATCAAATAGCTCTCTTCCCTTCCTCACTCTCCACTCAGTTTTATTCTTTCTCCATCATTTCATTTTAAAACTACACAGCTACAGTATATATACTTACACTTCAACTTTGTAACTTTTTTGAACTCCATATCTCAGAAAGGAGCTGATACAGAAATATGAGATTTTGTGGACTTATTAATATATTAATGAAAATGTTTCAGGAAGGAAGGAAAGTCAAAAAATTCGCCTGGAGGCGATGAGAGGGTCAAAATTCACAACTTTTTCCCTTTGGGGATATGAACTTCTTCGTTTTTAGTATGTTCCATGTCTTTTTTTCTTTTGACATTTTTTATTCTCCTCTAAAATGTTCCAAACCCTTTTCTCATATTCAGTACCTATAATATAAAAAATTTCATATTGTAATAAATGTCTTACCTAAATTAATATTGGATACAGTGGCGTTTCCAATGGAGAAGAAATGGAAAATTTCCTCAACAAAATACCAAAAAAAACAAAAAAGACAAAGAAGAAACAAAAGTTCAAAGGAAAAAAGAATGTAAGACCACAGAATTCGTATAAAAATCATCAAAAATTGTTGGTTTTTTCACCCAAAGTTCATGAGATTTTGAAAAAAGTGACGAAATTAACTGCTAAAAATTAGATCAGATTCCAGATAGAAAAAACTGACTATTGAAAACTGAAAATTATGCCAGATCTGGAAGCAATTATGCCAAAATGGTAGCACTAATATGTCCTTATCAGATGAAGTTTGATGGATTGGTTGAGGTACAAGCATTTTTTGGCATTCGTCTGAACGCAGATTTTGAAAAGAAGTAAATTTGCTCGTAATGAGTGAAAAAAATTACTTAGCCCATTTCCCACAACGTACGTAGTAGTATAAAGGGAAAGCACAAAATTTTATGTAATTTCATTCCTCTTCACAATGTAAAAATTTATTAACCTGAAGAAAAATAACAAAACTGTAGCGCAGCAATATTTAGGTAGAAAACCCTGTTTGCCAATTTTCATCCATAATTCACAAAAAAAAATAAATAAATAAATAAATTCCAAAAACTTGAAAAAATTATAGAAAAATATCGATAGTAAACAATAAGTGTTTGTATCCACAGTTATTCATATCTGATAAACATCAATATATCCACATCGTGGAACATAAAAATTTCTGTCCTTACCCCCATTTACAGCCCCTTAAAAACAAAATTTTGCGCAATAAACGGTTTGACAGCTTTCAACTCCAAAACTAATGCGTCTACGAAAAATATGTATGATACTTAATTTATGGAAAATTTCACGCGAAAACTTTATACTAACAATAAAGTTTTCTATAGGATTGACCCTTTAATGAGAAAATTACGAAAACAAAGGTAAAGTATGGTTTAAAATATCTTTGAAGGTTGAGGCGGGAGTATGAACGTGAGAGGTAGTGAGAATTCGATTTATCATAGTTTGCTCCCTAGTACAATAAACCTCCAAAGGGCAAAGCATTATCTTCAAGGGGATGATAAGGTGGCGGATGTTTTTGGTCCACCAAATTACCTGTAAATTTACGTATATTATATACATAAAAAGATTTTGGTCAAAATAGGGAAATGGTACCAATCGTTTTCTTTTGTCATGAAAAGGATAATTTCCACCATCCCCAACACTAACCTTTTTATAAGGTCAATTTGAACGCAGGTGACTACCTCTTTTACAAAAAATCTGGATAAAAAAGCTTATGCACCACTACTTCGTGTGACCCTTTAATTATAAGCTTTTATTTTACTCGCTATTGTGATTTTAAAATGTACCAATACTTCAGCCTACCTTCCGTAACGAAATAACATTTATTTCGCATGAACCAAAGTGCAACAAAAGAATAAATACAAGCGTATCTTTAAAAAACTGGTTTTTCACGTAAACTTATTTTTAACATTGAATAAAACCCCTGTCGATTATATCTCTTAGTATGTCAGCCAATGCCTCGTTACTTTTTTCGCCTAACTCTAATTGAGCAGTCTCACGCAATACGTCTTCGGGAACCTCATCTATGGGACGATCGGCATACTCCACAGGCAGCAACTTGAAAAAATGTGGTTCACCATGATCTTGATTGATTGTGGCGGGCAAAAAATAAGATGCCACAATGTAGCCATATAAAACTTTGTTTTTGAACTCATTTAGGATGCAGTCCTTCGTTGGAACTTCGTCAGCCCCGAACACTTCGCACAGTCCTTCGTAATACGAGTCGATGAGGTGATTCCAGTGCTGATTTCTGGTCTCTTGGTCGGCGTTCAAGTACAACATGGTACTCAAGTCGACTATCGGTGAGGCAACTCGACATGCGGCCATGTCAATCATTTTCATGTCCACTGGTCGGCCATTTTCATATTGAAACATAACGTTTCCTCGCAGATAGTCGCCGTGGCATAGCACAGACATGGGTTCAGTTCGCTCCATAGTATTCAAATGCAGCACAAAGCTTGCAGAATTTTCTACCATTTCTTCGACCTTTGCTAAAAGGCTGCTGTAGCGTTCGTCTTGTCGCAGGTGGTTTAAACCACGGTGGCCAAATATACGAAAATAATTCGGCTGTGCTACAATAATTTCATTCTGAGAGTCGTAGAACCACTTGCCGAGGGCATTAAATTCCTTTGGAATGGTGCGTTTCGCGTGGTAGGAATACGAATGGAATTGGCCAAGTCGACGAGCCATCAACGTCAAATGGTCCACGTCGAGGAACGAGTAACGTTCGGCAGTACAAAATCCTTGAGGTCGCAGATTCTCGTAAATTAAAAGGAAGTCGGTGGTGCGCTCATTGGAGTGAACGTAACTGTCGAAGAATTTGGCCAGAAATGGCTGCAAATTCCCAAACTGCTGGAGAATTGGCATCGCACGTGCGTAGAAGGCGACTTCGTTAAAGAACTGCACGTGTACGTAGTCCTTAATTATGGGGTTTTTTGGCATTTTTTTCAACATGAAAGATGGTGAAATACGTTCTTCATTTGTTTGAGTGCGGTATACGATATGCCCGAATAATATTTCCGAATTAAACCCATCGTCTTGTTTATTTCTATAAAAAACAAAATTTAATTACTTAATCAAAAGGTAGTATAAATTTTCAACGTATACTTTCCTAACAGCATACTTCTGGAAACTGATTCATTAACCAGGAAACCTTTTTCATTTCGTAAAAAGTGTAAAATATGCATTTAAATTATTATTCTTTTGTCGATATCTTAAATATTTCAAAAATATGCTCTCAAGTGTAAAGTGTAAAATATCTATGTCAAAATATTCTGTAAAGCAATATAATATGGGTATCAAAATGCAGAATTTATAAAGCTCAATATTGTTAACATTCAAGGATACAAATTAATAGTCAATTAAGAAATGGGATAATATGGAAACAGAAACATTTTAATTTTTTTTTCCACAAAGCGATATCTCGATATATCACTGTTTGTAAAAAAATCTCTCATTACTATACATCCCTCTTCTAACGATGTTGGGAAATAATTCAGCCAATGATTCGTAATTGCGTAGGTCGTTGGTATTTTTTTCCCCTTTGTAATTGGTGTAATGTTTTGAGCATTTATTAGGTACAGATGGCAAATATCGAATTATATCGATAGTTTTGATACTTTGATAGAGGTTGAGGACCCAAATTCGAGAGAAAACACAAGTGACGTCTTAGAAGTGTATATTTCAGCAAAAAGTTTAAGTAATATAGAAGAAAGTGTTTCAGGTTTGAAAAACAAATATACACAAGTGCTACCGAGTGCTACCAAGTGTGTAAGATGATTACAGAATCAGTGTTACCATATAGATAAGTGTTGTAGTGTAAGATGTTGAGTGTTCGTAGGAGAGTGAGAGTAGGAGGATTCGTATACCCAACACCCCCTAAAATCATTTGAACCGAACACGACTACGATTATTTAATTTTGATAAATTAAATTTTGATTTATTTAAAAGTGGTAAAATTATTGTTGAAATATGAAACAGGTAAGTATTTGAGAAATGAAAAATTTCAAAAATGGTAGAATATTATATAAAATGGTAAATATAAGGTTTTTGTATGATAACTAATAAGTATATTTATTTTATATATATAATAAATTTTAAGGTATTAATATATGTACTTTTTGTTTCAGATGGTGGAGTAAAATGGTGTTGATCTGTATTAAACTAGGTAAGGAATTTTCATCAATGTGATGTAAATAATTGGTATAAAATATTAGGTGGGATATGTCTAGTTTAGTTCCATATAATTTTTCATATGGGATTATATTTCCCTGGTGGATGCGAGTTGGACTTCTGTTAATAATGTGTGCATCAGCTAGGACAATTGTAGACCAGAGTTTGAAATCTATTTTTGCTTTTTATAATATGGCCTTAACTTTCTCTAATAGAGTTTGATTTTGCCTTTTGGCAATTGCATTCAAATTGTGGGTGTATGCTACTCCATCATCGCGGACTATTCCTTTTTTGGAACAAAACTGAGTCATTTAGGAATTGGGGTACTCTTTTGGTTGGTCTGTTCTTAAGACTGAGATGGGGTCATTTGGAAATTTTGTAAAGAATGATTGATAATATTCTCTAAATTTATCGAATGCTTATTATTTTTTGTGGATTGGGAATGCCAAAGTATATTTTGAGAAATGATCTATGAATGTTATTATTCTCCGTTGTATGCTTCTTGAAATGGTCCTATGATGTCGGATAAGATTATTTCCATTCTACAGGTAGGACGAGTTTTCACACAATGATGATGTAATGTAGTTGATTTTGTTTTTATACATATTTCACAAGTGACAAAACCATCATCATGAAATGTTAAGTTTATGGGGATACCTTTGACTACTTTTGACATGACCTTTAGGCTATTGTCACTTAGGTGTCCTAATTTTCTGGGCTAAATAATTTTCGATTTGTTTGTTTTTACGATGCTTAATATTGATTCCCACAGTTTCACATCCTAATTCATACTCACTTTCAGAATCAATCTCCTTGGTATCTGTGTCCACATCAGCATCTTCAGATTTTTGTTGTGTGTTAATGTTTTCCTCAATACTTTGTGGATCATCTTCCCTCTCCTGTTCTACATTATCTAAAACGGGTTCATGATCAGCTATCTAATCATCCTGACTTTTATTTTTTTGAGTAACAGGCATCTATACTAAATCCTGATAGATCTTATCTTCTTCGATAATTTCATAATCAATGTAGACAATGTAGTACATAGAACCTCTCTTAGGAGCCATTATGGTTATTTCACCTGTTAGTTTGTTAATGATGTCCCTGTGATCAGTGTCAGTATTGATCTTAAAGATTCCAGACTCAATGATCTTAGCTCTGGGCCAAATGTCAATACTAAGATTAGGATCTTAGAAAACTTCTTTTAGGTGGATTGTAGTGAATTCTGCTTTAGAATTGCAAACATTAACCTTCACTGATCCATCATAAGTAGGGTTGACAAAGACGCCTTTTTTAAACATTGGGCATTACAGGATTATCAAGTTTTATTTTATTGAGGTTTTTTGTTGGGGCAAGTACAAGACATAATCAGTGTTACCATACAGATAAGTATTATAGTATACGATGTTGAGTGTTTGTAGGAGTGTGAGGGGAGGAGGATTGGTGTACCCAACAACTTTCAATAGTTTCAATAGTGTCTAATCTTCATTAATTTTACACAAACGCATCATGGGCGAAGCTAGGATTTTTTTCCATTTGAGAAAAGGAATTTTGTAGGCGCCACCCTCACACCAACTTTTTAATATTCAAATTTAATTATGAATGTCTGAATTTCATGTCATCATCATTTAAACCACTAACAATGCCCCTAAATTTTTAAGTCCATAACTGTGATATCATTAGCCTCTTCAGCTGCCCCTGAGATAATGTCCATTCCCCTACATTTCAACATATTCAAATCAATATGCAATAAATCAATTTTTTATCTATTTATCTATTCATCTATATAGGTACCTATTTATTTTATTTTGGCATTTACATATCTATCTATTTATTTGTTTTATTAATTTATTTATTCATCTATTTATTTAGAGAGCAGTTTGAGGATATTGCGGGGCTCGTCAGGAAAATACTATTCACTGGTCATCATTTTGGACTTGGAAATTTTAGCAGCTGGAAGGGATGATGACGTCATAACTGTTAAGTAATTTTGGCGGTTACATTTTTTCTGTCATATTTTGTTATGAGGTACCCCTATCACCCTCTTTGAAAAACGTTTTCCGTCAAAAAGACCATTCAATCTGACTCACTAACTGAACAGAAGTCAAAGTTATAAATGATATCAGATGCTTTTATTTTTAGTGAATCATATCGTTCAAAGAGTTATGAAGTAACATGAAATTTCTTTAAAAAACGTGATCTCACTGTACCCAATTTCAATAATCGTTAAAACTTCTAAAATTGATAATTTTCAGTGCTTATACTGCCAAAAAGAAAAAAAAATTATTCAAAACGCCAAAAAATTGTCAAATATTCCCAAATATGTACAAAAATAGTCAAATCGTGCATTTTTATGATTTTATAACTGAATATGCAAAAATATGCCCAATGAAATTGGGCTCAAATTATTTAAAATTCTGTAAATCGTGAATATATTGCGGATACTCCAATGAACAGAAAAAATATGACAAATAATCGCATAAAAAAGTAGCCCTATTCATAAATACGAGACATCTATGTATAGCTTTGTTGAGACTTTCACTTTCTTCTGACATTAGAAAGTGAAGTGGGTTTCGTTTGACCAATAGGATGTATAGTCAGTTTTTTTCTCTGATAAATGAAATGGGGAATTTGATACGTTTGCTAGAAATTTGTATAACAAGGGCGTAGGCTTTGCTTCATCTATGCAGACCAGAAAAAACATTTTTATGGCCTACGTAATACACTTCTGTCTCATCATCCACCAGAATATGTGGCATAAGAGAAGTTTCATATCACCCTCGATGAATCAAGACTCTTGAGGCTGAGAAATTATTTGCCTGTAACACCGTTTACCAAAGACATCCTGTCTCTGGTGTTGTTACATCCAAAATCTCACCTCACCAAGTTAATACTGTTGAATGTTCATACCCTCAACAGTCATACAGGCATTAAGTTTACACTAGCGGCCTTCTGTAGGACCTACTTTGTACCAAAAGCAATGAGGATACTTCCCAAAGTATTGAAATCCTCTTGCTTAGTGTGTAAAAATCTCAATAAGCAGCCTTTTACGCAGCCAACCCATTCTGATATCCCTGATTTCAGATTGGTACCATTCACACATCCTTTCACCTATACAGGTGTTGATGTATTTGGTCCATATTCAGTCTTCAATGAATATTTACCAAAAAAGAAAAAGGCTTTGGCAACTCCGACATCACCTCCATATAAAACATGGATTCTGATATTTACCTGTCTATCCACAAGAGCAGTGTACTTTCTCTCTATCTCGTCTCTAACCACACAAGAAGTGTGAACAGCGTTCCAGATGTTCTTTGCAGATTGTGGAATGCCAAAGCTAATCCTGTCTGACAATGCTGCCCAGTTTAGATTAGTTGCAACAAACTTACCCCAGTTCTGGGAAGAATTCACGTCAGACAGTTCCATAAGTGACAAGCTTATGCAGAAAGGCATAACTTGGCACTTTACTCCACCTAAGGCTCCTTGGTATGGTGCATCATATGAAAGACTCATTGGAATCTTTAAACAGGCTTTCAAAAAGGTCATGGGCCCCCACTCTCACCATTGCTTCAATTTTCAAGCAGCGCTTAAAAATATACAAGTGATGATGAATGAGAAACCACTCTGTCCTGCAGTTGATGAATGTGAGCAAGCTACCTTGATGCCTGCACACTTCCTGCACGCAAAGTTCAGAAATTTTACCCTTGAGCTAGACAAACCTTTTGACAAAACCACCATAATGTTCAGAAACCTTCAGGGCCTCTGGAACACTGACAAGGACAACCTTAGTAAGCTCTGAGCTGTGTGGAAGGGACTCTATCTCACGTACTTGTGGGATAGAATCCCCAAAGGGGTAAGCAACACTTACCGAATGGTTAGCTTCAAACCGAAAGTTGGAGACATTGTCCACGTGTTGGACATAATGACAAAACCAGGAGTCTACAAGTTAGCCACTGTAGTCAACCTGATGACATCTCGCAATGGTCTGGTACATCATGCAGATGTTAGGCTACCCACATCTAAAACAGTGAGTAGACCTATTAAGTTCTTAGCTTCACTGGAGATAAGTACCAACGGGGAGGACTCTAATCCATCGTTGGATTAGAATCTATCCGATTAAGATCTGTAAAAGCAGGCATACATGCACGCACTACCTACAACTCCGTGGCCGGTGGCACCACTGGAGTTGTGCTATCTTTGAAGTCATGACAAGTCAACCTTGCCAAATACTTACTCTACCGTCCAGCTACCTATTTAGACCAGCGGGTAGAGGTGATAGCGGATTGCGATCCACACACACCGAAATTGTGATAACTTTGTCAGTGTCACAAATTCACTTAAAAAATTGCTAATTCTTACTTTTTTTCCTTACAGAGTCACTCCTTTATAGCGCTGACACCTGACTGCCCTTCCAATAAATTGTCCGGCAATTTTGTTGGACCACAAGTCAGAAGATGAGACCCACATGTGGATCTCAACTTCAGAGGAAATAAACTTTATTTTATTATACTTATTTTAGATTTGTGGCCCAGATTATAATCAGTAGTAATTTGTACCATATTTGTATATATTTTTATAAATAAATATCATTTATATACTTGTGTGGGTATGCCAACTAATCTTTTTTTTTACAGATCTTGTAGGGACAGGGGAATCCCCGAGGATTCACGATGGACACCGCCCCCAGTAACATGGGTAGGAACCCTCACGATCTCCTGCGTGCCTGGCAGGCGTAAAGGGAACTTGCCTACTGAAGAAATGTAGGTAGGCGAGTGACTGGGCTGAGGAGGTTGCCGTAGTCATTACGGATCTAGTGTGCGAGATAGGTGTGTGACGACATGTCCCTTGGACGTTAAACCACATATATTATTAAGTTCCTACAACTGTAGTGTCTCTGCCACTATAGATGTTACCTACGTACCTACTGATAAATAATGTTATCTCATTTCAGTTATATACGTTTATAAAAATGAGAATAACGAGATATATGGTATGGGTAGTTACTTAATGTCTAAGTTAAATTTTCAGTATTATTTTCTAGAGATTCGGGCATGGGTATCTTCATGTTTTGGTAAATTAATTAAACTTCGTTAAAACAAAATTTCGCTTCGTTTTCATCAACGTTGAAAGCTAACAGAAAGTGTTAGACCGAAGTAATTTAATCTATATGTTGCTGTCAAAACTATAATTTGGTCATTTCTGGTTTAGACTATAGTGAAAACTAGATATGGAAAATGACGTTTGACCAATCTGGAACTAACTAGTCAAAACTAAATTCGAAAAATGTCTGGCGGGCGGTTCTAGTTCTGACCAACGTACGAATGTCAAAACCCAAAATAAGTTCAAACCAGTTTTGCCTGAAAATTTAGTTAAAACTTTTACGCACTGCCACAAAATCTTTATTCGGTCCTATTCGACTAGACTATTTTGTAGGTTCTTTTTACTGATCTTTATGGAGGGTTAGTCGACCTTGCACCCCCACCAAAAGAAAGAGCTACTATATATTAGAAATTTAAATATAATAAATCTAGACGTAGCATTTCTTTTTATATCAGAAAAATGCTGGTACATTCGGTAACTGGTTTTGACTAGGCACTATTGGTTTCAACTAAAAATATTTTTCTTATCTTATTTTAACCAGTCAAAACTAGAACTGCCCAACGCATTTTCCACATCTAGTTTTGACTAGTCAGTTCTAGATTGGTAAAATGTAATTTTCCAATTTTAGTGTTTAGACTAAAATTCTAGTTTTGACGACAACATATACATATATTCAGAGGATTTACCTATAAATACATAGGTACTTAATCGTATGTACGTTTTTGAAGAAAATCGGATTATTATAACTTATCTGGTAATTGAGATCAGGGATAAGGGTAATTTGGTTTTTTGTTTTATAAAGTCTGAAAATTTTCTGAACCATTAGCTGAAATTCATTTGTATTATAATATTACACATTTTTATACAATACGGTACAGATCAAAATTTTGACAGCTACGTGTCTTATCCATGGGGTCAAATATTACTTTTTGGAACCATTTTCCGGGTTATTTTCCCCCTGTTCCATGTTTCCCTCTTTTTTTGTCTTTCTTTTTAAATGGCCAGCACTGGATGGTCGTCATTTTCTTTTATACTTCGGGTGCTTATCACTATTATCTCAGTTGTAGCTGGAGGAGCTGATGACGTCATAATATTGGGTTTTGAAATTTTAGGGTCGTGGTCAATCCGAAGCTACAAATGAATGTAGATGTAAAAATGGTCAAAGAAATTAACATACTGATCGGTTCAATCGGTGTGTCATCTATTTATCATGTTTCAGGCCATGTGATAGGCTATCCTAAATAACAAAACTCTGACGCAGAAAGCTTCATCAGAAAAAGTAGGTTTTCAAGAAAAATGCATTTTGAATTTCGATGGTCACATTAATTGTCATTGAGTTTATATGCGTAAATGGTATATTATGACTGTATGAAATTTGTTAGCTGTTGACAAAATATTAGACAATGTAAAATTTAGAAGCATTATTTTTTGAAATTTAAAATTATTAAGATGGTAAAGTATGGTAAATAATCAAATAATTTCAAGTACGGTAAATATTCAACAATTTGCAACAGTTTAAGAGAAATGTGGAGTTTGAAGTGTGCGAATGAAGGTATTTGTTATGTGAATGCTTCATTACATGAATTATGGTCTTCATATTAATATTTCTTTCGAAAATTTTTATTATTGCACTGAATATTATTTTTTTATTACTTTTATGTGAAAATAACATTTGCCCAAGTTTTATTTTAGCTGGCAACATTTATGTTTCAGTTTGCAACACACAAATAATGAAAGTATAAAGTAGGAAAAAAAACGTGTATTTTATTTTATAAACTGGTAATATCAATCAAAGTTTCAATATTCCCCTTTCAAAAGATTGGGAGGAGAGTTGACAAAGCTTTTATTGTGTTAAAATAAAGTGATCAACATCATCAGATTGGTATCGGAACATGAGTGTTGCACAACCGGGGCATAAGTGTTGCTAACTAGAGAAAATGGTATTTATGTTTAAGAGTCATAAATCAAGATTTTTTGAAACATTTAATATTTTAAAAAGGAATATGAATTCAGAGAAGGTAATTCATGTTATCATACCCAAATGATTAAAATAATTTGAATTTTCTCATTCAAACTGAAACAAGAAGTTCCTGTTGCAAACGGGTGTTATGATTTTTCCTCCAGTACGCCAGTTTGAAACCATCTGTTGCAAACTGGAAACGTTGACATTCGATGAACCATTTTGCAACAGGTGAATAATACTACTAATTTTAGATGAACTAATCTAAAACACTAATTTTCAATAATATCAAAGGGTACCACTTACCATCTTGGAACACTAAAATATTTATACTGTATCAGTTATTCCCATTTAACTGAACATTATTCATCACCTATTGTGCAGATTTCTTTTAAGATAAATCACTTTTTGTATTTTTCGTAGCAATTGGAATTTTCATTGATTTATGATTTAATCTATGTCACAGTTGAGGTGTTGAAAATAAATAGAATCAAAAAGTATGCTTTAATATTTTTTGTAATAAAAGTACCTACTTCCAACTGAATAATGATCCGTGTTATAAAACTGGTATAGATGCCGTATTTATGCGAAATGTAAAACATTTTTAAATGCTATAAATTACATTTCCTGCTTTTAGCAACCATAAACCTTTATAATCCATTACAAGTTTGATTTCTGCATAATGCTAATAAAATATCATATTCCACATTCAACCCTATTTTCTTCGTTGAAGTAAATTTACTCATAGTTTTTTCTCTTCAAGTAAATTACTTTAGATCATATTATGTAACTTCGTTCCTCGTTAAATTTATTTAATAATTTGAGAAAAACAGAGAGGATAAGACGTGTACAACATCTGAAGTAATTTGCTTGAAGGGCAAAAACTATGTGTAAATTTTATCGGATAGGCCTATTGTTTTTGATCCAGACTGGTTAGATGGTACATCCATACGTGCTATTATGTTGCATTTTTAAAACGTTATTAGATCTAAAATGCATAATGAAATTTGGTACAGACATTCAGTGTATGATATTCTATCATTATGCAAAATTTGGTTTTAATCGGGTTAAAAATTCATCCGTAGAAGTGATTTGAAAAAATCTCAAACTATTGAAAAAAAGAACTATAAAAAATTTCAGACGAACAAAAAAATTTAAACGATTTGCATTTCTTGCACAGTCGAGGATACATTGAAAATTATTTTTATATTTATTTTTAATTTTTTGTTAAATAAACAATATCTCTTCTTAAAAGAATTTCGTAATCATGATTTTTTTGAACTTTGTTTTCACTTTTTGTGAGGCTTACTAGCCTGTGTGATGGGGGTAGGGCTGGGCGTGACTCGAGTTATCATGACTCGGAGTCATGACTATGAGTCAGTTTGATAATTTGTCACTTGTGATTCAATTCAAAGAATCCGCAGTTATTTATGAATTAATTTTTGAGTAAAAAAATTGATTTTTTCATGTCAAATTTCGAGTCATTCTTAATTTTTTAATTTTGTGATTGATTAAATGATTGTGTACAACTACGTTACTTGCCATCGTCGCTAATCGTTACTGTTAATTATTATTTTCCCTATTGTTATTCAAGGCCTGCTTCAAATTTTTATCTTTTTACTCTATAAGTCTATATACTATTTTTTTTGTCAGTTTTTAGCTTTTTGCATTTTGTTTTGTAAATCGTAATGCATTTTTGACGAGTATTGTGACGACTCATGACTCGACTCTCGAGTCATAGCTTTATTTATCACTAATGACTCCGACTCGAGTCAAAGAAACTGTGACTGCCCAGTCCTGGATGGGGCTTAAAAATGGATGATCTAGTTTTTCTGTTTGTTGGTAACTAGTAGCCTGTTTAAAAAACTTCTTGAATTTGACATATTTGATTTTGAATGTATAGGATGGATACTTATGCAATTTTTTTGTGGGGTTTCTGACATTTTTATCACTTTTTGTTGCAAAATTTGTTTTCACTTTTCGTTGCATATGGCATCATCGTTTTGCTATGTACCTCAGGTTAAACATTTTTAATGTTTCACGAGAAAAAAAAACGACTGGTAGATATTAGGCTCCATTCTGACATAATTTTTTTTTACATATAAAATACGAATATGTATGGATGTGTATGCCTAATGTAGGAAGCTATCCCAAATTTTGTGTTCATGGTTTTGAGAAAACTATAAAACAAACAGAGATGAAATTTTCCCGAGTGATTGTCTTTATACTGGAGCAGGTCTGAAAGAAATTGGTGCCTATCGGTTCAGTGGTTTTCAAAAAAACTGGAAAGAAAATGTTTTTGGAAAAGTAGTTTTTCCAAAACCAAAATAGGTATCGAGCTGAAATTTTCACGATCGATTGCTCTTATATGTAGATGCAAGTTTGATACAAAGTTGGTGCCTATTCGTTCAGTAGTTTTCAAAAAAACTGGAAAAAAAATTTTTGTTGATGGTTCTGAGAAAATTACAAAATTGATGGAGCTGAAATTTTCACTTAAGGTATTCCTTATATGAGGCTAGGTCTGATAGGAGTTTGGTGTCTATTAGTTCAATAGTTTTTGAGAAAACTGGAAACCAAAAAATTCCTGGAAAATCGGTGTTTAGCAATGAAACGTCTATAGAGCGATATTTTTGTTAAATATATCGATAACCATCGATAGTTTTTCAATACTTGGAAATGAATAAATAATTATTTTTGTGTGTGTGGGTGTGGGGGATACATATGTATGTGTGTATGTTTGTTTGCAACGTCATAACCTCAGAACACCTCAACAGAACGAACTGAAATTTTCTGTGCATATTTGTGTTGTGTCAAAGACGATTTTAAGCTAACTCAAAAGAATTTTTATCAGTTATTCAGGAGAACAAGCACATTGTATTCCAGAAATCAAGCACACATTCGACTATGATATGTACGTATCTATACTATCGTATATACCTACAGTAATTATGATGGAAGTTTTATGAATAATTTTTTCATCTTCATTTCTCATAAAGTGGATGACGTAGAAGCATGAAAATTTTAGGATTGCTGATATTATTGAGTGCAATTTGTTTCTAGAAAAATTTATTGAAATTTTCTTCAGCTGAAGGGGTAGAATCCACAACTCTTCGCCTTAAGAAGATACGGACTTTCGAGTTAGCTTGAAACCTCTTTTAGAACAACAAAAATGTGCACAAAAAATTTCAACTTGTTCTCTTGTGTGGTCTAAAGGTTTGTTATTGCAAACAGACATATTCATACCCCTACACTCATGGCCGGCAAGTTTTGT
Source organism: Ericerus pela (assembly GCA_011428145.1). Taxonomy (NCBI): domain Eukaryota; kingdom Metazoa; phylum Arthropoda; class Insecta; order Hemiptera; family Coccidae; genus Ericerus; species Ericerus pela. The sequence goes on along the minus strand of WOFM01000198.1, from coordinate 872,982 downwards.
GTAGCGTGTGTAGCGATTGCTACACATGAGAAATTCCCAAGTGGTTTTTGCTGCAAATGAGAAATAATTACATTTACATACAATCATTCTTTATTCTGTGCAAAATTTTTTGCTCATATGTTTTAGGTATATGACAGGCCTACATCAGCTTGATAGTTTATACTGGTGTAGCATGTATAAAAGCCTGTCTTACAACAGAGAGTATATTCCAACATCAAGATTAAGGTTAATTAAACACAACGTTTCATAGGCGGTCATATGAACTTAAACCACAGTCACATTAACTCAAGTTCTACTGTTTGTTGTACAACTGGACCTAATGGAGACAATTGACTTCATTCAGTTCGCTATATCTTCAGTATTGGTATTTTAAAATTTCGGACCTATTTTGTGCACACTCTATGGCATTAAGAAGAAATTTCATGACAAAGTTTTTGTTGAAAAATGAATTTACTATAATGTTTGTTCAAAAAATGTTTTCTTATTTTAATTGGGAAAGGAGTAAGTCACTGAAAATCTGTTGAGGGGCAGAAAAAGTGGATGTTTAGAGGTGAAGCTGCGGTTAGATTTTGGGAAATTTTTCATACGTTCAAAATGGTATTTTAAACTAGTACCAGATATCGTGGGCTCCGCCTACGATCTCATGCGCGCCTGGCGGGCGAGCTGGGAACTCGTCTACCGAAGAAATGTAGGTAGACGAGTTACTGGGCTGAGGAGGTCGCCAACATTCGTCGTTGCGCGACAGGAGAGAACAGAGGTGCGTGAAAGGAGTGTGACGACGATATTTTTATAGTCCCTTGGACGTAAAACCAATTCAATATATAAGTACCTAAACCCGTAGTGTCTCTGCCACTACACCAGATACCGGAGGAAAACCTTTTCTTCATTTTCATTCATCACAATCTTCTCGCCATTGAATGATCTAATTTGACTGGCCTATTATGGTAATGACTAGAAAATATAGTGCCTACTTACATTTCGACCAACATTTAAGTAGGTATAACACATAATCTTAAGTAATTTAATTGAATCCAAAAATACGATACGCGATAACACACTACAGTATACCTACATTAACATTAAATAAAATCTCTGTCTATCATGTCTCGTAATACATCAGCCAATGCCACCGTACCTTTTTCGCCTCCCATACGCTGAGCGATATCTTGGTATACGGATTTCGATATTTCTTCAAGAGGACTATAAGAATACTGCTGCGATAGGTAGTGATAAATATCAGGCATACCATGATCCTTTCCGATCATGCGAGGTAAAAAATAGGATGCCACGATGTAGGCGTAGAAAGCTCGGTTTCTAAACTCATTTACGATGCAGTCCTTCGTCGGCACTGCCTCGCCTCCAAACACTTCGCACAGTCCTTCGTAATACGAGTCGATGAGGTGATTCCAGTGCTGATTTCTGGTCTCTTGGTCGGCGTTCAAGTATAACACCGAACTCAGATCAACCACAGGCGATGCCACCCTGCAAGAGGCCACGTCTATCATTTTCATGTCAACTGGTCGGCCATTTTCGTATCGAAACATAACGTTTCCTCGCAAATAGTCGCCGTGGCATAGCACAGCCATGGGTGTGGTTCGCTCCATAGTGTTCAAATGCAGCATAAAGCTTTCAGCATTTTCTACCATTTCTTCGACTTTTGCTAAACGGCTGCTGTAGCGTTTGTCTGGTCGCAGATGATTCAAACCACGGTGGCAGAAAATGTGAAAAAACCATGGCATTTGCTGAACCAATTCGTTATGCGAGTCGTAGAACCACTTGCCAAGGGCATTAAATTCCTTTGGAATGGTGCGTTTCGCATGGTAGGAATACGAATGGAATTGGCCAAGTCGACGAACCATCAACGTCAAATGGTCCACGTCGAGGAACGAGTAACGTTCGGCGGTACAAAATCCTTGAGGTCGCAGATTCTCGTAAATTAAAAGGAAGTCGGTGGTACGCTCATTGCAGTGAACGTAACTGTCGAAGAATTTGGCCAGCAATGGCTGCAAAGGCACCAACTTCTGGAGAACTGGCATCGCATTCGCGTAGAAGGCGACTTCGTTAAAGAACTGCACGTGTACGTAGTCCTTAATTATGGGGTTTATTGGCATTTTTTTTAACATGAGAGACGGTGAAATGCGTTCTTCATTTGTTTGTGTGCGGTATACGATATGCCCGAATAATATTTCCGAATTAAATCCGTCCTCTGGTTGTTCATTTCTGAAAAAGCAAAAGGAGAAAAAAAAGAAAGCACGGTGAAATAAAAATGTCGATTACATTCTAGATGCTTACAGCGACGTTCTTGAAGTTTATTAGTCGTAACAACATGATAAATATGTAGGTTTGTAGGCCTTCATTCAGAAGATGGCATCGTTTGACCTACGATGTTCTCGGTTTTTCTTTCTGACGTTTGAAAGTTGAATTTGATATCATTTTTATGAAAAGGATTATCTGCGGCTCTTCAAAGAGTAACTTTGAAATTGTGACTGATCGAGTGCACCAAATTATTTCATACCTTAGAAATACGACGTTTTCAATAAACAAATAGGTAAATAATTGAGCTGGCTGCATCTCCTGGTAAAGCTATGTACATAGGTCTGTATCATGTGTTGGGCTGAGATTATAATTTTGAAGTGAAACTTCTACAGGGACGTAAACTTGATCAATGTGAAACAAAATCGTTTCATTTATGAAACGGTAATGCGCGCGCACACATACGTTCATACATACATACATCCATAAAAACTTACGCACACACACGCACAGCAACAACATGAGAGGAAATGCTGTATAATCACTTAAGGTGCCTCCAGGAATCTGGATTTCTTTGGCGCGCTTAGAGTTTGTGGCAACACATTTTGGCAGCGCAAAAATATGAGAAAACATAAAAGGTGCCTCCATAATAAAACCGCTTTGCATTTGAGGCAATTTAAATTTTCGGTATATTATTCTGTATTGTAGGTAGGTGACATGTTTTGACAAAAATAATAATAAAGGGTGGCTTGGGGGGCAAAGCCCTCAATTAGAAAAATAAATAAAAAAGTTAAAAAAAAATAAAAGAAAAAGAAAAGAAAAAAAAGGGGTTGGGGCAGGCTTGCCAGAAGTACAGTAGTTCATACATAAGAAAATCGATATTTTGCATTGGAAAAACTCAAAATACCGTACTTTCTGGTATCTCTGGGTTGGGAGTAAAATATGATAAAAAATTAAAAAACATAAAAGGTGCCTCCATACTAAAACCTTTTCACATTGGGGTGATTTAAATTTTCTGTCACCTCCAAAAAAGGGTATATTATTTTGTATACTGAGTAGGTGACGTGTTTTGAGAAAATAAATAAAAACGGCGGTTTGGGGGCGTGCAAAACCCCTATTAAAAAAATTAAAAATATAATCATACAAGGATAACTTACACTCTCTTAGGTTAAAAAAAAAAAACATATCATTTCATCCAATTATCATTCTTGGAAGTTTCACTTCAAAACTGTGTCCCGGCACACACTCTCATTTTTTTTTCCACACCTCCGAGTATTTCCTGCGCAGACTCTCATCTGTGCTTCCTGCACCTCCTCTTCAACTACAAACAATTCCATGTACCTTTTAGAATGCATTACCTTAATGTTATTACGTACCTACTTACCTACTTATATGCCACATAAATATAGGCCTAAGTACATTTATTGTTGAATTATCATACTTACATAAAGATTGGAATCTGACTAGTCAACTTTTCCCTGAAAATCCATTGCTGGTATTATAAAACAATAACTTACCCTTTGTTGTCGAGTTCCTTTTCAAAACGCAAAAAAATACTGGATTCTCCAAAAATTTTTTGGTTAGAACTAATGAAAGTTTTCAACGCTGTCTCGAAGAACGCGTTCATATTCGTTATGTTGATGAGACAATAGTGAAATTTATATCGTCAAATCACATCACGTTCAAGTAAGATACTGTAATGTAGACAAATAGTATTTTCATTAGTTAAGTATAGACTAGGTACTGATAAAGGTTATCTCTTCTGGATGAACGCGTATTTGACATAAAAAAACGAGTTTTTAAAATATATAGGTACCTACTTTTTTTTTTAGCTTCAGTTTCACGAAAAATAAAAATTATTTCGTTGCGGAAGGTTGGTAGCAGTATCGCAGTAGTTAATAGAATAAAAGCTTATAATAATAAAACAGTAGTTTTTTGATAAGTATTTCAACTGGAGCGTTTCACTCTTCATTCTCTGTACCTTATCCAAGTGATTCTACGCTGATTCATTATGTACGACAGTAGCCTATCAATCGTAAACATGTCTTTATGGCAGTCTTACACAGAACCTAGAACGATACCTAGATAAGTACTCGATCTAATAGCTGAAGTGTTTTATGTGTGGTTTCCATGAATAAATACAGGATCAACATTATTGAAACCAGTAGGTAGCTACTTAATTGTTAGGTACTTAAGTATAAGAAACTTTCTAGAGGATACGTGTGCTAAAGTGTTAACGGGTGAACCAACATTTGTCTTTGTAGAAAAAAAACAACAAAAAAACAACAAAAAACAACAAAAAAACAACAAAAAAACAACAAAAAAACAACAAAAAAACAACAAAAAAAACTGCTTGCTTCTCTAGGTTTAGTATATTTATCATGTAGCATTTTTATATCCTCAATAAGGATCAGCTGAAAAAACATAAATTAGTATAGTCGACTAAGACCGAACATATTTGGTAGAAATCGTTACAGTTTTGACTAAATTTTCAGGCGAAACTGCTTTTAACTTATTTTGGGTTTTGACATTTGTATGTTGGTCAGAACTAGAACCGCTCAACACATTTACCAATTTTGATTTTGGCAGTAACATATTATAAATAAGTTTCAGATAATAGTTCCAAGATTTTCCTTTGGTCATGAGACGAACATTGAATTCGAAAACCTACATTAAAACAGAATTGTATCGAACCCAATAAGAAAAAACAAATTAAATTTGAAGATACTGGTAGTGCTTGAAGTGCGTACGTAAACATTACGTAAAGGATGCACGGCTTTAGAGCTCATAATATTTACCATCACCATTTCAAATCACATGCAAGCAAAAAATTTATGACATTAAATTGTAAATGAAGGGTCTACTAAGTGTACCTATTCATAAGATTGTTGTAAAACAAATAGACTAATAAATAAATAAATAAATAAATAAATAAATTATATATTGTAACAATAATTGTAATTTATTTAGGCTACTTAAAAAAATTAAAATTATGCGTCTATCTACTTTCTCCATGCACGATTGGTTCTTTTAAGAGTAATTTATTCAACTGATGTTCGAACAAGCAATAGAAATGAGATCATTATTATTCGTAGAATTAGAAATGGAAAATCATTTGGAAACTATAAAAGTAATCCTCAGTAAAAAAAACAAAAAAAAAAAACGAAGTGTTTTATTTAAAATTTCTAACATAAAAAATTAAATTTCTCGCAATGTTCAGGTAAATGTTTTCCTTTAAGCGTAGTATAAGTACATAAAGGTTCTGTAATGCCCCCAGAAAAGGTATATAAACTGGTGAGGCTGTTGAGGGAATTTTGGAGGAATAACCTCTTGAGAGGAGTATATATGGAACAAATTCGAAATTGCGACTAAATTAGAGCAGCACTATTGTAATCTTCTATATTAAAGTTATGTTAGTCTATATCTTATTTGTTCACCTTCCCTAAGGATTTTTCTAACACATGTCTGACCACTTATTCCACAGACTCTCTTCGATTCTATTCAAACTTCTCCACCCCTTTTCAACCCTAATAATTCCTTTTATCTTTTCAAATTAATAACATTAAAAATAGTATTAGGTACCTGCCTAAAATTCTGTAGGTAACAGTGTGCATTTTTTGTGATTTATCAAATTTGGCCATTGTATAGTGATGAGGAATAGACGTAATTCTTTTCCAGAAATCCAATGTTCTGAACAATAACTTAGCCTTTGATGTGCAGTTTCTTTTCAAAGTGCACAAAAATAGAATGGAATACCTGAAAGAAACCGCTTTAAGGAATTTTTCAGCTTATATTTATGATTTACATAACAAATGAATACCTGGCATAGGTTGATTGCGTAGTATTCAAATCGTTGTTTATTCTACTTCACAGACAAATCATTCATTCTTTGTAGATTATGAGAATTGAAATTATTTCTATAACTGATAGGAAACTTCAAATTGTCTAGTAACAGCCACTTGATTCGTAGATACAATAATCACTTCAAATCCCTTTTGTAGCCACCTCATTAAAAATATTAGAAATAAAGAATAAAATAGAATTCTGTAGTTCAAATTGTTAATTTTAAAGCAGTTTTACTAAAATATAGGTTAATATTATGAAATATGATATTGAAAAACCTAGGACTGAGTGAAATATAACTCAGTTATTGAGATGAATTCACTCATTTCTTCTACGTTGGTTTTTCTAGTTTGTTTTTTATTTTCATTACAGATGTATCTGAATTTTCTACTGAGCTTTCATTGTTGCTCTGCTCATGTGACCATTTTTAGCGGACTGAACATTTTACACACATCTTTTCTAAAATATTATTAAAAAATAAACCACTGCAATGTAAGCAGAGGGCATCCACGTTTTTCTAAAAAGAATTATTGATACTTTTTTGGTAGAGATTTCTTCTTTGTGAGGACGTTTGGCTTTTTTGTTCAACACGATTAACCGTTGATTTTAATTGAAAAATAAACAAATAGATGAATTCATTAAAATCAAAAATTTCACAATAGAATTTACTAAAATTTGCTGCCAAAACTCACAGTGAAAAGAAAACCTAAATGGAATGCTGTTGTTATCACCAAGAGAAAACCACTAGCATAAACATGCATTGCTGCTAAAACACCGACAGAAACAAAGAGAAAAAACCCTAAAATTGATAACAATTAAGTAGAATTTGTTAAATGACTTCAAAGGGAATAATGAATTCCATTTGTGGCCATAGGGTGGCTACAAATGGAAAATAAGTATGAATTTCGAAAGATCCTAAACTGACCACCTTCAAAAATTAATTTAAATTAAATAGGTAATTTGTTAGAAATTAATAACTAGTACTCAGATACACTCTTTTCAAACTCAAAACACCTCTCCACAACTCGATTAAACATTATTTAAGTTAATTACGGTACTTTGACAGACCTCATCTTTTAGCTAATAAAAATATGAAAAATGTGTTTATTCACAACTGAACTTTTTCTGTGAAGGATTTTAAAAGCACTGCCTTGAAATATGTCATAAGACAGTATTTTCAAACTTGTTCAAATCTAATATCAAAATAATATGACTCGTATTAATGAAAAAAATTTTCTGAACTCAGACTTTGAAAACTACTTCTTTTGAGATTCATACCAAACTGACCATCAACAGAAGGGTAAATTTGTTTCCTCCTCCGGTTTTTCTCAAAAATTTTATTTTGAACTTAAAGCGGTGACTTTTTACAACAGCCCAATGTGGTGAGACATTTTACATTCCCTCGTTTCCCATTCAGATGCACGTTGGTCATTCAAAAATAAATTGTTTTTAAAATTTATGATATCATTAAATTCGCCTTTAAAGGGGCTTTTTTTAATGCATTATGCTACTTTCCTTTAATGAAATTGAAAATGGAAATAAGAAAAAGCAGAATTGAAAAAATTTACTTTTGACCACTGAAAACATTTCTTTGTAATTATTATTGATGTGGGGAAATGATTAATATTGATTTTTAAAGTACATCAGTAAGTATTATAACATACGGATATATATTCAGTCCAAATTTATTGCGTGGAGCTCAAGTTATTTCTGAGATATTGTAGGGGTGACACTTTACAACAGGGGACATAACTGAACAGTAATTGCCTTTCCGAGGGCAACATAAAAGGTTATTTTCTGAGTTGCAGGTTAACATGGAAAATTCATTTTCCAAACCCAAAAACTTTTTTTTCCATTCCAATTGAAAGTTTCCTCAAATTTACTAATTATAATCACTAAATTTGGCAACCCTGAAATGAAACTAATACCGTCGTCTATGGATAAAGGAATATGATTTTATTTGTATATTTTACGCGTTTTACCACTTTATAAAAGTAGCTCTCAAAATAATTTCATCTTAATCGATGAAATATTATAATATTCATTTCACCTAACATAATTATACTGCTTAACATCTTATAACATTTTAAGCAAAACCTCTGTCCAGCATGTCTCGCAAAATATCAGCCAATGCAGCTGTACATTTTTCACCACCTACTAACTGAGACACAGATAGATCGCGAAATACGTCTTCAGGGATTTCTTCCAAAAGACTATCAGCATACTTCGAGGGCAAGTACTCACAAAGACCTGGCATATGATGGTCCGTGGCCATCAAACTTGGTAGAAAATAGGATGCCACAATGTAGCCGTATAAAACTTTGTTTTTGAACTCATTTACGATGCAGTCCTTCGTTGGAACTTCGTCAGCCCCGAACACTTCGCACAGTCCTTCGTAATACGAGTCGATGAGGTGATTCCAGTGCTGATTTCTGGTCTCTTGGTCGGTGTTCAAGTACAACATGGTACTCAAGTCGACTATCGGTGAGGCAACTCGACATGCGGCCATGTCAATCATTTTCATGTCCACTGGTCGGCCATTTTCATATCGAAACATAACGTTTCCTCGCAGATAGTCGCCGTGGCATAGCACAGACATGGGTTCAGTTCGCTCCATAGTATTCAAATGCAGCACAAAGCTTGCAGAATTTTCTACCATTTCTTCGACCTTTGCTAAAAGGCTGCTGTAACGTTCGTCTTGTCGCAGGTGGTTTAAACCACGGTGGCCAAATATACGAAAATAATTCGGCTGTACCCGAATCAGCTCTTTGTGCGGGTCGTAGAACCACTTGCCGAGGGCATTAAATTCCTTTGGAATGGTGCGTTTTGCGTGGTAGGAATACGAATGGAATTGGCCAAGTCGACGAGCCATCAACATCAAATGGTCCACGTCGAGGAACGAGTAACGTTCGGCTGTACGAAATCCTTGAGGTCGCAGATTCTCGTAAATTAAAAGGAAGTCGGTGGTACGCTCATTGCAGTGAACGTAACTGTCGAAGAATTTGGCCAGCAATGGCTGCAAAGGCCCCAACTTCTGGAGAACTGGCATCGCATTCGCGTAGAAGGCAACTTCGTTAAAGAACTGCACGAGTACGAAATCTTTGAAGTGAGGTCGGCGTTTCATTGATTTCAGCATTAGAGGAGGTGAAATTTTTTCTTCATTTTTGTGAGTACGGTATACTATGTTCCCGAATAATATTTCCGAATTAAATCCGTCCTTTGGTTGTTCATTTCTGGTGGGAAAAAAACGGCATGGTGTGGTCACAATATTTGTATAACAATCTAAATATTATGTTGTAAGGTATGGGGTTATAGGGAGGTATAAGCTGTATGCAAGATTTTAGGCATTTTAAAATAAATTGCTGTCTGTAACAACACGATACTACGTCTAAACTTCCAGATTGAGAGCTGGCCAAAGAATTACGAGTTATAATACTTATTTCTTACAATTTTTAATATTTCTTCGTCACGAAATAAAAGGGTAGGCTTGTAGTGGGCTAATAGTTCCTTAATATTATAAATGGTTTAACGTCCAAGGGACAACAAAATATATGATGATCTCTCACGCAAGTCAGAGCTCATACTGCCGTAACTACCTCAGCGTCAGTGCCTATTAACCACTTCTGCGCATTGCGTTGTGCGCAGGAGGGTCGGGGCAGAGCCCACAACACTGGGGGCGGTGTACCTAGAAGGGGCCTTCGGAGGTCCCTTCAAAAAAAAATTGATCTGAAAGAAAAAATTGGTCGACACAACAAGTTTATATGAAATGTATAATAAAAAATTACAAAACAAAACAAAACAAACTTATATATGCTAAAGTAAAGAAATTAATAAAGTATAACTACTGAGTCAAAAATACTTTGGCTTCAGGATGGCGAACTGCTAATGCGACGGAGGAGAGACGTATGAATCTAATGGCCATAAAATTCATTTTCTGAAAGGATAAGAGAGGAAATTAGCGAATTCTAATTAACTGAGGTAATTAAATCTCAGTCACTTAGATAATTAAATCTAAGATAAGTTGCATGCATGCACTGTCACCTACTGTCCGCGTTCTTTCGTGAAAAGTGCTCGAAGACAGCAGTGGGTGTCAAAAAAAGCTAGGTTAGAGGTCACCTGGGCCTCAGACCATCGTTTTGACTGCCCCCTGAAGACAGTTAGTGTCGGAAATATGAAGAACAGTCAAGTTTAACATAATCCACTTTAGCATATGTTGTGAAGTCTTTCAGAATAAGGCTCTACTTAGGTGGAACATAATTGGTAACCACTGGTTTCGAGCAATTGAGCTCCAAAGGCGCAAGGTACTTTAGTGGCCGTGAGGTCAATTCTAGCATGGCGGATTTCTCCATCACTGGATTTCTCAAGTTCTACAATCTTAGCAATTTTGTAGACACCTGGTTTATTAATAAAATCTAATACATGTACCAAGTCACCTACTTCTGGCTTAAAGGGAGAAGTACGATAGGCGTTAGGTACACCCTTGGGAGGAGTATCTCTCAAGTGTATTAGATAATATCTTTTCCAAGCTACCCAAAGCTTGTGAATATACTCTTGGTCTATTCTCCATAAAGTTTGGAGTTGTTTCGAAGTTGGCGTAATTTCAGCCAGCTCTGAATCAAGATCAAGCGTAAAAGTTCTAAAATTCGCGTGCAGGAAATGTGCTGGAGTTAGTGTTAACTACTCAGCTTCATCTGCAGCAGGGCATAATGGTCGTTCATTGATCATTACTTGAATATTTTTCAAGGCTGCCTGGAAATTGTGCTGATGCACAGGATGATGTCCAACAACGTGATAAAAGGATTGTTTGAAAACTCCGATTAAACGTTCATACGGGGCACCATACCAAGATGCTTTGGGTGGAGTAAAATGCCACTCAATGCCTTTTTCATTTAACTTATCTGCTACGGTATATTCGGAATTAAAGGTAGACCAAAATTTCGGTAAATAAGTAGAGATGAGATGGAACTGGGTAGCGTTATCAGACAACAATAATTTAGGTGTCCCACGATCAGCGAAGAACGTGATAAACGCTGTCCATATTTCGCCTGTAGTTAGAGACAAAACCGAGATAAAATATACTGCCCTAGTTGAAAGGCAAGTAAATATAAGTATCCATTTCTTTTTAACAGGTGAAGTCAGAGCTTTCATCTGTCTTTTCTTTTTAGGTTGGAACTCATCAAAAACTTGAAAAGGACCAAAAATATTCACACCCGTGTAGGTAAACGGGTGTGTAAACGGTACTAAACGAAAGTCTGGCATCGCCAAATGGGTTGGTTGATGGTAAGGCTTATTGTTAGACCTTTTACATTCCATACAAGAATTTTTCAATACTTTTGGAAGTAACTTAGATGCACGAGGTACAAAATAGTTTCGTTGAAACGAAGCTATCGTAAACTTGGGTCCAGCATGGCTATTATTCAAATGCGTTTCAAGCAGAATTAACTTAGTCATGTGGGAATCAGGGTGCAAAAGGGTAGTTGATAGAATATCATCCGAATGAGGCCATTTTGCAATATAACTGGAGCAAACCCGATTCATCAATCTCAATATGAAATTTTTGATAGGTCACAAAACTCTGTGGCCCTAATTTTTCCAGCACATCAAAGAGTTCTTTGAAATGTTTCTTTTGATCGGAATAGATGAAAACCATCAATCCGAATTGAAAGATTTTAGGTAACACGGCGTAAAGTGCTACAGACCATGTTCTACGTAGTCTTTTTGCACAAAAACGTCGTATAGCAAAAAGGCACATATAAAATGTCTTTATAAGTTTATTAAATGAATTAAATTTTTCAATTTGAATATTGAAAGGAGAATTTAAAGGTGGATGTATAAAGCTCAACCACGGAGTTTTATAATAAGGATCATCCTTTGGAGGGCCTGCTGGAGGTAAACCTTCAAAGTCAGTTTTATTACAACAAAATGGGTCCTGACTACGATCTGTGTCAGCTGGACAAACTGGCACTTGTAGTTTACAAGCATTCGATTTAGGTTCTAAAAGGAATGTAGGACTTCGTTTTTTGCGAGAGTTCTCGATTCTTCTCATCTTCGCAGTGCGATAATTATCATAAATCGAATCTGAGCTCTCACAAAAAGTTTCAGAAAATTTTTTCAAATTTCCCAAAGATTGTCGTAAAGTACAGAAAACGCGTAGAAATTTCTTCCTGTGTCAGATCTGGTAACGATTCTATGATATGGAGATCAGTCGGTGGCCAGGATTGGTAGTCTGAATATAACTAGGCTGGACCTGTCCACCAAAGAGATTGAAGCATGTCTTTGACAGTGGCTCCTCTAGATCCTACATCAGCGGGATTATCTGCTGATAGCACATAACAATATTGAACATTAGGGATGTTTTTTATTTCATTAACCCTATTAGAAACAAACTCGGGTTGAATTTTATGTTCCGTCGACCAGGTTAGAACACACTTACTGTCCAACCATAAAAAAGTTGGGCAGTTGTTCAAATCCATGAGTTTACGAGCAGTTCGTATAGCACGTGCACCGATCAACTCCAATTTTGGAATAGTAATTAATTTCATAGGCACGACTCTCATCTTGCCTATGAGGTAACGTAGCGATTCTGTACCAGACTCCACGTTCTTAAAACGTAGATAAGCAGCCATCGCATAGGCAGTTTGTGAAGCGTCTACAAAGACATGGAGCTCGCAATATTTTGGATTATAAGTTCCACGGTAGATGTGCCTCGGAAAACAATAATTTGTAGTTTGGTGAAGGTCTTCGATAAGTACCGTAGCTAACTTTTGAAGCTGTGGTGAAATAGGTTCGTCCCATTTATAATTTTCTAACCATAGGTGTTTGATAAACGTCCTTGATGGTATGAAGGCTGGAGCGAACCAACCCATGGGGTCATAAAAAGAAGACATTGCTTGTAAAAATGAACGTTTAGACCAAATTGTTGTTTGAGTGGTTACTGGGGGCATATACACAATGTCCTTAACCATATCCCAAACAAGGCCTAAAACTTTAATAATTGGTTTATCTAGAGCTTTCGAAGGTTCGAAGTCTTTTTTCAAGGCTTCATCATTCGTGCCCCATTGAGCGAGTTCCATGGAAATGGCATCTATTATGTCATTAGAACGCTTATAAAGTTGTAAACCTTCCTCGTATGTAGGGAGGGAAGTAACTAAATTATCAACATAAATGTGATCTGCAAACTTTTTACTGAATTCAGGATCAACTTGTTGGTAATGATGTAATAAAATCGCTGCTAACAAGAAAGGAACAGTGATAATTCCGAAGGGTACTCTTTGGAATCTATAAATAATTATATTATCTCTGGACAAAGGTTTAAAAGGATCCTTTACCCAGATAAAACGACATACATCCCTATCATCGGGGTGAAGTTGAATCTGATGAAAAGCTTTACGAGTGTCGGCAATTATGCCAATTTTATCTTTTTGAAAAGTCATCAAAATCTTCAACAAGTCCGGTAATAGGTTTGAGCCTTTGAACATACAGTTATTTAACGAATGGCTGCTGTTTTTAGGTTTGGCAGATCCATCAAAAACTACTCGGAGTGGAGTGCTCTTAGTTAAATCCAGGATGCCTTTGTGGGGCATGTAATGGATTAACTCAGGCTTACTTCGAGGATCCACTTTCTCAATCATTTGTAATTCAATGAGAGTTTCAAAATATTGGGTATACTTTTCGAAGAGTTCTTGAGATTGTCGTAATTTCGGCAATTGGTGTTCAAGTCTCTTAATCAAAAGATTAAAATGATCCTCCAAAGGTGGGGGATAGTTTTTATATAACCACCGAATTTGGTACCTGTTGTTAACTAATTTAACATCTTTGTAAAACAATCGTAAAGCTTCAGCCTCAGCTTCAACTTGACTGAAATTATGAGACTCTATACCTAATACATCGAGCCTCCAAAGATTTTCAACAGTTTGCGGTGATGTCAAGAATACTGGTGTAAAAAGGTCACTTTCATCAGGTAGGACTAAAACTCCACCTAACATATGGCCAAATGGCGTATTAATTAGCCACGTTCTTGACGAAATTGTACGAACACTCTTCACGAAAGACCACATAAGATCGTTACCTACTAAAAGGTGAATCGTATGCTCCTGAGGAAGTGTCGAAAAATTAATATTTTTACATTGTGGAAACAATGCTTTAAAAGTTTTAATATTTGGTTTTTTTAAATTATGCGAAATACTACTTAAAGTACTTGCTTTTATAGGTACCTTTGTTCCATCAGGGAGCAGAAGATCAAAATGAACCAAGTAAGATATTATCTTGCTTGTATTTAAATTTTCCACACCCATAAGCGTTAAAATTTCTTTACCAGAAGGTTTAAGCTTAAGGTCGTGAAACGCGTATCTTTGCACAATATATGTGCGAAGACTACCGCTATCGAAAAATCCACAAATTTTTATGGGTTTGTCTAAATTTGAAGAATGAGCATAAGATTCAAAGCCTACAAAGAAAGACTCTGTATAATTAATCGTATTGAAATTAATCAACTCACTGTTTTGAGGTAGGCCTTGGCGCTGTTCCTCCGTCAACTCAAGTGTCACGTTTGGGGGGCGATTCAATTTATTATTCATCATCTCCTGAAACAGGGGAGGATTTTGAGAAATTGATGTTGAATTGTGAGATTCTTCAATATTTGAAGGATTTGATTCATTCTCACTTTCGTAAGGTGAAGAAGCGGCCTTTCGGTCTCCCAAAGCTTCAACCCATCCTTGTGTCTTCGCAATGTTCAACGGATACGGAGCATTGGGGCATAAATTTGTGTGGTGCTCTGTCGACAGGCAATTGAACCATCGGCAGCACTTTGGCAGGGGCATGGGACAAGTCCCATACCCATGCGGAGTTCCACACTTGAAACATAAGTTGCGTACCTGGTACGCTTTTACGCGTGCCTGGAGTGTGTTGTACCAAGGATGACAACAAAGATGGGACCAGTGACGCCCATTCAGACAGAAAATACAGTCTGCATTGGGGTACGGGTCCATCTTCATGATCGTCTTCGGTAGAGCACATTTCTGGCAAGGTGTCCCGAGAGCCGGGGCATCCTGCTGGCGATTTTGACTCTGGTCCGGAATCTCCGGGCCAGGTTTCGACGAACCTGCAACAAAAAATGATTTAGCATTTCTCGTCGGCCTATTGGTCCATTTCTTGCTTTTTTGATTTCTGGGATTGGGTTTAGCCTTTCCTTTCGAAAAAGTTCTTGTATCTTCTTTGTTAACAGAAGGTACAGAAAAAAGTTGATTACCTTTAGGCTTATTACGTTTGTTAAAATTTTGATTATTGGCTTTTTCAGTTCTGGGGGTTTGTTCTTGAGATTTATTGGTTGGATTGACTTTCAATTCAACTAACTCATGAATTTTAATAAACTCCCTGATAGCCGAGAATAAATTGTTAACATTTCGCTGACTTGATTTTAAATTATTCATATAAGATCGAGGAGGAAACTTTTTTACAGCAATATTAAATAGCTGTTCTTCATCAACTATTTCAGTGGCTTGTCGATACTGATCGATCAAGACTGCAAGTCCATCCATCCTATCTTGAATCGAAGGAAGGTGTTATCAGAATTTGGTAAGGCAATAACTTTATACCAAAGTTTCTCCCTTAATTTGCTAAGATCGCCATAGCAGTCATGCAAATATTTTAATCTCTGGACATAGCCTATATCGTCCGGAGAAAGATGATTAATCCTGTCAGAAATTTCTTTCGGCAGGGCACCTTGAAGTAAATGAATTTTTTGTGGGATGGCTATATCCGTACGTAAATGTACGTATTTTTTAAAGCCATTTAAAAAACCAGGATAGGTAATTAAATCACCATCCCATTTATTTAAGTAAAATTTAGGTGCCTTCAGATTCATAGAAGCTGATTCTAATGATTCCGAAGGGTCAATTTCCCAAATTTGAGGAATTAATTTAAACATATTTTTATCGCTGCTATTTGTATGAGGCGATGGTATCAGATTATCTGGTACCAAAGCTGTAGTAGTGGAAGGAATGGTAAACAAAGCTGGTGGGGTCACAGCAAGAGATGGACCTTGAGTAGTTTTGTCAAATATAGAGGAGTGAATCGGTGATACTACCATTGGTTCTGATTGATGCCTTTTTGTAGGCGGAGCCAGAGTATCATCAATTAATTCGTCTATATTATTACGTTTCTGAGAAAGTGAATTTTCAGAATTAAAATTAAAATTTATACCTTGTCCAAAGGGGGGCAAGTTCGAAATAATAAGATGTCTTCGCTGGAACTCGCTATAGGGACAGCCGAAGTGATTATCTATACGGATCTTCAAATTTTGAAGATTACGTTTGGCGAGCTCCAACTCAGACTCCTTATTTAAAATCTTCTCGATAGCGTGAAGATTCTCTGCGACGGCCTTCTGAATTGCAATATCCTCGAGTCTAGTTTCCTCGGCTCGAGCTTTTTCAGCCGCATGTCTCTCCTCCTCGGCTCGTTGGTCGATGTCCTGTTGTACTGCTTCGGCATTACGTTGTCGAGCTGCTGCAGGATTGGAATATAATTGTTGTTGTTGTTGCTCTAAGTCAACTTGCATTGGCTTAGGCATCTTGAAGCGTTGTTTAATTTCGCCTTCAATTTCGTACAATTGACAAATCTTCTTTTTCGCCAACATCAGATTTTCCATTGAGTTAGTGGCTTCTGGAGCTCTTTGATCATCTTTACGATGGCCGTCAGTTTACTTAGGGCTTTGTCGGCTCTAAGTTTCGTACTTCTGAGAAGTTTCTCCAACTCCTCAATGTAGTCATTGGCTTCCCAAATGCTGGCTTGATAAAAGTCAATGAATGTTGTCAAATTCTTCTAATGAACAGAGATATTGTCATCCGTATCACCAGTTTAACTACAACCCGAAAAAGATGATGGCGAACGTCGGCGCGGCTGTTGCGAGCTCCAAGAGTCTCCTTGTCTATCATTGGCAGGGGTAGGATTATCGGCAGCAGCTGGTTGAGATGATTGTTCTCGTGGCTCAGTTTCCTGAGTCACTGGAAGAATTTGTACGACTGGTTCTAGTGGAACCGGTGGTTGTTGTTGCTGGTCAGCACCCTGATCAGCAACGATTAAATTTGGATCGACATCCATATTTTGATTGTCGGACATAGTGTCGTAAAGTTATTCGGAAAAGCTGTTTATAGACAAACATAAAAAATTTTTCAGAAATAGAAAAAGTTTTTTCGTGTATAATATATGTAGCCTGACAGACAATAAATATGACCTTTTAATCTCCAAAAAAATCTGGGAAAGAAAAGAAAAATTTTTTTTTTATTTTTTTTTTTTATAAGGTTGGGACACCTTATGTAAAGGATCATTGGCCTAGTTAAATATAGGTCAATGGGTCAGCTACAATCGCGTGTAGAGATAAATGTACGTAATTGTTTACGCTCATTTTCAGTACTACTATTTGATCATTACGAAAGAAAGAGCAAAGAGGAATATTAAAAGACAACGAAAAACACGTGTTCGTAAATTCGACAATCGTTCGGAAGTTCCCGAGCAATTTTAAAGACGAAAATATTAGGAAAATTAATTTCTAATAAATTTTAAAAGGGGTTTTTATTACATGAAGCAGTTTAGGCTGCTTACGTACCCATTTGGTTCGTGTAAACAGAATCAAATTTAGTTTTTTGAAGGTCGTATTAATAGGCCTATAAAGATAATAGATGACAAATACAAATACATAATATTTACGTAATGAAAATATCAATCGTATAATAGAAATTGTAACGTGAATCTAAGGGGAAAAACACTTAGGTTCCGTAATAAAGTAGCGATGTATGCAGTATACCTACAAACGCCTAATTTTGGATGATAAAAATTCAATAAATAACGAATTTTATTAAATGTACGTGTTCTACGATTTTTATTATGAATAATTCAGAACCGAATGATAAGACTTTTTCGTTCTAAATAAAAGAAGGAATTAATTTCTTGAGCTGATTTTTCAATCAGTTCAAGGTCAATATCGCATTATACGAACATAGGCATATTTTGGAGCGATCAAATTATCAATTTAATCGAAGAAACATACACGTAAGTCGATAAAATAAAATGCGACATCTTTTGTCTTAATGAAAAGGCAAAATTATTATACGAAAAAATTTCAGGAGACCTTGTTAGGGCCTAACGAATTTGTAAACATCGTAGTTGATAAACATTACAAATTATTTTACGAAAATAAATAACCGCGATCACTAGAATTGATCGTAAATTTAAGAAGAGCATTAAGAAAAATGTTCTCGATCGTAAAATATAATTATAATTTTGAAAAAATCTCGAAGCTATTGTAATTTTGAAGTTTGCGTTAACTAGCTTAATTGCAAGAAAGTACAGTAATTTTTGCCTACTAGTTAAAGAGACAAAAAATAAGAAAGTTCAGCGTAATAAAGAAATACTGATTGGATTTCTTTCATTCAAAATACGCAAAATGGCTATTTAATTCAATGATACATTGGATTATAGTAAGAAATAAAAACTCACCAAAATTAATGATGCAAGTCTCGCAATCAAGATCCTTGGCCGTGGGTATGCAGGAAATTTTATTTACATAATAATATGATGAGGGAATTTTTGGACCACTACACCATATATAATTTTCGCGTGTTGAAAAATAAAAAAGGCGCGAATTTTAAACAACAGTAAATTGATGACAGCGAAAAAACGAGTTTAAAAGCTCGTAAAAAGATCGCACAAGATTCGTATTTTCGGTGACGAGAATAAACACACACAAATACAAACGCAGAAATGTTAATTAGGGTAATTAGCATAAAAAACACGAGAGAAAAACAATTAATTAAGAGCACAGTAATTCATCGGCGTTAAAACGGGTTGAAAACGTGAGGACGGGTTCAATAAAATGGTTACTGTGCTCTCTACAATGGGATGTGCATTCGCAGTTGTTGTAGTTGTGTGCTCTTGTTGCGTTTGTGGGTGTGTTGGTTAGCCATACGTGTATAGTCGTGCTGGTAGGGTGGCTACATAGAATATTTCTCCCCCCCTTGAGCAGAGGAAGGCTCAATTAATAAAATTAAAAACTTAATTAACGGATGATGAAAAACCTTAGATCCTAACATAACAACTACAACACAGACTATACCACTGTTACCCGGAATCAACTTTACAATACGACCCATAGGCCATCTACACGGAGGACTATCCTTGTCCTTAACCAATACTAATTTGCCCACAACTGGCACCCGGTTTGACACCACACGAATATTAGCTTTTCAAAGAGAAACCAAATACTCATTACGCCACACAATCCAAAATCTCTCTAATAGGCTTCTCAATAAACAATAACGAGCAAGTGGGCTACCAGTGACAACTTTTCCTCGAATTTCAGGTAACAATACTAACGAACAACCAATACACAAATGACTAGGGGAAATAAAAGACGAATCCACGGACTTACCCGTGCACAAAGGGCGAGAATTCAAAACAGCCTCAATTTGAGTCGTGAGTGTGGATAACTCTACAAATGACAAAATCTGCTTTTCTACGTATTTACAAAAATGTGATTTAAAAGATTTAATGGCTGCCTCCCACAATCCACCAAAATTTGGCGTGCGTTGTCAAATGAAATTCCAATTAATACCGTTTACGACTGCAAACTCTTCAAACCCTTTCCTGGAACTGCGGACCATCTCATACTCTGCTTTCAACTCTCTATCAGCTCCGACAAAGTTACTTCCATGATCACTGTATACATTGGCGCAAACGCCCCTTCTAGAAATAAATTGAGAAAATGAATCCAAAAAAGCTTTCGTTGATAAATTTTCAACAACCTTGAGATGACAAGCTTTCATGGACATACACATGAAAATTGCGAGGTACGATTTAAAAAATACTTCACCGCAATTACCACCGGGCCCAACCACTCGTGTGGTCACTAGACCGGCGAAATTTACACCAACTTCCACAAATGCCGGAGAGGAGTTCACTCTCATGACGGATAACTGACCTGGTGTAAACTTATATTCCAATAAACCGTTAGGCACATGACACCAACATATGACACACTTATAGACCACGGACCAAACAGCTTTACTTAAACTAGTCAACACAAAATACTCGAAATCTAAAATATGATTTACAAATATATAATTAGCGTGGTAAAACTTAAAATGTAAATACTTGATCAAAACGTACAAAAATTTTCACTTCCGCAAAACGACAGGAAACTTTACTTTTTTGGACAACTCTGCATTAGACAATTGGCTACGAAGCCAGATAACTCCATCGGCATCAACAAAATGATCGATCTTAGCTAGCCTTTTTGGTTTGATCAACGACTACGCTAATTTAATTACTACAGTACGTTTGTTATTACATTCGTCGACTGATAACGTACCAAAATTACAACACTCGGATTGTAATGACAAATTTTCGGCAAAACGTATGAAATAAGCAGTAACGCAAATTAAATGTAGGTAATTCAAAAACTTATCTAAATACGCGGTCAAAAACTTGCAAGTGGTAGCCAAAAAAACTTTAGAGCTGTTACGCTGTTCAACGAGAGCACTTTCATCGAATACAAATTCGGGCTCAACCTCCTCGGTACTGCTCAAGAACTCTGGTCCGATCAAGAAACTCTTGATCTCTCCAATTTGCGCTGGCTCAATTCCTCTCAAAATAATGTCGGCTGCGTTGTCTTGCGACTTCACGTGCCTCCATTTAGAGGCGGGCAAAATTTCAGAAATGTTTGTAATTCTGTTAGCAACGAACGCGCACCATGGGTGCTGCGGTTTTGCCAACCATGACAAGACGATGGTGGAATCCGACCAAGCTTGGACTTTACAATTCTCTTTCAACTTGAGCACTTTCTTTACCATTTTGAACCATCTTGTTGCTAACAGTGTGGCGCATAACTCGAGTCTCGGTAAAGAAATTTTTATAATAACCAAACTCGAACCTTTCCATTTTCTATTCTTCTCACATAGACTGCTGCCCCATACGCTTTCTCAGATGCGTCATAGAAAACGTGGATTTCACTTCCCTCCACTTCCCCCACAAAATGGGGAATAATGATGGATGGAAGTTCCACCAAATGACTACAAAATGCCACGTATCTTTTTAACAATTTGTCTGAAACGACATCATCCCATCCGAGTTTATCCGCCCATAGTCAAGGAAGCAAAATTTTCAGCGATACGATCAGCGGGCCAACAGTCCCAAGGGATCAAAAATATGAGACACTTCAGAAAGTATCTCTCTTTTTGTCCACTTGCTCGGCTCTTGAGGGAGCTTTGCATAAAACACAAACCGATCTTTGCTGGTTACCCAGCGCAGTCCCAAAACACCGACCGACATTTCCTCATTATCAAACTCATTCGCACCTTCTACCAGTTCCTTATCTAGGCCACCTAGCACAACTTCTAAGTTAGACGCAAATTTTTGCAGCGGAAAACCAGCTTCACCTAAGACTCAGCACAGTTCTTGCAGCCTAACTCTGACTTCCTCATCCAAACTGCCTCTGGTCAGCATGTCATCCATGTAAAAGTCACCTCTTATAATGACTGCAGTCTCAGGTAACTCGCTGTCATACTGGTCAGCTAGAATTCTCAAACACTTCGTAGCCAGAAATGACGCAGGCTTCGTTCCATATGTAACTGTATTCAACTCATATGTTCTGATTGACTCACTTACACTATCTCGTCAAAGGATGCACTGCAGATGCCTATCTTCCCTTTGTACTACTACCTGTCTGTACATCTTCTCAATATCTGCAGTGACAGCTACCTTTTTACAACAAAATTGTAACATAATGACGAACAATTCATCCTGCAAAATGGGTCCTTTCAATATCACATCATTTAAGGAATAACCAGTAGAAGTAGGACATGATGCATTAAAAACCAAGCGCATCGGCATCGTGTTACTGGATTTTTTGTACACGGCATGATGAGGCAGATAACACCTAAATTCCGATAAATCCAGATCAACGACCAATGACATATGTCCGAGATGAATATACTCATCGATAAATTCCTTATACACTTCAAATTCGCTCATTGACAATTTGCACTCGATAGCGCAAAATTGCCTGAATGCTATGTGGCGAGACTCGCCTAACATTTTGACTGGTTGCGTTAACAGCAGTGCTACCTCAAAACAACCATTTTTCAACTTAAAATTCGACTCGAAATGCCTATTACACGACTCCTCTTCAGGCATCCACTTTTCGATGATGGAGGTCACCACCTCCTCAACCACAAAAAACTGTTGTAATTGGTCTTGAATAGTCAAAAAACATTTTGCGACATCGGGTACTACACCTTCGCTGGAACTACCAATTACAATCCAACCAAACACCGTTTCGCGCAAATACGGTTTGCCTTCAATCTTTATTTTTCCACTTTCATAAAGTTTGGCGCCTATCAACATATCGACCCAGCTACCACCTAACCTCTCGTCATCAGCAAATTCTATATTTTTCTTAATTCTAGACGTATCGTAAACTCGTATATCTTCTGCGATACTTTGCGTAATCTGAAAGTCAGCCTCAACACTAAAATTGCGATACCTAGACCTAATTCTTATTCTACAAGATCTACTAACTTCGAGCGTGTCAGGGGTAACAGACACTATTGAGACACTCGACTCCCTTTTTCGACACTTCAACTTCTTAACTAAATACTTGGTGATCAAATTTGGCTGGGAGCAGGAATACAAATACATCCTAGTTAAAGTTTTGTTTTCACCCTGGCACGCATGAACCAAAGTGGTAGGCAAATAAATATGACCTAGTTCCGCAAGAGTGCAGTAACTTCTTTTGGCCTCAACTTTCTCTTCAGTTTTCTTATCATCGGTAGACGCGTTTTTGACATGTAACAAAATATGGTGGCATTTGCCCCACTTACCACATCACAGGGTGCAACAAGCCAATACCATATGGCCTTTACAGACACACTGGAAGCACAAACCTTTGCGCTTTATTACTTCTACCTTCTTGTTCAATGCTTGGGTTTTGAACTTCTCGCACTCAGCAATGGTGTGGTTCTTGGTGCAATTGAAGCACTTTCTCTCAGAACTGGAACTAGCAGTCGACAAATCGCTTGATTTTCTCAGCGTGAACGATTTTGCAGACGATGAGGTCGTCGTTGACTCGGTTTTCTTAGCTGTTGATTGGTTGGACGACGTTTGTTTACTCGTACTAGTACCCATAGACTCGATAACACGAATTCGCCATTGTAGAAATGCCTCCAGCGTCTCGAACTTTGGGTATTCAGGTTACTTCACCATCTCGATTTCCCAGGCTTTCCTGGTGTCAACGTCCAACTTCTCAGTCACTAGGTAGGCTAGCATATAGGACCAACAATTTTTGACGCCCATCGCATCCAAAGATTCAATGGCATCAGTTGTTGCATCCAGCAACTTCTGCAACCCACACTCGACTTTGGCTGATGGTAACTGTGTCAGGGACTGAAGGTGTGTGTTGATCGTGGCCCTTCTGTTCTCGTACCTTTTTCTCAGCTTTTCCCACACCTTATCGAAGTTTTGTTCGGAGATCTGGAACTTACGAATGACGTTAGCAGTGTTTTTCTGCATGGCTTGTTTTAGGTATACCATCTTTTTGACATTGGTGTACTCGTTGTTGTTCACGACCAAGGACTCGAAGACATTTCGGAACTACAACCATTTGCGATAATCACCATCGAATTTCAGAATCTGGATCTCGGGCCTTTTCATCTTTTGCTTGTTTTTTGAATCGGCCATACTCATGCGCCTATTCCTAGAATTGGAATTGGCATTTTCGGCATTCTGTGTGGCGATAAAATTGGCCAGCACGATCTTGGCGGATCTTGCAATTGTTTAAACTCGGGTTCTCTCATTCTCGTGTGCCTCAAGTTGCTCATCACTAACATCCATTTCCACCTGCGACTGAATCTTGTGGAACTCAGCCATCTTTTTCTCAAGGTCGACCTTGTCGATTTTGGCAGCTTCTAGGGCAGCTTTCTAATCGTCTTCGTCAATTTCCATATTCTCGATATTCGTACATACTCTTTAAATACTTTGCGCCAACAAATCCCGCTTATGGATCGCCTTCTCCAGCATCTTTTTCTCAAGCTCATCCATTTCTGGAAGCTGCTAGTTTTGACTGGGCTGGTACTCACAAGTATCACTACATGGAAATTAGACGAAGTTTTTACTTTTTCGCACTAATTCCATCACAAATTGTTTAATTGGTTTCGAATTACAGGCGTACATACGCAACAATAAAAGAAATATCGCGAAAAACCTCATAAACTAGCTTCGTACGCACAGCACAACTTTTGATTACTTTTCAAGCATGCAATGACAAGGTTGCACTTTGACATTGTAGCATCACGTCGAGGTCACCATTATGTTTGTCGCGAAATAAAAAGGGTAGACTTGCGAACGACTAACTATATTGATGCAAAAATCATACTGAATGCAAGGTACAAAGTAAAATCGTGAAACAGTTAAAATACAAATCAATCAGATAAGAGAGGCGCGCACATACAAAAAATAGATAAAACTGGCGAAAGAACGAACATGAAAATCTAGGTACACAATGTAAAAAATTAACTCGTGCTAACAATATTTTTCAGTTGATATAAGCTAAATGCTACTGCAAACTAAGTGAATGTTTTTCTTGTTTATTTTGGAGCAACAAAAAAAAAATGCGATCCCACTCCAGCCGGAAATTTAGATTTTGTTTAGAATAATCAAGTTTTTAAATTACGTGTATTGCAGGTTGTATTTATTATGTGTTTTATTTTAAGAATTTTGTATTATAATATTTTACTCTATTCAAATATAAAAACCCAAACCACCACCCTCAATAAATTGAGGATGTGGATACTGTAGGAGGGCAAAACAGCAAGCATTCAAAATGATCGCGAAACGAAATTCCTGCGTCTATTCTTGTAAGTTTTTCTTATTCTGCCCAGCAATATTTAATTGAACTTCTGTAAGGTTTACTCAAGACCACTTTTTAGTGAATTTAAGAATTCCTGCCAGAGTTTTATATAGGCCAGTGAAATTAGATTAAAAAACCGATTACACCATCGGTAGAAAACCCAGTTTGCCATTTCTCCACAATATCTAAATTAACAGGCAACAAAATTTTTTCAAATCTGTTCCTAAAATTATAAGGAGTATGATCCCTCGTGAAAATATCAGCCCTGTTTGTTTTGTAGTTTTCTCAAAACCATGAAAACAAAATTAAGGCGATACATATATATGTTACAGTTAAAACTAGAATTGGAAAATGCGTTATTCGATTCTAGTTCTGACCAACTTACAAATGTCAAAACCCGAAATAAGTTAAAACCAATTTTGCCTGAAAATGTAGTTAAAACTGTTAACAACTGCCACAAATCTGTATTCGGTCTTAGTCGACTACACCACTTTAGGTTTTTTCAACTGATCTTTATTGGGTTAGTCTACCCCACAACCCCACCAAAAAAATACTACTTGATATTATAAATTAAACATATTATTAAACCTAGGGGTAGCATTTTGGTTTTTTGTTGTTTTTTTTTTGTTTTTTTTTTTTAATTTTACTTGGTAACTGGTTTTGACTAAGCGTTATTAGTTTCAACTAAAAATTTATTTTCTTGTTTTAACCAGTCAGGACTAGAATCGCCCAACGCATTTTCCAATTCTGAAATGACCAGATTCTAGTTTTGGCGGTAACACGTCATATAAATGGAAAATTTTTTATTTTAGCCTTTGAAGGTGTATATATATGTATATAAAAGTGTGTATGTGTCAGTTTTGAATTTTTTAATAACTCTGATAACGATGATAAATGATCGAAATATCCAATCAAAACTTCGGTATTCACATCTTGTAGTAATCTACATCTGCTCAAACCTGGATGCAAAGATGTATACAACTATTTTACAGCTATCGGTAACAGAATGCAAATTTAACAGCTTCATACTTACAACCTGACTGTAAGATTGTAAATAGAGCGCACGAAATCTACATTCTTACTTCTTGGCTGTGAGATGTAAAAAGATGTTTCAAATCGAACAAACGTACCGTTTTCAAACGCACTCCAATACCAAGAAGTTATACATTTTCAATGATAAAACATTTCAGTTGGAGGGACGGGAGAATTTAGGTTTTGAGGTTTTGAAATTAAACTCTTTTGTGGGCATACCACCCCAGTTAATTAGGTACCCATGACGCGGTCATTAGTTGTCTAAATTGAAATTTATTAAAATATTAATGACATATCAAAAAATGACGCGAAAATTTTCACTACCTACTTACTAGCTTTTCGACTATTTGTTGAATACTTTCTTTTGAAAATGAAAATACGAAAAGTGCATTATTTGATCTGGGTAGTACTCGATTTCTCTGCCTAACGATTATAAGGTGAATGTGATACATTTGATGGAAATTTGAGGGAATAGCATCTTTGAATGAAGCAACTTCGAAATTGTGACTGATTGCGTGCTGCACTGCACTGGCAACGTCTTCGGTAAAGTCAAGTTAGACTATGTGGTATCTTATCTGTCAGGATCTTTCTTCTTCATCGTCAAGAATTCGTTTCGTGGACTCTGTGCTATCCCTACCACACTTGTAAATCCCTTTTTAACTCCTATACTTTGTACCATCTTTTCGAAAATTATCACTTATACCTGTACGTATTTATTGCTTATCTTAATAAATAGACTTGACTATGCTCAAAAAATTCTTTAGTGTGCACAATAACTTACCCTTTGCTAACTTGTTGTTCCCGTACAAAACGCAAAAAACTACTCGATTCACCAAATATTTCGTGGGTAGAGCAAAAAGTTTTCAATCCTGTTAGGAATAACGCGTTTAAATTCGACATTTTAACGAGGTAATATTGGGCTATATCTTCAAATCACTCACATTCGAAACTCGAACTGCAACGTGGAGTGTAATAGTCTTTTGTGCTGGTTGACTATTCTTGGAATGCATTAGCTATATCTACTGATAAAATTTATCTTTTCGACGAAAAGAATTCTCACGAAATATTGTACCGAGACATTGAGATCAATACGCATAGATATAATAATCATTCTATGACCAGTTAAATTTTTTTTCTCTTTCTTATCGCCACCACTCTTTCACTGAAAGTATAGGTTGAAACTTTGGTCCGATAGTCATGAAATTTGGTACAAACATTAATCCTAAGCCAAGGATTAGAACATCCTATTTTGGTGCAGATTAGCCAGATGTTGCTTAAGGTACCAACCACTATTATTGGATAGGCTATTTTTCATTTTTATTTTGGTTCTAAAATTCTTAATATTTTGAATAAATCGCTACAAAATTTAAAACACTTATTCACTATGGGCTATTTCAACATTATTTCAAATTTGGTGCAGATAGGCTGTATGGTTCTTCCTGTACATGCGCACATGTGACATTTTCTTATTACCTCAGTAGAGGTTGTAATTTTGGTTGGATTTTTTCAAAATTTGCAAAGAACATTAATAATAATTTCTAGACTGGACCATTTGAGTTTGGTAAGAATTGGCCATATTGGCCATATGGTACTTCATATATATATATATATATATGAATAAAAATTTTTTCTGGGGGCAGTTAGGTTTAGGTTGAAATTTTCTTTTGATAGTTACAAAATTTGGTATAAATATTAGTATTAATTCAAGGAAAAACCTTATTGTTTTTTGGATGGATCGGCTGGATGGTTCTTGTAGTACGTTTTTTGATTTTATTTTTATTATGCCCATAAAATACTTTTAGACCAATAGCTACGAAATTTAAATCAATTATTCGATTTAATATATTTTAACTGGATATAAATTTTGGTAGGATCGGTAATGATACTTCTGGTACCACAATTTTTTTTTAATTTTGGCTAAAAAATGTTTAATTTTTGACAGATAGCTTGGAAATTTAAAAAAACAATTATTATAATTTTATTTATTGTAACATTTTATGAATTTTTTTACCCTCATACTTCTCATACAGCCTCTGAAATTTTCATTTTTGCAATTCAAGAAAATGCTTTTAAATTTCACATTGTTTAATATTCATCAACTGCTAACAAATTTCATTCAACCATATCTTACCATTTATGCCTATAATAACTTAGAGACAATTATTGTGACCATCAAAATTGATAATTTTTTTGCCTCCAAAACCTGCTTTTTCTAGTGAGGCTTTTGCTGTGATAAGTTTTTTTATTGTGGTCAATGGTTTTTTGGGTGCTGAATCTCCCCTTTGCTATAACTCCTCCCTTGAGACACAAAGTAAACCCCAAAAGGTAAAATAAAAATTGACCAGTTGGGGAAATTAATTTAATATTTAGTGAACCAGATGAGGGGTTGTAGGGAAGAAAGAGACCAAATTAAATTTTGAATGAAATTCATTATTTATCTCAATGTATTGGTTGGAAGCTGGGCTTACTGATTCTGACACTTCTCCCTTTTGCCGCTATTCATTTCTCAGCACTTGACATCATTCTTGAAAATTTCAGTACAAAATTCAAATTTAGTGGTTAATGGAAATGGAGAGAGCTCTCTATTCTTCTAATACCTGTAAATTCACCATTTTATTTTTTTTAGGAGGCGAGAGCAACCAACTGAAAACTAACAGTCCCGACAGGGATAAAGCAATTTCAGATATTGTGGGTATTGAAACTCCTAAAGTTGAAACAGAAAAACGGCCAAGTGATAAAAAAAGTGAACTTAGTGAAAGAAATTCTGGTACTAATGGAGGTAAAGCAATCTGTAGCATGTAATTTGGAGGCTAATTAATATGAAAATGGAAAACCTGTCAGTAATTGTATTCTGATATGGAATTTTGCATTTAATTTATTCTTTTTAGAATATGACAACCAACTGAAAAGCAGCGATACAGTTATGAAGAAAGTAGTTGCTACTGATATTGAAACTACCAAAATTGAAACTAAAAAACCACCGAGTCATGATGAAAGTGAACTAAACAAAAAAAAATTTTTTGAGGATGAAGGTAAGTAAAATTGGATGGCAATAATAATATGAAAAACCTGCATTTTAATTTGTAGCCAGTGAGCTTTGATTTGAAATTCTCAATAAATTTGTTTTTTCAGATTCAGATTGAGGTGACCAGTTTCTCAAAACTTCTGAAATTGAAATTAAAAAACAGTCTGAAAATTATGAAAGTCAACCAGGAGGAAGCAGTGCAAGTCAATCATCCAAAAATGTATTGGCCAATGACCCTGTTAATTTTTGTAACATGGGTTCTTTTTCAGCGGTTTGTCTCCAAAAATTTGTTCGACTTGGACCATGTCAACCAAAAACAGAAGAGATGTCTGGTGGAAAATTTCCTGTTGATAATAAGCTGAACTCATTTAGTGAGATCTGTCATAAAATGAAAATGCCAGATGGGACATTTGCTCCTCGACATTGGGTTACATATTCGCCAACATTAAACAAAGTTTTTTGTCTGAGTTGCATATTGTTTGGAAGTACATCAGCAAAAGAATCAAAATTCACATCAAATGGTACAAGTAACTGGACTTCTTTTAGTCGGAACATAAAAGTTCATGAAATGAATCCAAACCACTTGGAAGCAGAAATTTCTCATAGTATTTTCCTCTCCTCGGCTCAGAGAGTTGACATTGACATTGCTCGATTGAACAATGTTGTTGTAAGTTAGAATAGAGAAGTAGTTCAAATTTTGCTGAATTTAGTATATTATTTAGCTAGGCATAATATGGCTTTCCGAGGAAAGGTAGAAAATTTGAAACTGGCAGGTAAATCAAACCTTGGAAATTTTTTGTATTTAGTCCATGTTGTCTCACAATACCACCCCTCGCTTGCAAATTTTTTAGTTAATTCTTTCAATCAAGAAAAAAGAAAAACAAATTTTATTTCAAATAAAACTCAGAACATTATGTTGAGTATTCTGGCTGAACAGATTCGTCTTAATATCCTCAAAGAAATGAAAGAAGCGAAATACTTCTCCATCATCATTGACACGACAACAGACATCAGTAAGAAGGATCAATTCTCATTTGTTGTACGGTACACTCAGACCAATCCAGATACTAAAGAAGCTGAAATTGTAGAAAAGCTATTAGCACTTGACATCTGTGAAAATTTGACGAGTTTGGGAATGTTCACTCTATTTACACAACTCTGTGGTAAACATAGCATCGACTGGAGAAATAATTTTATAGGTAAAAAAAGTTTTTTATTTTTCTTCAAATTTTATAATTGCATTTGTGATTGGATAAAGTTTCAATAAGCAACTGTATTTTAATTCCAAAGAAAATAGAACTGATTTGAAATTAAAATTCTTGATATTTCTTGTAGGCCAGGGTTATGATGGTGCTACATCGATGCGTGGTCAGTATAATGGTCTGCAATCCATTATCCGTAATGAAGCTCGAATGGCATTATATGTATGGTGCTATGCCCATGTTCTAAATCTGGTCATTATAGACATGTGTAACAGTGCAGAGGTAATATTAGGCCTATTAACTACTAACAAAACTTGAGATTGCAAATGTTAATAAAACTGAAATTACTTTGTGCTTGAGAGAAACAGACTATATTTAAGTTACATAATGTCCTTTATTTTCAGGATATCCAAAATTTTTTAGGCTGGGTGCAAAAACTGACAACATTTATAAAATTTGTCCATAAACGAGTACAAGTAAGTGTTCATTGCTCATTCTATTCAGTTTTGAAAATAAAAGTAAAACACATATCAGAATAGTTGACTAGTTTCCTAATTTCTAACTATATTCAACTATTGGGAGTTTTCATCAAAGTGGCTGACATCTAGTTGTTTTTTGTCAAACTAAGATAGAGGTGATAATGTTTGTTATCATAAATGGGAATCTTATGTCAGTTTCATTTTTTCTGTTAATTTTTCCTGAATTTTTCTTCAAGGAATGGGTGTTATAACTTATTTATCTACAATTGTATCATATATTGATGTAGAAACAGAATAACATCCTTTTAGGGGCTCAGAAACAATTTTAAAACAATAAAATATCAAGAATAGTTTGAAAATTTGTTAAAGTAGGTACCCAGTACTTCTTATAAGTATTATTAGTCAATAATTGCTACAGCAAAACCTCTATTTTAGTCAACTAAAGTGCTCTTAGCAGCTATGGTAACTCCCAATGGGGCCAACTATGCAATATATTATGCAGTATGTAATGAATAACAATGAAAAAAGAAAAAGGTACAGAAGTTATGTGCAAAAGAGAAAGATGATAAATTCAAGAAATAGAATTTTGGGGTATAGAAAAATTAGTTCTAAAATTTTTTATAGTTTTCTTCAAATAATAAAATCATGAAAGGAAAGCTTTGTGAAAAATTTAAAAACCCCACCCATAAATTTGAATATAAGTACCCTCTAAAAAATGATAGATTATGCAATTTGAATTGTATTCTTTCATAATAAATTGATAATCATTTTTGTTTGAACTATTCAGATTTTTGAAACAATCCAAAAAGAGGACAACGCAAATGGAAAATTACCAAAAGAAGACAATCGGATTCGCCATTTACAATCTTTTTCAGACACTAGATGGGCCTTTCATCATCGATCAGGCTCATGTATACTCAGTCGATATGAACAGATGATTCAAGCACTGGAAAAAATTCAGGAAACAGAAACAGATCATGGTTGATCATTTGAAGCTGGTTTATATCTTGAATATTTGCAATCCTTTCAGTTTATCCTCACACTCCTAATAATGAATGCAGTTTTTGAAATCACGACGCCACTTTCTGACTGTTTGCAGTCAAAAAATATTGATTTTGTACAAGCGTTTGCATATGTACACACAGTTAAGGAAAAATTGCAAGCTCTAAGAAATGACACAGTTTTCACTGATTTTGTTAAAAAAGCCAGAGAATTTGGTGAAAAATATGGTGCTGAAACGATGTTCCCTGAGAAGAGAAAATTAAAAAAGAAGAGAATGGCTGGTGAAAATTCGGAAGATGAAAGGCCACAAAATGAGGAAGATTGTTACCAAATTGAATCGTATTACACTCTGCTGGATACTGTTACTTTGGTAATTGAAGAACGCTTTTCATTGAATAATGAAGCTAAATTTCAAGAAATAGGAATGATAAAAGAAGATCGGCTTTTGAATTTGTTCAAAGGTTTGTGTATAACAGTTCATTTTCTAGTCTTACTTTCATTATTTGTAAATCAAATCTCTGATTTAATTATTACTGAGTACAAAATATCACTGTTGTACATTGATCAAATTGTGATTTACAGATGACAATATGGAAACTCACAGATCAGCAATATTTGTGTCACTCAGAGAATGGCTTAATTTATCAGTTACTCCTTCCGAGCTTGAAAATGAATTTTGGAATTTTGCTGCTCACCTCCCAAGATTACGAAAGAATGCACTTCCTCAGTTTACTCCAGGTCACTGGCAGATAAATAAAAACCATAAATAAAAAAGGCCCAGTTAAACTAATAAATGCCAAGTGTGATGTGAGTATATTTGTAAAACAAGTTAGAGCACTCAGTAATAGTACATCTTTGGTAATGTTATGTATTTTCAATTTTCCATTCATATAGAAGGAGAAAACAAATACAGATGATGAAGAAAGTGAAGAAAATGAGGAAGATGGCAAGGAAAGGTTAGATGTTAAAGGTTGTCACTCAGCACTGCTGGAACTGTATAAACTTTTGGCAAAGTTTGATCTTTGATCAAGCTTTCCAAATGTTTATACAATCTACAAGGTGGCC
Organism: Ericerus pela; assembly: GCA_011428145.1. Classification (NCBI taxonomy): domain Eukaryota; kingdom Metazoa; phylum Arthropoda; class Insecta; order Hemiptera; family Coccidae; genus Ericerus; species Ericerus pela. The sequence goes on along the minus strand of WOFM01000198.1, from coordinate 840,186 downwards.
TGTACACTGCCAGTATTGTCTGCATCTGCTGAACGAACCTTCTCTACAGTCAAACTTATCAAAACCAGAATTCGTTTGACAATGGGAGAAGGTTGTTTAAAGCATTTGATGCTCATCAGGTGTGAAGGCAATGTAGTGCTGGATGCAGAAACACTGGAGAAGGCAGTTGATGAGTTGGCTGCCACTAGTTCTACCTTTCAATCTAAATTAGGTTATTCATAACTTTAAAGTTAAGAACTGTAAATTAAAATAAATTTGTCTTTGTTTGTTCCAAATAGTATGAAACTTTAATTTTCATAGAGTATTGTCAATTTCAACAAAATAATGAAGAGGGGTATGATAGTAAGTGGTGTTCTGAACAGGAAATGAAATTTGAGTAAACTGATGTACCAGTTATTCTCAGAAAAAATTTTTAAGTAACAAAATAAATACTAGTGTAATAAATTACAAGTTAGTTCATTTTTCATATCTTATAGTTGAAACCTTGAATGACTCGATAGGTATGCTACTTTAGACCAGATATCCTGTGAACATCGATAAATTTCCATTTTCTATGTACCTATGAAGTCAAGTTTTTGGATGCTTATTTTCACCCAAACAAATGAAAATTTTAGTCCTTTCCCAAATAATTGTTTTTTCAAGCATAATAAAACCATATAGGTACATAACCTAACCTCATAACATTTGATTAGAAAATCACTGGATGTAGTGGCAAAAGAGGGCCCCATAGAGACACAGGGCCCGCTATTTTGGAATTTTGTAGGCCCCCAAAACCCTGAGCACGCCCCTGGTTGTGGTTAAAATTTGTCTTTGAACTAATACAAAACTGGAAGTTAATAGAAGTGCTTCACATTTGCGAAATATTTGAATTTGATAGTGTTTTATAATAATCAGTTAAAAAATAATTTTATAAATTTTCTTTTCCCGATAGTAATTGGAAGAAGGATTATTTTTGGTGAAAATTTTTGGAAATAAAAATTATTGGACTTCAAAAATTTTCAGTAGCCGAGTTTGATACTTTGCATCAAAAGGTTGGATATTTTGCAAAATCCAATTGTAAAATTTTTCAACTTTGGTTGTGGAAGTAAGAAAAAATTTTCAAGTTCTTTCAGTCAATTCCAGTCTTTGAGTTTGTAATAAAATATTGGAATTTTTGGTAAATAAGTTAATTAATTGTCTGGTGAAACTAAATCTTTTGAAAAAATGCAGTCAATTTCCGATGACAATTTATATAAGAAATAACACTGGTCAATCATGGTGGTTAGGTTTACAGTTTAAGCTGGAAATGAGGTACGAGTAGTAATAGTAATTTTTTGATTCATTAAAATTTTATTTTAATGGTCTGTTGTAAATTTTTATCATGGTTTGCTAATATTTTAAATTGGGTTGAAGTGTTGCATAAGATGAGTGTGTACTGAAGAATGGTGTGATGCAGAATATGAGTATGTGGTGGTATAAATATAATTATTGGTTGCAATGGTTGGAAACACAAGAAAAACCTGTGATTAATTCGTTTTAGGTGAAATCTGATAAAAGAAATGAATTTGTTATTAAAAAATGGAGAAGAGGTTATCGCTGAAAATTTTTTTCTGCCATCATTAGTTTTTGAAATAAATGAAATATTAAAAAACAGTAAATATTTCTCATTAATTTGCAGTTTTTTTATGGCCAATTTGTAAAGAATTAATGGCAGTAAAAAAATAAATTTTGGTAAATAAATCAAGCAAATTTTCTCCTCATTTTAATAATATAAACCTTAGCTTTGTGGCTCAAATAATAGCTGAGAAATCGTGAAGTGAGAGAAGAGTAGTTTTTTTCAAAATTGAAATATTTTAATTGTTACAATAAACGCGGATAAATATAAAATAAATATAAAAAAAGAGGGAGTTAATTTTATAATATAGATTTTTTTTAAACTACTGGAGCAATAGTTACTAAACTCCTTTGAGACCATCTCTCCCTAAAATGGATCCATCTAATTATGTAATAAAAGCAAGCATTAAAAAGATGAAAATCTAAAAAAAAAAAGTTGTATTAAAAAACCAACCAATGAAAAGTGTCAAAATTACCAAAAAAATTATATTTATCAATCGTTATAGTATTTTTCTCCTAATTTATGAAAACCTACTTTGAGAAGGGCTGTTCCAAACTGTTTATTGTACAAATTTTATCTGGCCATCGATGCCTTTGGTATAAGTATATTACAAGCCCTGAAGCACCACTTTGCTGCACTTCGGCTTTGTCGTTCAATTAATTATTTTAGCGGAACAACGAAATAGTTGGTGCATGCTCAGTAATTTATGAATATTTTATGAATTTATTTTAGCTTGTCTAAAAATATTGTTTAAGTTTTGTCCAAAAAAACAGCCTGTACATCCATTGTATTAATGGAGGGCTGATTGACATATAGTTACTTTCAGACATAAATAGCATTTTTGGGGAATGAAATTACTCTGTTTTTGCAGGAACTGTTGTTGATGGAGAGATTTTTTGGTTTTATCAGGTATCAAATTAAGATAGTAGTGGAAGTGAAAGTGGCAGAATTTTTATTTCAATAATGCCAAATAGGTAAGTAATATGTATTTCTAATTCACTACGACGTACGAACGTAGAAAATGTTTCAATGTATTTCCAGTTTCAGTGATATGACTCATATGCCATAATGATCTACTGCCATGGTCACCAAACTTCCTTAGTAACTGGGCTACTTTTAATATTAAAAGTAGTTGGTGAGCAACTGTTAGCCAAAACTTCTTATTGAATGGAGAAATTTGTTTTTGAAAAAGATTAGATAGGCTGAGACTTAGGCCTACAATCATACCACAAAGGTTAAAAACAGATTACTTCGAGGTTAAATTTTGAATATAATAAAAATCGTAGTACCAAATGATACCATATCCTCCCACAAGCTACTGCTAGGATCCATGAGAGTTACTAGTAACTCATGAGCCACGGTGTGGCATACACTGATCTACTAGATCTACCTACGTAAAAACAGGTATAGTGTCTCTTTCAAGATTTACATAAATACCTCAAAAACTGTTGGTTAGGAACTATAAATCTTCATAACTTTATTGGAAATGTGGAACTGATCCAGTAAGAACCAGTAAGTTAGATTTAAAAAACATTTGGTAGGTATTCATTTTGAAGAATTAGTTCATCAATCATCATTCTGTATGTATATTAGAGGTTTTCTAAATCTTATGGTTAGTCATTTTAGTCAACAAACATCGTACAGTCTGTCAGTATTATTCAAAAAAATTATTCATTCATGAAAAGTGTGAAAGATATAACTGAAATTGGGATTTAAGATCAAAGTAGCTGACATCTAGAGGAAATTCATAGAAACAACGAATGGACGATCATTTACAAAAATACTTAAGATCCTATGTAAAATACAGCCAAATCAAAGCTGAAATTCAGACGTATCTGCAGTTCAGTAGGTGGCAATAATTTTACTTTCAAATTTATGTAGACTTCATTCGTCTTCAAATTTATGGAAAAAAATTCAGTCATCTTCATTACTTAATAATTAAGACAGAAATGAAATTAAGGTACCTATTATCACCTGTTATCCCCTTTTTAACCAATAAGAAATGTCTGTGAATGGGTGATTGTGGTAGAGCCCTACATATACAAGTACAGCAATACCCCATTTTATATTCACAGTTTAATTCACAAAACATGGTACAATTTTACTAAATATTTTATAGAATCTTCAGCAAACATAAATGTTTATGTTTCACAAAATTTCAGCTTTTTACAAGCAATATGGTTCTCTTACAATCACATTTGATAACTTTGATTATATAGTTTGATACCATAAAATTGTATATGTTAAAAGACTTGTTTCTTTGGCCTTTCAATGTGATAGGCAAACATAGATTTCAAGTAAAAAAATAAAAAATGTCTATAAAATTAATAAAAAAATTTAAAACCATAAAATTTCTCAAATTTAACATGAATATCAATGAATTCACTTATGAGCTATAGGATACAAAATGGTGTATTCCCATACCTACTCGTATCTGTAGGGCTTTAATTGTGGAGCATTTGCAGTGCCATATATTTCCATCTTAAATTCCAATAGTATAGGGCATTTTCCCCATTATGGGTTCATTATCATTCTCCCTAATTTTTATGTGACAAACAATCATTATAATTTTACATTCAAAATACACCATTAATTCAGAGAAGATACAAATCTTATTCTGGAGCTTGTTTTTTTCCACTAATCTTTAGGAATGAGCGTCCTAAATAACATACTAAAAGTCTCAATCACCAATCCCTTGCTACAGTCGGAATTATAGAAAATGTGCCCCCTAAATCAGTTGTTTGCAATTTTCTCGGGAAATATTGACGACAGCTGGAGAATAGTTCAGTCAAAAAGTGTTTAACATTGTATTTCCAATAAAAAAAAAGGTGTGCAAGGGTCCCCCCTCACATATTTAATGTGTAAACATTCACAACTTCAACGTTAACCAGGACAAAAAAATGCTTGTGTGGGTAGGTGTCATGCCGTCACGCGCCATAGAGAATGTGTGTGTATGTGTGCGCACATGTATCACACCACCAGCTCACCACGGATGTCTGCTTGTGAGTGTGTGTGTGTGTGTGTGTGTGTGTGTGTACAGAATTTGAAACTGGACAGTGCGCCGTGCAGTTTTTCTATGCAATCTCAACTTTTTTGTATCTAATATTTTTTTACACCTGGGAGAAAGCGGACTAGAGAGTAAGAATGTTTACACATTAAAAGTTCAGATGACTTTTTGTCTACCACGCTTTCCCACCATAAAAAGTGAGCCTAAGAAATACGACTCTTTGTACTGGGTGTTAGAAGCTAAATACCAGAAAACGTGAATTTCATCAGTTAAAAACTTGGTACAAAATTCGAGAGAACTCTCAAACTATTTGTGCTACCGACTTTCGGCTGATTTCGTTCGATTCAGCGCCAAAATGTAGGATGCGATATGTTATGTATCGTTCCAGCTGAAAATTTCAGCTTTCTTTTCCTCCTTTTTGACGTTATCACATTAAAATGAGGCGCACAGAGGATACCGTTCCACCATACGTACAAAAGAAAATGCCTTATACTCAAAGGTCGATTCCCTCCACTAATACAGGTTGTTGAATGGTTTCTCTAGCCGATATAGAATGTTACAGTTTTGCTTTTGGGCCGAATTATACTCAACCGAAACGAAAACCGGATAGAGAATTCTAGTATTATTATAGTTTGCGCCGATGGCAACACTGGCGGAAGATCGTTTACGCATTTCGCCCGCTTCCTATGCCAGAATAATATGAGAAACGGTTCAAGCGGTTGTAAAAACTGGAACTTGTCATAAACAAGTCAGCGAACCAGTTACAGTGCACGCGTTTAAGAGGGTTAAAACTAAATTTTTTCAAACTTCTTTTTATAATATTTTTATTTTCATTGGTTTTTTTTTCTTTTTTTTTCCTTTTTTTTTCTTTTTTTTTCTACATTCTCCGTCCTCCGTCATTGTTTGCCGCATCGAAGATTCGCATCGTATTTTCGTGTTTGAAATTGGTTCCATTTTTGTTTAAATACTATACTTAGGCCTATGTGCTAAATCTACTACCACTTTTTCATCATCCATTACTTAGTATACATAATAATATGTAGAATACACGGTGTAATATTAATTTAGTAAATTATAATTTTGTGTCGTTTTTGCGAAATCGGAAGTGGGTGTTGTAATTTTTTTATTTCTTCTTCTTTTGTTTTTCCATCAAAACCCCTGTGCAGTGTTATTTAAGGTGAAGGTGGTGAGATCGTCGTGCATGGTTTTGTACCTACGTTCCTGCCAACGGTTAATGAGAAGTCACATATGCAGAACAGATGGTCAAAGGTAAATGTTGTGCACGTAATAATCTCGTTTGCAAATGTTTCTGTTCGTCCTATTCGATCGGTTTACTATAGGGTGGTTATGAGACGAATAAGTTGAGCACAGATTTTGCTACCATCTCCAAACGAAGGGATGCCGAGTACGCGTATACCCGTACCTGTATATGTAATATGTATAGCTGTTGTGGGAAATGGGAATTTTTGATTTCTATAAAATAATACGTGAATTATTATTTTATTCATACCCATGTCTGTTTAACTTGGGTTAAAGGACCGTTAGTCCGGATTAGGATTTACGATCGTATACAGTCACAGAATGTATACTTAATTCGTTATTTAAGTTTTTTTTTTTTAACGCCCAAGGAAAAATGTCCTCTTGGGTTAGTTTGATAGATTTTCGGAAGTGAATGCATTTATATTTACCAGTGGAATTATTAACGAGAAAAAGCAAAAGATGAAGACAAAAGCCATGACCGTATGTTAATCGTGATTCTGGTATTCAATCTCGTAAGGTGAAATCTCAGTGTTGGTTTTGGTCTTATTTACAAGAGTTTTGCTATTATCGTTGGTTAAATTTAAGTATACCAAATTATGTCCTTTCAAAATAAACAAAAATTCTAACTTAGCTTACTACAACGTACCAGCAAATGATTAGTCTGGAAGAAAAAAATGGAATACGTAAATTGGTACCGAGGTTACCACGAATATTCAGAGGCGAAGCTAGAAATAAAACTTCTGAGGAAGACTGAAGGTCTTATCGCTTTTTCTTCGATGAAAATAAATTTAATTATTTCAACTTTTTCTCAAACGCGAATATTTTCGAATTTTCTTCTAGGAGGAGAGCTTCACCAGATTTTGACGAGTCTCAGCCCTCAATCACATCTTCAGAGTTTTACCTTTGTAAATATCGCAGATTACTCGAGTTGCTTACTGTGAACATTTTACAAATTGTGTATGTTTTTTAGCAAATTTTGCGTTTTTTCTTCGTTTTGCAAAAAAAAAAATTCATTTTCGATATAACTTACGATGACTTTGTGTGGTTTTAGACGACAATTTTTTCATTTTTTTAACTGAAACTCAAAAGGGATCATTTTGATAGCCTAATTAAAGAATAGATAAAATAAGCCATGAGAAGTGCAGAAATAAATGCAAAACTTGATCAATTTTCAATCAATAAATTTTGACATTAAGTAGATAGATGGAATAGTTTCATAATTTAGTAGAAAAATTGTAGAAAAATATTGTTTAGAGGGGGGGCAGACACGTTTTTTCCTACTCCTCTTGCGTACTCCCATAATTTAGCTCTATCTCAAAAATTGCAGGGCAGACTATCTTGGAGGTATAAATTATGAAAAATCTAACATAATAGTTTGAATTCAATTTTTCGAGATTTCGTGGTTTACTGACCACCCATTATCGTGCAAAATGTGCATTATTTTGAAAAATTTGACTTTATTTATAGGCATTTTATTGCGATTATGCAATATTGTCTCAATAACCCATACTCTCCCACAACGACACTTACATAATCTTCACCGGACTCATATTCATGATCAAGTATTGATATGATTCATATTTCTGTCTATTACCAGCTAATAATATTTCATACCTCCAGGGCATTATACCGCTTAATTTGAGAAACACTGGTGTGTAGTATCAAATTTGGTAATGTTCCTATCTTAAAATATTCCATTCGCAGGGCATTGGAAATACTTTTTTTTTTTACTCATCTCTAATTTCAGAGTTGGACACTATTGCCATAAACCAATATATGTACCTAATATACCTCATAATGAAAAAAAAAAAATTAAATTAAAAATTAAAGCAAGTAAAACATTTTTCTATTCGAAATTATTTTTACCAACACAAATGGAATTTATTTCATTTTGAAACGTCAAATAGTTATGGTGATACGAGTGAAGAAAAATATTCAATATTAGGCATCTGTTGGAAAAACGTATGTCAGCCACCAGTTTGGCATCTTTGAGTACACTCGGCTACGAAGTTTTAAGACGAACGAAAAGGGCCTAAAAAATAAAAAATGGGCCCATGGATCGAAATAATTCTTTGGTTATTTTCAAAAAGTTGATAAGTATGTCATTTTTTGTCATATTTCGAGAGACTAAAATGAAAATTTACCTGCAAATGTAAATTCAGGAAATTATGTAAATTGCTATATGAAGGAGCGGAACCGTCTTTTGAGGGGTCTATTTTCAGTTAATCATAAGTGTAACTTGAAACAGCGAGTATATGGTTGAAAAATGCAGGGAGAGGGGAAAGATTCCATAATATATTAAGTTTTGGCAGATAACATAATTATCGTATTTTGGCAAAAAATAACTTGCAGTCAGTGAGAAATCAATGACATACCTAGGTAATTATTAAGTTTTATTAGTACTTATCAATTTTTGGCTGAGAGTTGAATGCTTCCATTGACATATGACGTATTTTCCAAAAATAAATTTAATGGTGAAGAATGATTAATTGAGATATCATATTTTCCAGCTTCTAGAGTTGGTTTTCTTCTATTATACCCAACGCTGAACTCAAAACTGCCAAAAAGTGATATGTGAACTTTTTGAAAATAAGCACAGAACTATTTTAGCAAGTAATCGATTTTTCAAATTTTTTTTCTAGTATAAACATTTGGAGAGTGCTCTCCAGCAACTGCTGGAAAATTAAAAAGTCCGGGCACAGTGGGAATTACCTCTTCTTCTCCTCTCTCCCGCCATTCGTGACGTCAGTTGCACTTGAAGGAAAAATAAAGACGTGGTTTAATTTGTCCAAATTCAACAATTTATTGTAAAGTTATTCTAAGGGCTAGAAAAAAAAATTCCAGCAACATTATTTCAATTGAACGCCGCAGCCTATTCCAGTGAATTTTAAAAAGTGTTAACACCCTCATAGCAGCTCGAAATAACCGCCCTAAAGGAAAATATATTTACGCGCCTACTTAAATTCGTTTTTTGCAACAAAGTTGCAGTTATTTTTTAAAAGTTGTATAGGTCGCTTTCCCTAATTACCTTTATTTATTAATAACTTAAAACAAAGTTGTTTTCTAAAGACATCAACATCTTATTTTACAACAGTTCTTCCTGGAGACAAATACTTCAGCAACATGATTGTGGAGCTCTACATGAATCTCCGTGAACGTTGTTTGCATGAACTTTAAACCCCCTCCATATAATTTCGCGTTAAATTTAAATTCTGAAAGTCTACTTACCTGGCTGTCAAAAAATAGTGACAACTTTTTGGGTTTACAAAAAAAAATTTTTTCCCACCAAGCAGTCATAAGGTGAACACCCTGTATATTTAGATGAGATGTTGTTAGATATCTGCCTAGTCAATCGAATAGCGTATATTTTATGTAAGCTAAAATTTGTGCAACAAAATAACATATAGGTCCATCAGTTACCTGAAACAAAATTTAGCACCAACCGTAGAAATATTGTTCCATACCAGAAGATACCGAGTTTTCCATTGCTAATAATTTAATTTTCTGTCGGTGCCTCACTTCACGTCGTTCTGTCATCGCTTTCCACAACCTTGTAGAAACACCTCCTGCGAATGAATGAGCAATATTGTTGGCTTGAAATTAATTAGACGTCGACGGTTACCGGTTACGTCTGTAAATTTAATTGGGGAAACAAAAAAACACCAAAAAAAAAAAAAAAAAAGAAAAAAAAAGAAAGAAAAACGCACCAGCAAGTTTTTGATTTTCGTGATAGGAGATTGTTATCGTCTCGCCACCTTCATGGGGGGTCCAAACCATATAGGTACGTTCTGCTGGAATGTTCGTAAATTAAATCGTACAATTTTGTTCCGCAGACACTATGGTTATACAGAGATTATTTGACAAATTTCATACGTTGTCGCAGAAATCTGGTAAAAGCCTCCTCGGATTATATATGAACCTACAGTAGGTACTCTAGTAGGTAATCGTGGTCATTAATACCTTATAGGTTTATAAAAATTTCGCTGAATTAAGTCATGAAGTATTCAATTTATTGCGTATTTTGGTCTGACTACGTATCGTATTCGGTCAGAAAGCGGTAGAAGTGGGTTTAATGCTATTTGAAGATATATCCTGGGTCATAGAATGCAAATTAAGTAAGTTTCTTATATCGTGTGCAGAAAAGCTGATATTATAGCAATAAATGAATCTTAAATTGTAATCGTAAAGTTATGATGGGTTTTTGAAGGAGTTTCCTATACATATAATGTTGTAATTTAAAATCAGAAGAAAATCAATTCAAACTATAAATTTTGATTGGTTTTTTGATTTTTTTTTTTTTATACAAATTAATTTTTGAATAAACCTATGCACTGATTCGGAGTTTAAAATAAAAAAAATTGTTAATTTTCACCATTTATAAAAAATTACCAAGGTGAATGGAAATTCTAGAAATTAACACCGTTATGTTGGAAAATGTGGTGAAACAATTTTTGTCACGACTTCAGTGCATGCTGTATGAATATGATCTGAAGGAAAATATGGATCTCATGTAATACCATTTTAGGGTAAGTGGTATAGGAATATTAAACGTTATTCGATGTTAAACTATAGTAGTTGATTCATGTGTGAGGGGCCAGGCACCACAGTAATATGCTTCAAAGGTTTCAGAACTTCAATTCACAAGTTTAAAAAAATACTTCCCCTCATTTTTTCATAATTTTCATCAACTATTTGGTAGATAGATATACGTTAAAATTCTAAAATTACCTAAGGGTATCACAGATGTAGATGTATAGAAGAATTCTCAAGGTTCCAAAGACTGCTGGATAAACCAACAACAAATTCCCTCAAATAGTTGAGAACTGCGAACTTATCAGTGAAACAGAAAGAAAGATCGAGTACTTTGGCCACGCCATGAGAGGGAAGATAGCCTATACAAGCTTCTCCATCACACATTGATGGATAAAATCTAAGGAAAAAAAGGCATCGCATGTGTGGCATCTGTGCCATTACGGTACCCACAGTTTGTCCAATTATAAAACCATATGGGTAAGGTATCAGTTTTATAATCGGGCTAATGTAGAGATGCCTTGATCAATTCCTAATCATGGCAACTCACATGGGTGCCACCCATCAATGGTTATGGGAATTGGTGGTTGTGCTATCTCTCGGACAGGTCCGGTACTGTTTGGCAACATGCCCACCTTTTCACCCCATTCAGCTAATACCGATTTGAGTAGAGTGGTGGTGACAATGGTGGGTTGCAATGGCCAACAAGGTTTAGGCATCCCTTACCTATCTGCCTCATTCATTTCTCACTATTGTATTGTTGATACTAGGGGAAGGTAGGTACCTTTTCTTGCACAGTAAAGAGGATACTTTGATCTTGCGAAATTTTAGTGCTTATCAAGGCTCTTTCAAATATGTACCTAATGCGTTTCACAATAAATTTGGTCCAAACGGAACTAATCAAGTAAATAAGGGCTCATTCGATCATACATAATAAATACTAAGTGTAGGTGTGCGTGTAAATGTATCCAACACCACACAATATCAGAAGGAGTAGCATGTTCTTCTCATATATATATATATATATATATATATGTGTGTGTGCCTAGCTCAGTATGAAATTTGGCAGTACAGACAAAATGTAAAACCACTAATCACCCATTGCCCCACTAAGTGTATTTAGTCTCTTGCACTTACCTACAACAATTCAACTCAATTAGTTCTCAATAAATTTCAGTTTGATTTGAATGAAAGAAGACTGAAATAAGAGAGTGTCATTTCCTATGTTCCTTCATAACTGTGGTCCAAATGGACCCACTCTAGTTAGTGAAATCTTATTTAATATAGGTAATGCGTAATACAATACCATGACGCATGCACGCCATCATATGATAATTAGTTCTAAAAATATTCCAGTGTTTCTGCGAAAAGTGAATAAAATTGGAACGTTTCATTTGATTTTCCATAGACTCATGTTTGGTAAGGTCTCGATATATTTTATAGTTTAAGTTAAAGATGGATAGATTTCAGTCTGTGGATTCCTAAATTACCGAAAATTTTTTAATCTTATACACAACACCTACTTACAGTATAATATGCTCATGCCTGTTATAAATTTTCCATTACGAATTCCCAAACCCAAGACACACGATCAGCCTCTGCACGCGACATAGTTCTTGCCAAATTAGTCGAGGAGAGTGTAGGTACCATAAGCTCAGGTCTATTTTCACTCGCTTATCTGCTTTCGTCGCATAATGAAGGTTCTGCTGCGCGCCAACCCTCTTCCAATTTAGCATCCCAAAGGCCGAATAGGTACCAACAATTGAACGTCGAAATGCGTGTAAATTAAATTCTCACGTTACACATATAGGCTAGTGGTGCTGCATCTGCCTCTTCTGTATCCATGTGGATATAACAGTCGCAATTATGAAGCCAGCATAGATACAATACACAATGGCTTACAGGTAACACCCCAAAAGCGATGGAAATCGCGTTTAATTTCACGTACTCGGGTATCAAATTTTTTTTTTTTTTTTTTGGTTTGTCACGGCAACAGCGGCGCCCATGACCAAATTTTTTTTCTTCACACACACCTTCTTTTTTTTTATTTCTTTTTTAGCAGTTTTTTTATTTTTTTTCTTACTCCCATGCGAAGCAACGTTTAATTTTAAATCCATTAATTACGACAAACGAGCGATATAAATGAGTTAGGTGTGTGTATGTGTGTCCAAAACTATGTGGTATTTTGAAAATGTATGATTTCTGCTACGAGGACGAAATGTTGGAGAGCATTGTTCGTAATATTTGAAGGATACGTACACGAAGAGGTGCCATTTACACTGCTCGATCATAGTGGCACCATGTAATCCATATTTTTTCTAACGATACGACGACATCCAAACATAAAAAAAAAAATTCGTAACACAATTTGAACTTAACGGAAATTGTTTTTTTTGTTTTTTTGTTTTTTTGTTTTTTGTTTTTTTTTTTTTTTTTTGTATTTTTTGTTTGTCGAATATAAGTTACTCGAATTCACGTGTGAAAATTACAAAATAAAATTCCGATTGTTGCAAGATGGCATATAGTGGAGAAATTGAGAAGCAGAAATGGAGAGAAAAAAAGCGACAGCGACGATTAAAAAATATATATAGGTATAATAACGTATGTATAATATACATAAATGAACAGAACAGAAAAATATTTAACGTTATTACTGTCGGTCGTAAATAAACGTTCTGAAGCCATGGGAAGTTCTTTTTTCGTCCCGACTCCGTTGCCCCTGCCTACCCTTTTGCTTAGCCTATTTGGACCAAGTTCATAATCGTGCTGCGCGTCTTGCAACTGGTTCGGTGTAATTCAACATCAATCGAATTAAATTAATATACGAAAGTCGCTCGTCCATTCGATGATATTGTGTAAAGCTGGATTAAGTCCGAGTGGATATGCGGACGTATAGGCAGAGAAAGAAAAAAACGCAGTAAAAGGAGAATATTATTGGTGACCCAGGAGCTTATTATTATCCTCCACCATAACAATTTAACGAAGAATTTAAGAAGATTTTTATGCGGAATTCGTAGACCGATGCACTTTGTACGGATTCAAGCCCATAAATAAAAACTATCATTGTAAGCTTTTGCTATATGTTTTTTTGTTTTTTTTTTTTTTCGGCATTAAAACATAAAACTTCCACCTAAATACAGTCGGTAGCTCTACCTATACCTCTTCACATAATAACCTAAAAGTCTATCACAGGTAGATACTGAAAAACACAAATCTTTTAGTTGGTGCACTTATTACACTTGTGGACTTTGTGGTATCTTTAAGAATGAGTGCTCATTTTGCCTTCAGTTTCGAGAAAAATAGTAAATTTGAATTTAGTCTAAGTTTATTTGCAAGGGCGTAGCTGAAAAATTTTTCAGGCAGGGCAAAGAAAATTTTATCAAAGTAGAGACGACCAGCTAGGGGGCCAACAGGCAGTGCCATAGCTAGGAATTTGACGCGTGAGGACTAGTCAATATGACGCCCTCAACTGCAGCAGGGCTGTACTCAGAATTTATCTCTAGAGGAGGTTGTATAAAGTGACGAACAATTATTTCGCGAGTGGAGAGAGAAGAAAAAAATTTCTGGTGTTTTCTGGATTCTGCAACATTCATGTATACAGGGTCGTTTTTGTTTTTTTAATTGATGGGGGAGTTTCCAATAACTTCGGTGGGTAAATGAGGCTTTGGCTCGCAGCGTTATTATTGTATAAATAGTTTGAAAATTAATTTTCGTTGGTAATTTTTCCACTACTAAAACTCAACCACCTGTGAATGAGTATCCCTTGCCCCCCCTGGTTGCACCACTAGTAAAAAGCAAAGTCGGAAGTTCAGTCATAGTCCACTTTATTGGCTGTGCAAAAAGCAGTCATTGAAAAAATTTTCTAAATTTTCTAATGAAATTAACATAAAGAAATTTATAATATTTTCAAGATAAAAAATATTACCCATAGTCAGGGTTACCAATTTTGGTAGATGAAAATACCAACAAATAAAGTATTTTTTGTTTTCATTACTCTCAGTCCACTTGCCAAAATTTGCTACTTTTAAGTTTTTGCTGGCTTCACTCGCATTTGAAAAGGTCCCCAGTAGTGTTTTATATTTACTTACTCTCTCATTCCACCCTCTATATCGATAATACCGGCAACACTGATTAAATACTGGCACTGGTATTTCCCTTTTTTTTTGTACCGACTGTAGTGTCTAAATACTGGCAAGTTAGCTACCCTGCTCATAATTAGCTTTTATTAAATAAAAATTTTAGCTTGCTTGAGCAAAAATAAGTAGATTTTGTTGGAAAACCCACTTCAAAATCATGCTGGATAGCCTAACTTTCTCATTATTTCTTCATTTCTACATATCATCGATATTAAGGATAAAGAAAAACATCCACATTTTTCTCTTTTTTCACTGGCTTCTTTTTTTTTTTTTTTTTTTTGCAAAAATTGGGAGGCAATTACCTCCTGCCCCATGCTGGCTAAGTCCTTGGTTATTTGCCAATTGCCACAACAACTAACATACAATGTTTATTTTCATATTACATGGGGCAATGAGTGATTGAGACAAATGGGTGTGCTTGTCATGGCTACGCCCACAAGTCCCGTGCACACTAGCGATACGCTAGGAACTTGACATGACAAGAGATACTGGGCTGAGGCGACGCTAATAGTTGTTATACAACCAGAGGTGCGTGCTGAGGTGTGTGACAACTCTAATATTTTATTCGTCCTTGGGACATTAAACCACATAACTTAAACTCCCACCTCTACAGTGCTTGCGCACTTGTCAATCACCTAGTGGGCGGCCAGTGGACATATAGTCCACAAACAACCTTTCTGCGCTCACCGCTTTATTTCGTTAGTACTGCCATTTTGAATACTGAGCTAGGCTCACAAACACTCTCGCTCTTTTATAGAGCATGCAACACCTTATTGCAGTTGTGGTGATGAGGTGTGCGCGCATACCTATACCCACATTACCCAATTGTTAATTTTTGATTGCTTCTGTCAATTTTGAAATTTATAGACTAAAATTTATCTCACAACGGTTGGATAACTTTTCTCAAAAACTCCTTCCACAAAGACAAGTCCTACCTACGCTACTGAGAAACGGTGAAATTTACCAAATAATTACAAGATCCTGCCAAGACACTTTTCCTAAAATCTATTGGTAGGTACCTAACAAAATACGGCTTGGAAAATACCTCTTGCCTGACAACCTTCAGAGGGGCAATATTTTACTGCCTACAAAATACTACTGTGTGACATCGGCCATACTGTATGTATAGGTAGGGAGTTAACTGGTTCGAAATGGAAAATAATGTCTTTTTACCTTCAAACGGTCCAGCAACTTTTTTTCACCTTCTTTTTATTCCCAGTTTTTTCAGACAAAGGCGTCAAAGTGAATATTTTGAGCGTTTACGTTTTCCTCTCTTCTCTATAGCAGGTATATTTTGCAACCGTAAGTAAATAAATGGACGAACTCTCCTCTGACAAATAATAAATCCAGTTTACCTACCTATGTGAAAAAAAAAAAAAAATTCATCGTATTGTTGGTGCAGACGAGGAGCAAAACCGCAAGAGAGTACCGACAATGACGATCTAAAAAACTAAATGAAAATAATACGATTTCCGTTATCCGTTGAAAAAAAAAAAGGGAAAAAAAGGTAAGTAATAAAAAAAAAAAAACTGCTATAGGATTGAATTAAATTTTTATATCGAAACAATACGTGAGTAAAGGAAAAGAAAAACAGAGAACGTACGTTATCAAGATTGTATGTTTGTTCAGTTATAGCTTCGTATTTATTACTTGGGGGCAAGCATTGAAGAAAAAGAAGAAGAAGAAGAAGAAGAAGAAATCGGACTTACCTATATATGTTGGATGTAGGTACGTGAGTAATTACTGGACTGTAACGAGGATGTACAAGTGTGGAAGAAAATAAATTCTGGTCTTTCAAGTTCCAGTATACCTACGACTGAAATACGAGAACTAAGTAAAATATATGTATTTGTGACTTTTTTTTTTTTTTTTTTTTCTTAATTAATAACTTGGCTAACGAGTGACACCTGTGAGATGCGAGACCAACGTATTGCAGACACGACAGTACGAAGGCCCAAAATTCACCTTGAATGGCGAAAAAAATAAATATAGGTATACCTACTTGGACGGTGAAAAGATTCAGAAAAATTTTATTGTTAGATTATAGTCGATTAGGTTACACGTTCCACGAATTACCACCATCACCATTTTGAGGTATCACTTAGCCATACTGTATATTATAATAATTATGTACCTATATAGGTAGCTAGTGGCGATTTAACATGCATTCTTGAACCGCGAATAAAATGAAGTCTGTGTGGTGAACCGGTGGACCTTCTGCGCCACCCTTCGTTTTAGTAACCAAATCGACTTTGCCGAACCAATGATAAAAGTTGGACATTTTTCGAACGATTTATCAGTTATGACCGACGCTGACCGGTAAAATTAGTCACGAGTAAAGTGATTATCAGTTAACCATATCTGATAAAATTGTCGAAATTAGTCACGACGAACGAATAAATTATTCGTCAGTCTTCTTGCTCGAAAGATTACATCAATATACCTACACTTAATCGGGTGTCGAAGTTATGCGCTGTCATTCATTTCCTAAACGTTATTGATGACCGTCTAAAATACACAGATTATCAGACTGGGGGGGGGGAGAGGGAGACGTGAGATAAGTCTTGTTAGGCGCAGACAGATGTTCAACATAATAATGTCTAATTGGGCGGAGCCTAGAAGGTGAAGCCATCCTTCGCACCTTTTTGGCAAATCTTAAAAATACTACTTCTCCGAAACCAATATATCAATATTTTACATGCACATTTTACATTATTTCCCAGATGCGACGTCGCAAATTTTAAGTTTATACTTTTTTTTTTTAATGTGTAAACATTCTTGCTCTCTAGTCTGCTTCCTCCCGGGTGTAAAAAAATATTAGATACAAAAAAGTTGAGATTGCATAAAAAAAACTGCACGGCGCACTGTCCAGTTTCGAATTCTGTTTGTCACATAACACACATACACACACTCACAAGCAGACATCCATGGCAAACTGGCGAAGCTGGCGGTGCGTTACATGCATGCACACATACAAGCTAGATACATATTTATCATGTTTCAGCTACACATTAAATATGTGAGGGGAGACCCTCGCACACCTTTTTTTTTTTTCAATTAAAAGTTATCGAAATTATTTGAAAATATCTATTTTATACGAATATGTTTCGTATGAATTAAATCGGTCGTTCTTGTGTGAAAATGTTGCCGACAAACAAACATACATTTACTCTTTATCATAGTGTTAGTACCTACTGAAGAAGTAACTTCGATGCC
This sequence comes from Ericerus pela, assembly GCA_011428145.1. Lineage (NCBI taxonomy): Eukaryota > Metazoa > Arthropoda > Insecta > Hemiptera > Coccidae > Ericerus > Ericerus pela. Next base: position 822,443 of record WOFM01000198.1, on the reverse strand, counting down.
TATAAGTTACAACTGAAGAATCCTCAATTAGAATATATACCTAAATCAAAATAATAAAACAGGCGGATTTTTACCTGCTCTTCCAGCATTAATTGCAGCTGCACTAGTTGTAGCTATAGTGTGGCAACAAGTTTATACAATGCTTATAATAATAAAAAAGCAAACGATGAATTGGTTGAAGAGCGAATAAAAAGTAATAAAACAGAAAAATAAAATTTATGCAATGAGTTAAACAGTAAAATCGCGGACTTTATAAATTATCACAAAAATGTTCAACTGGCTGAAAAGAAACTGGGAAAAGGGTTTTGTTGAGACTAGAAGAAGAAATATTTAGGGTGAAGTTTGTTATTATCTTCGGTAATATTGTTTATTGAATTGTAAACAACAAAACTACTACGACATATTCCCCAATCTTTATTGGGACCTGATTGAATCGGTTCTTCAAACCGAAATCTTAAATTAGACGATTTTCCAGATAGTGCAATACTAAAACCCATTTGAAATAAAAAGTAAAAAAATTAAATTAATTTTGCTGAGCCACCTAGTGGTAAACAATTTTTCAAAATATATAAACAAAGGTGACCACATATAACTTGATCAAAATTTTGTATTTTATCAAAATTATAAAGTACTATTGGATTTTACACATATATTGAAATATTTATTCAATTCACTCGGTGGTTTGATACCACAAGAATTAAAATAATCAATTAGCTGATCTTTTTTGTGTAAAAACAAACCTAATGAGTTCCTGATCCAACAAAGTCATCCAAATTAATTATCATATTTTCATTTTTTTGTATTTTATCTGGCAGTTGATCTTTCGTATAAACACCTCTAAAATAAGGTATTTGTAAATCTTTTCCATATTTTATCAATTCCATATCTGATAAAGGTTTAATTGGTATGTTGCGAAAAATATGTAGAAGCCCTGATTTCTTTGCCTGTTTTATTTTATTTTTTTTTTTTAGGATCGTGTGCATTTGACTTAACATTATATTTTTATGTGGGTTTTCGAAGAAAATCTATTTATTAAAATCGATGTTTTTTCAAGACCCAGGGTCGGGGGTAGGTTTGTTTTTTGTCTCATGACTCCAGGAAAGGTACAGCACTATTAGCTGAAACTCATCCACTACAATAAACATAAAAGCCGTTCGTTAAAATTATTTCCCTGATATTATTTTGCCAATTATTCTCTTATATATTCGATACGCATGTTCTACTACCCACACGAACACAGAAACAAAAATTGTTCGTTACTTCCCCCAAAACAATGAATTTTACAGTGTCACTTATAGGTATGCCAGAAAAAATCTGAGGCCAGCATAAGACAAAGCGTCGCAAAACGACGCTTCATGGCTTCTATAATATAATAGTTACATACGTACGTTAGTTACTATCAAACACGATACATAATTACTGCGATATTTATCCGACAGTCATGAAATTTTGTACACTGGCTACTGAAGCTCACTAAACCTTAATACGACACTTTTCTTTCGTAGCTGACACCTTTAAAAATTTTGCTATCCACAAAATTGCAAAAAATTGAGAAAAAAAACAGGAAAGAAACAAATAAAGATAAAATCAGTGCGGTAACATAAGCCTTTTTCGATTTCAAATTATGTGTAGGTTTGGATATTGAACTCCATTTACACAAAATCTCAGGTAGTCGTATTGAGGCACAGGTAAGCTCTCGGTTCACAGTTCACCTGCGTAGCATACGCGTGAATAGAGGAACGGCAACCTATCGTTTCCTCTCGCCTCTTTTCTCACCCGCCACAAATTAAAATCCAAAATCCAAACTATCCTCTTTTTTTCTTTGTTTTTTTTTTTTTTTTTTTCAATTTAATAGGTGCCCTGTAGACCTAGACCGACGCCACAAACCACGCACACGACTATGTTAATTAACTTCAGAAATAAATAAAAAAAATAAAAAAATAAAAAAATAAAAAAAAAAAATCATTTTAGAATACTTGGCTGTAATAATCACTCTGTACGTTCCACCCATGTATTTACGTAAACCTTTTCCCAAAATTGACGCTAAGCCGTACAAATGGTCCTACTTTTTTTTTTTTTTTCGGTTGAAAATTTGAAATCGTAAAATTGACCGCTACTTTTTTTTTGGGATTCGATGGAAGTATATAGGCCATTCATCCTACGTGGTGTATACATACAATTACCTTTTTTTCTTTCTTTCACACTTATACTGTACCGTATATTGGACCTGTTCGAAATATCGAAAGAGCCACAGTATATACGAGGCGAGACAATAATTTAGAAATACTACATATTACATATCGGCGTTACTGACATAAATCTCTTCCACAAGAAGCCCACGCCCCACAAACACTACAGAAACGTCAATACCACAAAATCTGAGTCGGTATAAAATAAAAAGAAACCGCTGTTTAAAAAAATGTATACATATAAATATTAAAAATTTTACGCTTGTGAAAATGAAATCGAAATTAATTGCACTTTTTTTTCCCATCTCCTTTTTTTTTTTCTATTTTTTCCCTCGCAGGTGATTTAATTTCACCGACGCCGAACATTAACCGGTTTACAAATGAAAAACGGATAAATTTTTGAATGTATCTTCCTTCATAGATATACCTCCATATATTGTTTTTTTTTTTTTCTTTCAAAAAATCTACTCAAAGGAAATACCCGCATGAATTTCATATTCGTTGCTAAATTCTGCTTCAAAAAGAGGGGTTTGTGCACTAATAGATGATAAATAAAAAGGTGGATGTGGGGTTCACTTAAACATAAATTATTTTCACCAGTTTCACGACCATTATCATGTGTCGTCAATAGCGGATATCTGCGAGAGTTGGTAGCCTACAATACTCTTGCCCAAATAGGAACGACAAGATGTCATAGAGACATTCACAATTCACAGTTAATATGAAAAATGTAAAAATATTTTTATAAACAACAAATTTTGATGTTGCTCATGCTGCTCTGTAGTGAAACTCGGTGAATCTTTGTCATTTCCTTTCTACCCTGGTCCATTTGCCCATTTGACGTCACGTTGTTTTTTATTTGCAATAGAGTATATATGAAGTACCTACTGAGCAGAAGGTACCTACTGCGGTGTGCTGCAGCATTTCAGCATTTGCTGAAAAAATGCTTGACATTTCAAAACATATGTTCAATAATGAGCGTATGCTCCAAAATAAGCAAATTTTCGAGAACTTATGAGAATTTTCAATAAAATAGTTTCGCTTTCTGGCCTAAACTAACGAATACCTACTTAATAGGTCTACAAAAAATCAATTTTAAAAATACACATTTATTATAACTATTATAAAAGTAAATCATTGTGTGAAATCTGGCGCATTCACATGGCTGTTTCCCCATATTACATTTTGTTTTCGAGCGAGAACCTACACAATCTAATGAGCATCCATAAAGTCTAAATTTTATCTTCACTTAACAACACACAGAACACCGAGACAGAGTAAGCCTATTATTATTGCAACTTGTAAGTTTACGACTGATTACATCTCGTTTTAAGAGGAAATATTAAGTATGCTCTGGCATTCTGAGCAAATGCTGAGCATGCTTGAGCATTGTAAGCATGAGCATGTGCTGAACAAATGGCTGAGAATACTCGGCATTTGTCTGTCATTAATAAATGCTCGAAAATTTACCATCATTTGTATGAACCATAGATAAATAATAGTGTGTTTACATACTTACATACTTCGTATACAAATGAGAAATTTTCACATTTTCTCCAATACCCACAATACTTCATTTTTGCTAAGAAGTGCGTAATGTCAGAATCACCTATAAATGTTGCGGTTGGTTGGGGAAAAAGGAAAAGGTATCGATGCACATTGTTGAACAGTGATAAGCCTCATTTTGTAGAGTAAAAAAACATCGAGTTTCGAGCAGACAAGTGTGCATATGGTTTATGATGTCACGCACTTCTTAGCGTGAACAGAGTACATATCAGGATCAGGGATAGTATAATCTACACTAGAATTTAATATTCTTCATTTTTGATGTATAAAATACAGAATATAAATAAATCGATAATTCTTATCAATGTTATCATTACTTTGTCACCGTATCAGTATTATTTTCTATGAATTTTACATATTCTACATATTCTACAAGAAATTGGGTATTCTAATTTACATATTCTACATGCATAATATACATGTATTCATAGAATTCAATTCTAAATCGCCGTCTCTGATCAGGGTAGGTGTTCTTGAAATTCATAGCATTGTGTTACTGTGCTATGAAAATTTTGCATCATTCTGAGGGCAATTCTGTCAAATTTGGCAGACTCAGTTAACTTACCAAACCAAATATTTCTGCCAAATTTGAAGAATATCTACGAACCAGAATAGCCCTCAGAATGATGCAAAATTTTCATAGCCCGGGTAACATAATACTACCATGAATTTCAAGAACACTCACTCAGAATGTGATAATGATTGGTAATATGCACATTCGCTGGAGCGCTAGTATTGCAGTTTCTTAATCTAGCCAGAATTTGATCACACATCGTCCAACTTTTTGTACGCGTACTTAATCACTAGGCCACCACGTTAATAAAATATGAGCCCGTTGGAAGATGTATGCGATTTATAAATTGGTTCAAACATTTATGACGACTATAGCGCTCACAATGTGCCGCGATTGCGCAGCTAATTGAAAATAGGAAACCAAAAAAACAGTCAAGTGACTATCCCGTGGTACAAACGGTAGCGCCGATAAATGCAAAAATTCTCTCAAATTGTTGAATTTTGAAATACGCAAGCATTTATACGTACGCATTTCCAATTATCGCTAGGAAGTGACAAAAAAAAAAAAAAAAAAAAAAAAAAAATTGGAATAATGGAAAATTATCAAACGTTGTACCTTCAGACCCGTATATCCTCGACAGTGGTTGAGGAAATTCGGTTAAAACGTTGAACCGAATGACTGCAGCTTTATCATTTCATATACACGAGCTACGACTAATACATAATAAATATAGGTACCGAGTTAGAGCACTGACTGTGAAATTTGATGAGCGTGTGACCGGTTTCTGTTGTTCATTGGCGTATAAAGGTACTTTCATCTTCAACTCGTCGTCTAAATCAGTGAGGCACGGCAACGCGCTTAGACGATTTTTTAATCTGTAAAAAACCGATCCGAACGAAAAATGAAAAGAATTCCTTTCACCAAAAATGAGAAGTACGAATTTTTGCTTTTATTTTAAACGGCAGATAGTGCAAATATCTAATCGGTTCTACGGATCAAAGTGGTAAAAGATTTCGGTTCATCAGGTACCTATCGCACCTATGTAGGTTCCTTTATACGTTTTTTCAGCTCGCATTTTAATAGTATTATTATATTCGATTTCTACCTCTAATTCCATTTCTGTATGTGTCTGTGTTTTATCTCGATTAAATACATAGGTGGTTTCCCAAAGGTATTAGCCTATGTTATACGGAGGTCAACAGCGCATACGTTCTTGCCTTCATCGTTATATGTATCGAAAATACACGAACAAAAAAGATTAGTATTATAGGCAAATTAAACCGAAAATTATGTATCTACTAAATTTCTAAATAAATACAAAAAAAGAAGAAAAAAAAGAACAAGTTCTGTAGTTCTAATTCTAAACCTGTCTCAGGATTAAGATGAGTTCGAAAAACGAAATACGAAAATAGTTTAAGCTCCAAATCATAGACAGAAAAATTGTTTTTCTTTAATTCTGAAACAGTTATCAATTTATACATCTACTTTGGTAGGAAGAGCAAGATAAAATATTTATTTTTCATTTTTAATATTATGGTTTGGTTTAGCCACTGTTAATAGACACATAATTGTTTAAGAGGTTGTAAGCTATCTATAAGATAGAAGCGGCGAAGATGCTGCACTTTCACAAAGTCATGTTGGCAACACTGTTGAGGGAAAATTTACATCACTGGTATGTGCAGGTTAGTTAACAGACATTCTGTTCATGTTTTTGTGGCAAGAAACCTTCGTCCCTTCTTACATTTTATTTTAAAGTGAATTTTGTGTTTGATTATAATGCTTAAAAACAATTAACTTGAATTTTGATGCTAGTTAATGTGGGAATAAATTGTCCTATTTCCTCCAATAATTTATAAAATAATTAGCAAATTTTGTGTAGATTGCGGTAATATTTAATTCCACTGATTTGACTGTCTTTATTTAATTTAAAAAATGTGAAACGATAAAAAATTCAAATCGCCTAACGTGGCCAACATACCTAGAGATAAGATGCCGCACCAGTATTTAAATTACTCATTGCAGAGTGATATTTTATTGATTAAATTTAATGAATAATTAAAATAGGTACAATCTTATATAATTTTCTTTTTAATTATAGTTTAATTTTAGTGAAAAACATTGGAAAAACCTATTGTGATTTTAAGGACTAAATAATATCCTTAGAAAACAATTCAAATAGATTTTTTTTTATTTTAGGAAGCTAAGAAAAATGATTTTATATGAAGTTATTCTTTAATTTTAATAGATTTTTTCCAACAATTTTGGATTTGACTTTTTTTTTTGAAATACATGCAAATTTCCATAAGCCATCTTAGCCACCACTACGTGGCATCTTACCCACCCAATTGGGTAAGATGGCCAAAATTAAAGTTTTTTAATTTTTTTTCATTACTTGGTTATTTTTGAATAATAATTTGATTGAATTGTAGCAAATAATGCATAAGGCCTTGAAGTATATGTGTGCCAAATGTAATCTCTTTTCAGCTCTCCTATTCAAATCTATTTCAAGTAATCAAAAGATACGGCATCTTTGCCTCCTTTACCTTATTATGTTGTGAGAAGTCCAAGATTTTTTGACGACAAAATAAAAATTATTTCAAAAAAATAATGATGACACAACATCATTACAAAATTAAAAGACAAATTTGGACCATATAATGTCCAAATTGAAACTCAAATTCAGAAGCAAATCATGACGACAGTAATTAAATTCAACTCCTTTTCAGACAATATTTAATCGTTTGTCAAGTCTTGTATTACAGAATCGACATATTCATAATCCAACAATTTTCTACAAAACAATTTGATTTAATTTGTTCGACTGGTGGCATGAGATGAATGCAGATGAATACAAATTCAATGGAAAGTAAAAACCCCAAAATAAAATGAATGCAGCCTTCATCTCGCTTTATCACATGTATTCTGCGCTTTGTCTATCGTACGCAGCCAATTTTATTTTACTTTATCATTTATAGTCCTTATTGTATGTCGATATATATATTTTCTGCCTTTTATATTGCTTGCTTGTATATTAATTTCCATGCTTTTCTATATATTATCAGCATCGCTTGTTTGACAACTATTAAGCAAACAATAAATGGAGAAACCTTGCCAACAAGAAGAACTGACTTGTATAAACAAATGCTATTTTTCAATCACTCTTGTTCTAATGATACCCGGTACTAGGTTCATTTTTACAAGCAGTCCTTCTTGTGTAGGCAGATAGTAGTAGGTCCAAATCTCAAGTTGTACGTTAAAGTCCTCGCGTAGGCAATTTATTAAGTATACCATCTGCGGATGTAGAATACTTCGAACCTGAATCTACCTTTGCAGACACTAGGACGGTAGTCGAACTTAGGCCAGGTTAGGTTGAAGCCAAAAGACAAATTAGAAATATTCTTTCATCATGAAGGATTAGTAGTGACGATGAAAAGTCATTTTTAAATTTGTCAATTACATATCGCACTTCAAGGCGATCTTTATGAAACACCTGTGAGGTGATATTTTAGTCGACAATACGATCAGATGGAGTTCTTAATATCTGTTAGGAGGAAAATTTGGTATGCTGCCGACAAACTTTAGACAAACTTTGTAAGAGATAACTGCATTGCTCTGTCAGTTAAAGGCCGTGTAGAGCCTTTTATTGCGCACAGTGGATTTGTATTTCATCTGTATTAGTTTTCCTCACCTCACTCATCTTTTCATACACCGAAAGCTCTGAAGCCTAAAGTTTCTAATAGGAGTCTTTTACAACACAAAATTACCATTTTTTATGAAGACAAACAATTAGGTGAAAACAATAGGATTTTCTTGTGGTTTCCCCTACTTGTTATTTACAATAGCTTTTTTTTATTATTATTATTTTTTTTTTGCTGCATACTTTGCTTTATCCGCTTTGTTGACATTGTAATTCTTTCGTAATTATAGTCTTTGACAAAATAATTCTGCTGTTCATTTTTGTAAGTTTTAATCCTCTTATGGATCAAAAACTTCGTTAGGCTATTCTGTCGACACTCAACGCTTGTCATACTAATTTGCTAACACATGAAGACAAGGTAAGCTGTATTCCATTGTGTCCGAGAAGGTTTAATTCAAAGTAAAAAAGAATTCAGCCGTAGGATTTTGACAAAGTTAAAAAAAATAAATTGTCTTGAAGTCAATTTTTAAGACCATTCGAATCAGTGTTTTGGCTACATGATGTTTTAGTTTTAGGACATTGTGACATCATTAACATTTAAACACCGCTACACACGAAGGTTGACTTTATGAGCCGTTTCATTTCGGACACCTCAATTGATGTCAAAATCATAAATTAGGAAAAATAGTGAATTTTCAGTTGGAAGCTTTGAAAATGCCGTCAAAAAGACTCGATTCTCTCATTTTGTACACCTAATTAAGCTTATTTCCAATTTTGAAGCAAATACATAAAAGCAGGAAAATACAGTTTATTATATAAATGAATATAAAACTGACAAAATTCGAATTGGGAGGAAAATGGAGGATGATCATGCCTATGCATATATAACTACAGAGCTCTAACTATAGGTATTTGTAATGATAATTCATAAAATTTCCAAATTATTCTTGTATGATATATTTCTCAGTTTACCTAAACCATTTCAAATACATTCCATTTACCTAATAATCTCCTGTAATAATAATGTCATCTGGGCAAGTTCAGACTTCTACTATGACATCACCATTACTCATTATTACTCTGCTTTTGTACTCCATTACATGATGTCATTTATTCTGCAACTCTGCACTATTTCAAATTCTCCTCAAAATTATAACTGCACCCTATTCATGTAATACGTATGTTATTTTATTAGCTTACTATTATGGTAATTAGTTATATTTTAATAACTTATCACAATGTATACTTCCCATGACACCATTGTAATTTTCACTCGAACTCCTACCCTTAGATCTTAAACTAAATCATTCTATTATTTCTCTTATATATACTTATTCATTCTTCTATTTCTTGTAATTATTAAAATACAAATAATATCAGGAATCATTATATGTGTTTTGTATCTTTTTGTAAAAACTTTACCATTATAGTATTTATTAAATTATCTAAGATGCATTTCCCAGGTATGATTGTTTTTCACTAGATAGGTAGGAATTTATGAAATTGACTGACATTTTTCAGTTATTATTAATAATCCCTTCAAGGATTTTAGTCAAAAAAGAATAAGGATAATATAAAATAATCATGCAATTTCAGGCGCGGTATATTTTTTTTTACCTATTGGAAGTTCATGTAAGATAGTGTGCAGCTAACATTCTATAGCCTTGTTACTCAAAAAGTTGAGGATGTACTTAGGTGAAACTACAGTGCTATATAATTACCTACATCCCTTAGTTACAACTTGATATACTTAGTTGAATTTTTTGCATGAGTGAAACTTTCAACAATATGGCATGCTTTTTTGAAAAAAGTCAAATGCGCACTCTTACACTAACATTAACTTACAAGTGCCTAATAGGCAGATGTGAGAGTGTGCATGATAAAAAAAAATTGTGTGTGACGGTACACACAGTTGAAGTGAAACTTCTATTAATTTTCATTCAATGTATCAATTGAAGTTGAATGGGCTAAGCTCTCAGAATCATGGTGATGCGTTTCATGACAATTTTTTAGTTTACTACTGTACGCAAAGAAGTTTCACTTCAAAATATAGAATTCATGCAAAAACTTGAGTACACTATTGCCATTTAATATGATATAAGTATGTAAAGTGAATTTTAAAGTCACAAATGAAGGACTTTGATGGTATATTGTTTCAGTATTAAAAATTATGAAAATAATGAAATTTAATTCAATACTATATGTTTAGAATAAATAGATTTCTGTTCCAAGGAGCCATGAAACAATACTATAACTTTAAAACTGGTTTTACAGTTGAAATTTCTCTTAAAGTGTCGCAAACTACTGCTTTCACCCTACCTATAAAAATAAATTCAATTTCGATATTCTACGAATCAACTTCGAAAAAAACATAGAATTAGGTGATCAAATTCGATCCATCTATGTTTTTTTTTGTTTTTTTATTATTTATTTATTTTTAATGTTTGCTCCCGGATAATTTCTCAATCTGAGAACCGAATTTGACGAACTTTTTTTTAAATGACAGAGAATAATTCCATGGTGGTTCAATTGAATTTTTTTTAGAATCGATGAGGTAGTTTTGGAGTTATCTTTGAATAAAAAAACTGCCAGTTTTAAAGTAGATAACATTGCCGATAACGCCAGAAACGAAAAAACATTGAAAAAAATTTTTTTCAAAAAATAGAACCATTTAAAACAAAAAAAAAAAACATAAAAAAAGTGAAAAGTAATTCTTTTAAAATTTCTCCAGTACGATCTAGGTCTATAGGTACTGGAATTATTAAAGTCGGCGCTCGTTTCTCTTAGGTACCGCATTTAGGCTTTATGCCTATACCTACTTACGTCAATTCCTTCCAATTTTATGACAAAACTTTTTAATTATCGATAACACGTTCGACAGAACGAATTTTTTAAGGTAGAATAAAAAAAAATAACAACAAGGTCTCGATTTCACCATTCAGATAAGCTTTAAAGGAAGTACGACCAAGAAATTGGGTATGAAGAATGCGGAAAGATTTTCGCTCAATCAATGCCATAGAATTTTTCATCGTCGAACGTTTGAAAAGTGCATTTCCTGTTTGCGTTTGAATGGCTGCAATTCGTGGCCCAGTTTCAAATCTTGTACCACTTTTTTCGCTGATATTTTTTTTGTCGTACCCATTCCACGTCTGGTCGGTAGCCTACAATCTGTAAATTATTGTCTACTTCGACACGATTGGGTGCATCGACAGAGACCAAGCTGAATGCATTTAGGAATGAACAAAAATAAAATAACTCTTTTATGCACTTGTCCCAGCACTTGACATTACGCTTCGTTTCCCTGTAAGACGAAACTAATTCTCATAGGTGTGTTGCACTCAATTAAACTGAATGTTTTTCGACTGTCGTTGTTACTTCTTATTTTAAAATTACGTAGCTATTTACAGTTAGTTTCTGAGGAGATTCTTTCTTTTTTTTTTTAATCTCCTTCTTTCAAACACAGATGTACGTACCTATATATTGAATTTTTTCTTTACCAATTAAGATAATAGCATCGATTTGACATTATTTCTTATTATCTTCTATTTTTTTTTATTTTTTTTTTTTTTTTGTGAAATTAATCTGAAGTTTGAGGTTTGAGATTAAGAATGACGAACATTCAGATTTTCAATAAATTACATAGTACGATATTTTTTTCTGGAATCTCGTGTGAAATTCGCAGAAAAGGAATTGAAGTGAGAAGATTACTCGAATGCAAGTAAAATCGATGATTCTTATTTCTCCTCGTGAGTGAATTTCAAAGATTCGGTTGTTTAGGAAGAACGTAAGGAACAAATAATTAATTCTTTAGTTATCCGCTTTCATTCTTATAAAAAATTGCTAGCTGTACCAAAAATTTGTTTTTCAGCGAAAAAAAGATTCCTGTTCTCTTCATAAAATATTTTGAAACGAATTACATCTGCGCAGATTCCAACATATTCTTAAAGTACGTCGTCTGTATTCACTTTGTATCACTTCTCCAGTCGCTGCACTGATGACAAGAGACGTAAAAAAGTCTAGCTTTAAAAAAATCGAAAATAAGATTAAGTCATCTTGCAATCCATCCGTTAAATGAAAAATTTACTCATGTAAAGGTTAAAGTAATGTAAGCTTATAGCTACATAACAGGTACCAACACAATGTTTATTTTACTCTTCACTAGTGATGCCTATCACCGACGTAAAAATAGTCGATAAAGGTATACTTAGTTGAAGAAAAGTCTACTATTTACTCATTACGTACAGGTAGCCTACATATCTGAGGGGCAGGGTGAGGAGTATTACAACTGACGATAATTTTACCGGGGGACGTTTTTGAAATTTTCGGTAGACAGATTTTTATCACCTCACATCGAAAGAAATAATTTTGATCTGTATATGTATTACCTATATGTCGATATAGGTATAGGTATGTCTATGTATAGTATGCCTGCACTGCATATATGTATATGGTCAATTATTGAAAATGAAGCCTTATATCTTTAGAATTCGTGACTTAAAACTGGCAAGAATTATAGCCCCTACCGATCAAATAACACTTACCGTCGATCACAGAACGGGTTCTTCGAGATCATCTCTGCGGCACTGCGCCTTAAATATGCGGATAGATACTTCCCGCGTTACACGGCGAGGTGAATAATTAGAGTAGCTTTTTTGGTACCTACGGTGCGCGAATAAATAAAGAAGACAATTCAGAAATTTTTCTGGTTGTTTCATTTATCTTTGCATTTCATGCGAGAACTGTATAATTTACAGACGCCAGTGTTATTTAGATATTATAAGTAGGTACTCTTATCGATATATATGCGCTGTACCAATGTACATGCCAGGTCAGTGGTTTCCAACTTTTTACGTGCTTTTCTTTAATTCACTAACACGTACATACGTACTTTCGTAATGGCATTTTTTTTACATGCTTTACGCCTTCGCAGAGATGGCAAAAATGAGAATGAATTTTTAATAAAGTTATAATTTAATATTAATATAATTTAATATGTACGTAATTTATTATTTTTATAATTATATAAATAAAAATTTATTTAATATTAATTTAGTATCTGTATTAAAGAAAAATTAATTCATTATCATTATCATAAATATTTATAATGTAAATTTTAAATGAAAATAAAATAAATTATAAATAATTTTTCATAATATATATACTAATTTATTTTTAAAAAATTACAATAACTACGTAATCTATTCAAAATCATGAAGTACCTTCAAATAAGATTAAAAAGTAAAAAATAAAATAATTAAATAAAAAATGAAAAAATAATAAAAAAATTGAACATAAAAGTAAAAATTAATTTTTTACAAGAACGATTTACCAATTAATTGAATCATACTTTTTAAAACATCAATTACTTTGAAAACAACCAAAAATTAACTACAGTTTTATATAATGTTGTGGGGACATCACTCGTATGAAGTGAAGAGGCTCGGACCTCCAATGATAATTGCCATCAAAAGAATGGCAAATATTTGTCTTCATGACGTTAAACAATTTCAGGAATACGTTTGATCATAATTACTTGTAGGCACGTATAAGTAATGGATGAGTACCAAACTGTGACTAATCTAACAAAGACGATGGTGTGACGATTCAGTACACGAACCAGTCCTCCATTTTATCTATAAAAGAAATGACGTATCAACCCATTCACATGAATCTACGCAAATACTACATCTGTATGTCTGTGTGTGTGTAAGTGAGCCCGTATATAAACTGTCTGGACTTGCACTAAAATTGCCAGTGTTTCCCCAGGTTTTGGCTTACCCATATGTTTACATATGAAGCGGCAGAACACGCAATATACCTGTTGATTACCTTCTGGTGAGAGTATCTTTTCCACGACAAGGTATTCCACAAATGTTAAACATATTTAATTTTTGACTAAAAAACAAAGCGTGGGCCCTATGCAACAAAGTCACTCGATAAATTATTAAATTTTATCTAAAATATCTAAAATCAATAAATAATATTGTTTCAGTGTCTAATTGTATAATATAGGTATCTTAATGAATGTGAATGGGTGAAAGGTTTTTGAATGGGATGAGAAAATATTTCACTAACAAGAAAGTTTTATACTTTGATAGAGTTTTGAAACAATAATTGAAGCCATAATGAGATAATTGTTTAGTATTCATAAAGATGACTGAACAAGATTTATGGTGTGTGATGATAAAAAAAAAAAAATAATAATAAGTAATATAAATTATATTTGCTAAAGACATCCTCCAAAAAATTTTAATTGATGATGTGTAGGCTCAAGCTTTTCTTTTTAGTCAAAAATTAAAGATCTTTAATGTAATTTAAAATTGTAGTTATTTTCAGTTGTCTTCAAAGTAATTGATGTTTCAAAAAATTTGGTTCAATTGCTTAATAAATCATTCTTGTAAAAAATTGTTTTTTACTTTTTAGTTCAATTTTTGTTTTGAACTTCTTAGTTTAATTTTTTTTGAACTTTTAGTTCAATTTTTTTTTAGATTTCAGTTCAATTTTTTTTTTCATTATTTTTTTTAGAAAAATTTTTTTTTATTTCTGTTTGCGTCACCTCCTGGAGTGTCATAAATCTCACACGCCCCTCTCACACAAAAGATAGTATATTTCGCTAGCTTTTTCGGACGCTATGAGTAGTACCAATACTGACCTAGTATTGCCAGGAAAGTATTCGGATGCTCATTATTGGTAAACTGTTAGCTGTTCGTACCCTTCCAGTTGGTTACATGACCGACTGACTGTTGTAACAGTAAACAAGGAATTATTAGGAAAAAATCTATTATCTGCTGACAAAACAGAATGCACTTAAAATTTGAGTTGTGATAAAATAGATCAGAAATTGGGAAATACCGAACAATTTTTAAAAATACTCATAAACACATTAGATCAAATTGAGCATTTCATCCAACTTTGTCATGTTATTTATGAATCTTCAGGCCTCATTTTATCTATTTGCCAGTAGAGAGCGTACTTCTCCAATCAAAAACCAGAAAACTATTTGGACGTTATACAGACCAGTTTTTACAATTGCCCAAAAAGCAGTAAGCAGGAAACTGGTACCTTTCAGTTCGCTGGTAACGTCCAAACAAAGGTAGTATGTCAAAGATGAAAACAGAGCTATCAGAGTTTTATATTATGCGTATCTAAAGCTGCGTACAAGGTCATGAAATTTATTTTTGAATGTTTTGGGGATATTTATTTTAACGCCATTAGGGCCACACCACGCGTGTACAATAACAAACATCCTGTTCCCGATTGGAAGCCTTTCGTCATTGAAGTGTTTTTGATCAGTTCATATGTATTTGATATTTGACAACACTAACTAACAATGTTTTTGATATATGACAATAATTTATCCAAAGTATTGGAATTTGGAGAAAATGTCGATACCTATTGATATGAAAAAATATCGATGTTTTGTACTACTAAAGAAATAATGTTGTAGTTATTAATTTTTTGAAATTTCATTAGTCAACTTCTGTATACTTTAAACTACGTTTATGTACGCTATTCTTGCGAATTTAAGGAGTGACATTACCAAATGTATTCTAAATTAGTGAACTCAAGGAAAACATTGAAAGTACGCAGAAGGTACATTCGAGTTGCCTACTTTCACATCGGAATGTCTTAACATTGAATAGTACATAAGGCTTATGGAGTTTTTCTGGTTGAGTACTGTACAGTAAAGGGTTATCATTTATCAAAATGTTTGCTTTTTCAGCGAAAATTTCGTCAGCAACCTTCAATTACTACTGTCAAGTTGGGGTAATGAAATGTCCTTTCACGCGAAGAATCCAGTATTCGAATCCCGTACTTGAAGGCAATTTTTTTTTCTCAAATTATAAAAGCGTATCTTTTAAAAACTCGTTTTTAACCAAAACTTATTTTAAATTTGGGAACAGACATGTCCCTTTCCAGATTTATCCATGGAAAAGAGAGGGTCACCCTTGTGGAAGTAAAAAAATTAATAAATGATAATATTGTAACGTATATTTTCGTCTATTTTTTAAATAGGACAAACAGATTCGTTCACACAGTCTCAAATACCAAAAATGTAGGTATTCGTCAATAATCCAAAAATCCTGTAGTTCTTTGTAAACAACCACTAAATTACCCGTATTTAATTTTATGAATATAGATATAATGTCTGTATGTTCATGACCTCATTTTGCCTGTCCCTCAATTATATCGCAAGTCAGCACATCCCCAAAATAACAAATCCCTACCTCACTTAGCCTATCCATCACGTACACATATATACCCCAAACGAGTATATAAAGCCTCAATTCGAAGGAATTGTTACACAGTGCTACCAGTTAGCTTTCTAATAGACAGTCTTTGTCTAAAGGGTTTAATGCCAGATGTTCAAACTAGTTTATAGTGTTTGAAATATTATTTAACGTACTTGTGTCGTACAAATTATTATTCTATTAAAAGTGTTAAATCAATCTTGTGTTTAAAATATTATTAAAGTCTCTCAATACGTTAAGGTCCACGATAGACGTGGATGATAAATTAATTATCTAAATTATTATAGAGATATTAATGCTTGTCCAGCGTTAAATATCTCGTGTATGGTGTAACACTGAGAGTGGTCAAAATCTATAAACAAACGACCATCTTTTGGCCCTTACAAATATACGTACCCGTAAGTTTATATTATCATACTTGGCGTTATGATAGTTCAACTTTTCATTAGGTACTACATAAATTTTAATTATTTTTATTGGCTCCCTCAACCCCTTTTCGGGTGCACCCAGCAATTTACTTGGTACTGTCAGTGTTACAGCCTTTCGCACTGTGGATGGCTAACATTACGCGTTTAAACAAAATAAATGAAGCAAAAAACTCAAAAAATTAATGTCACCTTTTCAAAAAATAAAAAATAAAATAAACTATTGTTTACCAAAGAAAAGAATGCCTCTATTTTAGGGGTATATTCAACTATGCTATCACGCCCCCTTCATCCCTCACCTCAAGTATAAATATAACTTTTTTTCCCCCAAATGAAGGCCAGTTAATTTCTTCTTAATTATCGTACTGCAAAAGAATTAGAATTTTTACATCTCGTATCTTATCAGTTTATTTATTATCATTGATTAGGCTATGGCAATGTATTACTGAGGGTTGAGGTATATTCTAATCGATTTAACCGATGTATTGACGTGTTCTCCCCCCCCCCATCTACTTACTTCCAAACTGATTACATTTTTATGACACTTGGATGTAAACCTTATTGAAAGTTATAAAATGAAAAAGCAGAGCAAAGTGTGCGGTTAAAAAATCGATTTAACGCTATCGAATACGATTTTAAGTTTGTGCTCGGACTACTTTTCGGAACTATCAACGAATCGAATTTTACGCCAATGCCAAATCAATGGGTTTTCTGCACAACTCACGCTCCTAATTATAGTTTCTTTAACAAGCTGAAGAAAGCTTTTTTCCACGGTCTAAAGATAATGTACGCGAAAGAAAAATCGGTAACGATTCATGCACACAAATAAAGACGTAAGGCGAAAGATGAACTGGGATTCCTCAACCTTGGTGTACGTTTGTAGGAACAGCGTTAAGACCATTTATAATCTTACTATGCAGATCTTAAAGAAAAAAAAAAAAAAAAAGAAAGAAAAAAAAGAAAAAAAGAAAAAAGAAAAAAAACAAGAAAAAAAACAATAGTAATAACAACAAAAAGCAGCACCGTTTATTGATAGTGATCATTTTTATACGCTATGTGGCTTTATTGTTTGCCTAAAAATTAGTAAGATAAATAATAAAAAGTAAAAAAAAAAAAAAAAAAAAAGCAAAATTTGTTTTTCATATGACAGAAACGAGCCATAAAACTCGCGGAGAAGAAGTTATACGGTCGTGAGTTTAAAAATATATGGTAATTCTATAAAATGAACCACGTTTTGGTAGACAAAGCACGTGCATGCCGACAATAGAGAAAAGACAATAGATTAGGTTTACTTTTTCTTTACGTTTTTAAGTAGGTTTTCTTTGAAAATCATACTTATTTATCTTGATCCCATGAAACGACCTGTGGGTGGAGGTGGGTACGTTTTTCGTTTCATAATTCAAGGAAAATTTTTGTGTCAAAAACTCAAATTCATATTATACGGATAATTATTTTGATTAGTACCTATTTATACATATAAGCCATTTTCTTGTTATCATGGTAAGGGGTCGCAATTTTTGTCCGATAGTCGTTAAATTTAAAAAAAGCATTAGTACGAAGCCGCAAGGACTTGACGTCTCAATTTTAGTGTGGATCTGCCGGACTGTACTTGTGTTACCGCTATGTTTATTTTTATTTTGGTTATAAAATGCCTAATTTTGAGCCAATAGCAACGAAATTTGCAACAAAGATTTACTATCATTCATATTCTAACACTCTACCAATTTTAGTGTGGATTGGCCAGACGGTACTTCTGGGACAGTTATTATTGATTAAAATTGATGACTATTTATTTAGTTTCTTGTTTCTATTTGTTTTTTGTTCTTTCGTCAGTCAGTTTATCCGGGATCTGGCCTGCCCTCAAATTTCAGATCCTATTTGCTTCTATAGATACACAGGAATATTTTGGTTATTTTCAAAAAGTAAATATTTATCTTTTTGGCAGTTTTGAGTCAAGCATTGTTGTGAGAATGTGTACTTTGTGTGCTATAGCACCTAGGCTACATTACTAACGTCGTAGTTGCATGGTGTGTTGCTGCTTTTTCAACCTCTGGATTGCCAGTTTGAATCCCCAAGCCAACACCCCATGGAACTAATAATCTCGATATGAGATGAATACACAATCACTTGACTGTCTCCACAATCTCTACCTCAACGTTACGTTGAGCCATTATTGCCTAAGTCTGCATGTTGGTATACATCAGCCTAGCTCCATCCTCTACTGTCTTGCTTGCATTTCAGCACTAGGGAATGTGCTGTGAAGATGCATACTGTATGCGCTATTGAACTTGAACTGCATGTTTGGCGTCAAAACCAAGTGTTGCATCGCTGTTTTTTCAATCTGTGGGTTGCCAGTTCAAATCCTCAAGCCAACAACCTACAATTGGGTACGATAGAAGAAAACTAATTTTAGAAACCGGCAAAAGAAGGTACCTTAGTTTATCATTCTTACCATCAAATTTGTTTTAGAAAAAAAACCTGATATTTTCGTAGAAGCATTTAATTCTTGACCAAAAACTGATAACTACTGTTGTGGGTGTGTATTCAGACAAATTCAACACACCATACAATAGAAGAAGGCCGAGTGTGTTCTTCTTACATGTGTACTTGTGTGAGCCTAGCTCAGTATCAAATTTGGTAATACAGACAAAATGTAAAGCCGTGAGTACAAAAATGTAGTTTGTGGATTATTAGTCCACTGGCCCGCCAGTTTTTTGACGAGTATGTAATACACTCATTTGTCTTTGATCACCCGTTGTCACAACTATAAAAACTTGACTTATATCATTAATTTCTCACTTATTGAAAGTTACTTTTTGCCAAAATATGATAAGTGTGTCACTCCAAAACATGATAGGACATTGTAATTATTTGACAAAACATGATATAGATTGTGGAATATTTCCACTCTCCTTGCATTTTATTACCATTTACTTTCTTTGTAAAGTTTCATTAATAATAAACTGTAACCAGATCCCTCAAAACAAAGGTCTACTACTTCCCACTGCAATTCAGTTAATTTTCCAAATGTACGTTTGAAGGTAAACTTTCTTTTTTGTCTCCTGAAAAATGGTAAAAAGTAACTGACAGCTTTTTGAAAGTAATCACAGATTTTATTTTGGCTATAAAATTCTCGATTCTAAATTAATAGCTACGAAATTTGCAAAAACTAGGTATTTATTATGATTTATCGTAACATGCTACCAATTTTGGTTTGGATTAGCCGGACGTTACTTCCATAAAATCAATTTTTGTTTCGATTTTGAAAAAAGTGAAGGTTTTAAACTGTCTAATTTTAGGTCAGAATTATAAAAATTTAATACCGTCATCAATTTCTTATATTTTATTACTAACATTGTATCAAACGATTTTCTATTTTTTGAAAACCTACTTCCTCTAACACAGTTGCTGCTGCGTTAGAGTATTTTTTTTTTGTTACATTTTGCTTTTTTTAAGTTAGGAGTAAATCTTTCACGACGAGGTGAAGAAAATTCTTTGGAGTGACCTGTACAAGGTTACGATAGAATAAATTAACTCCATCAGTGCAGATTTAGAACGGATGATAGTCGTATTTTTAAGATTTTACTTTTGATTTGACTTCGGAGCAGACTGTGAAAGTGAATTATTCTATTTTTCTACTTTTTTTTTTTTTTTTAACTTACTCGGTACAATTATACCAATCCTAAAGATATAAAATAAGTGGGAGTGGGATACCATTGGATCCTACCACATAATTTAGGGAGCAGTATGTTTATCAGTAGTGAAGAGGGGCAAACTTATCCTCGCAGCTTTAGTCAGTCCGTTTGCCAGAAAACTGTATTATAAGGTTAGTCATCGCCTCTGTAGTCAGCTGGCCGTGGCGTAAACAATGGAAGATTGAATAGAAGATTTCACATCCTCGAAATTCCCGAAAACACGCTAGAAAGGAGGGAATAAAACAAATTGAGCAGTCAGCATATTTTATTGAAATAAAATATTTCCATATATTTTTTTGACCAAGTCTCCACATTTGTAAGATTTGGAATGCAGCAGAGCAGCAGAAGTATATTTCACATCCGAACAATTTGGTTGTGGATGCAAGTTCGTAATCATCAAGCTATGCAAATCGCAAAAAAATTTCCTCACAAAATGCGAAAAGGTCTTTCACCAAATGAGAATAAAAAAATAAAAATGAACAAGCTAACGTTTATTTCTGTTTATTGGCATTAGCTTGCCACATGTGAAAGCTGTCAGGGTTAGAAACAGGATGGAATGATGGATGGTTTGGTGGAACAGGTGGGGGAAGGAGAGCGTGTTACAGTGGAGATACTGGATTTCCATGTCTGTAGACAATACGCAGAAAACCACGCCTCCACATTGGTCAGTTGAGTCTATAACTCTCTGCAGTCAGTTGTCAGTACGTCCATAATTCAACTTCGATTGGTCAGTCACGTACGTTTTTCAGTACCTACGCACATCAGCAGACCACATTTTTGGGTCAAGAATTGTGACTTTAATATGATTTTCATGCCACACTCGGAAGTAGAGTCGAGTACTAATAACGGCATTATGCAGACAAATCCTCTTTTGTTGAATTTAAAAAAAATTTGTAACTTATACGGATACAATTTTTATTTCATATAATATTTTTGGTCATACATTTTGTAGGTTTAATTACTCGCTCAACAGTATATGAATAATGCAAGTATATGGACTTAAAACTATAAAGTAACTTAGAGACCAGCCCTGCTTGAATATTCGATGCCCTCTTCATTCTTCTGGAAACTCTAAAACATGACGATATCAGGTTACAGGTACTCTGCTACTGAGCCATCTTCTCCACTCTCAACGAATTTGCACCTGAACATATACTTAAATTTCAATTTATAAATCAGTTCACTAAGGACTTCCGAACATTTAGTCATTTAGCATAATTTTGCATTAGTTCTTTAGAATGGTACCATAATAACGGAATTCGTATTTGAATTATTTTGAAATTAGAGTAACTTGATCTGTGGAGCCTCAAGAAATCCTTGCAGTTAAGACAGCAAAAAACTAAAAAAAATTCTTCAAAGTTGCTCCACTTTTATGGAGGTGTTGAAATTTGGTGTCGCCACAACGATTACGTACCGACCTGTCAAATGACCCCCTAAACTGTCGATAGCTTTATCTCTAAATTATATTCAAGAGGAACGCAATTACCACATAGTAGTATGGATACCTACACTTGTTGCTCACGCATTTCTCGACTTACCAACCACAATCAAAATCCAACTTCTGCCTGTCCGTAATTTCTATTTTATCACCTTTACTATTTCACCACAATACCGAATATTGATGCCTTTAAGTAAAAGCGAACTAAATTCCAATTGGTAGGATTATTCTCATAGTCGACCGAGTTTCTGGCTGAGTTCAACTTATGCGCTCGTCACGGTTCAGAAAGCCCGACCAAGTCACACACCATCAAACACAATAGACTCGAATTAAAGAAAAACAAAAACAAAAAAAAACAAAAACAAAAACGAACAAAAAAAAAACACCCCTCCTGACATTTGCCGCATTCGTAATCTCATCGTAAATTAAATATACGGCGTCGCACTGTATTTCCATTTTCCTTTGTTTCTGCGAGGGCAAGGACGCATAGTACAGTCCGCATTCTTTCATTCAAGTTATAACCGGTAGGTTTTCACCAACTGGAAATTAAGTTACTCCGTTTTTTGGCTACCTACCTATACATAACTATACTTGCATCTAAAATTAACCGAATTTAGGCTACTCTGAAAAATTTACCTTCTCATCACTGGGCACAGGTGCCTACGCTAAAATAAACAGTAGAAATTTGTTTCTGGGTAGCATTATGCGCTTTATGACCTGTCATATGTAATACAAATTCTGACGATTTTTCGGAAAGAGAAAGTATAAATCTCTGATAAAGGTGTTATATGTAGGTAAAAGGGAAAGGCATTAAAATTCTAACATTATTTTGCGGATTCTTGTCATCCAGCTGGTATTTTATGGCGCTAAATTCAAATATTTGATTACCATTTGCATATTGGATCACTCCTCAACTCCTCAAAAGTCACTCATTCAGGAAAATTAGCAAATTCAACCTACTAACCGTGGTCACTTGCCGTAGATGTTGGTTGTGGGGACTAGCCGTGGTCATTAGATATGGTTGCTGCGGCGGTTATCAGCTGGGTTTCCAGATTGTGGTCACAAGCATCAGACACTGAATGAGATTGGTGGCTGTGGTTGCTGGCCATGATCGCTAGCAATGATTGCAGAGTTTGGTCGATGGTCATGGTTACTGACTAAGATTACCAGTTGTGATTGCTGAACACAGTTGCTGGTTGTTGATGTTGATTATGGTCATTGATAGTGGTAGATGATAATGGTTGCTTGACGCGATTGCTGCTGGCTGTGGTCTCTAGTTAGGAAAACTGCTTCTTTGGGACGCCAAGTCCAGTTAATATATTTTAATTTTGGATGAGTAGAGCATACGTCATACCTACACTGTTTTTGCTTTAGAAAATGCTCGTTTAATCTTCAGATTCATGCTGCAGGGTTAATGAAGATTAACAGAAGCAGAAAACATCCATTTTCCACCGTAGTTGTTTTCCGAACTTGTGTCAACCAAATTTGTAGTTTTTTCTCACTTTTCTCTTCTATTCCTGTAAAATAAAATGCCGAATTAAAGACTACAAAACATTTACGGCGAGAGGATCATTGTAGTCTCATCTAAAATTAAAATAGTATACACGACAGGGTTGGACAGTATGCGATCAACTTGGCAATTACCCATCAGTTGGCTTTACCTCACTCCGCAAACTTCGCCTCGAACTTGGCCTCGGACTTGGCCTCGTTAATCGTATACTTTTCGCCCCAGTTATGCAATCTACTATATATTTGATTTGTTCTCATCTCTTCAATATGACCATAAATTAGGTGTAATTGTCAATTTTTCAAATATTTTTTGTGCTATTTGTGATACTTGTGTTTCAAAATATTTCTAGATAACTTTGAAAAAATAAAAGCACTTGATTTTCTAAACTTTTTGAGGTAAACTGATAGTGTAATGGTGTGGGGATGTGAATGTAAACGCCCGCACCTTCATTGGCTATCAGCGGCATTGTAGCCATGTGATAGTGTCGCCAATATTTTCAACCTGTACGTTACTGGTTTGATTCTCCACGCCAGCAACCTACACCAATGGTGATTCTGATGTCATGTGAAGCGCCTCTCTTGTTTTTTCACACACCTCCCTCCACAGAGTAGCATTGAGCCATAATGGTGTAAGCCTGCATTGTGGGTTTACTGGTTTCTCCATATAGCAGCAGCCTAGCTCCACCCTTTGTGTGCTATCATGCTACAACTGCGGTCACAGCACTAGGGTGAGTGGTTGTGGGGATGTTAATGTAAATGGCCACTCCTTCATCGGCTATTGGTGGTGTCATAGCCATGTGGTAGCATCGTCGCTATTTTCAACCTGTAGGTTGCCAGTTCAAATCGTACATGTATTTTATGCCATCTCAAGTGTGTCCCTTCTCATGTTTTGATTTTCCTGTGTTGGTTCGCAAAAAGTTGCCCCTTTCTCATAAAAATAGTAATAGACAGTCATAAAAGGGTAGTGTGATTGTACGACTGAATAAAGTCCTTAATTTTGACATGCACTTTTTTTGCCATGTAGGTAATTAACGTACCTTTAAGTATTATACTCTGCTATGTTTTGTACATTTTCCCATAATATTGGCTATAGTATGGAGTGTATTGCTTGTATAATTTTTTCTCATATCTTTGCTTCTGCTTATTACCCTTATTATATTTACTTCTGCTCACATACACCCAGTAGCAATGCATGTTGTTCACCTCGTTAAATAGGTAAACATTTAACATTTTCATGGTTCATTTTCGAGTTTAATTAATTGAGCTTGTGGTTTAAACACTTCGAAGTTTGATTAGTGAAACAGAATGTACTTGTAAGTGGTACCTAACAAAATACCTGGTTGGCTCAAACCAATCTCCTTTCTGACCAAAGTTCAACACATATTCACTGCGTGTTCAGTCTTCCAAAATTAGCTATTCTAATGAAAAAACTGTAAACTCGTGCCTCAATTTTTGGTATCAATTTGATAATATGTTCGGTGTGTATTCTGCAGCATTGATAATGACTGGATCTCAATAATTAAAATTTGGAGAACGTGCTGAGCCTTGCCACCAGTTGATAAAACCAATCACCTAAGGTAAATAACCGCCGTTATAAGTGAGTATGTATTTATGAAATTGTGGTATTTTCTTCATAGCAAAAGCCGCGACAATGATAATAATAATAATAATAATAATAATGATGATGACGATGATGATTGGGGGGAAAAAGTAAAGGAGAAAGAAAAAAAGGCTGCGTATGACGTCTTTGAATAATACTTTTCACTTACAATTGCATCGTTATTAACTATAGGTACGAAGTTACACCTATAGGTACCTATATAAAGTGTAATGAGTGGCTGGAGGTATGGTGATGGAGAGGGATCCAAATGAGAGAATCACTTCGTAACAATAATAACATCTTTGGTAAGAATGTTATCGTAGGCAGATGAAAAGAGTCCGATGCGTGTAGCCGTGAACGTGTTCACCCATATTAAAACCGTCGTGTATGCAGAAGTGCGAGTGTATGTGATTTCGTATGAGTAGGTACTGGATTTTTTTTTTTTTTTTCTGATCCATAGGAAGTAAAATGCACAACACTTGAGATGGTAAATCGAGAAAATATCGTGCTCAGCTTCAGGCCATAAGAAGGAAGTTCGAGAACGAGTACAAGTTCAAATGATTCCACATCTAACACTATAACCCTTTCTTTTCAGCCTTCTACTCATTCATGTTTTTTTTTTTCTGGTTTATATTCTTCGATCTTGAGGTATCTAATATACCTACGTTGATCTAATGAAAGCCTTAAGAAAAAAAAAAAGTAACATCCATTGTCACCCATTTTCTTTTTGGATTATACCTATTGGGTAATCTATCCTAATCCTTGTAGATCCTCCGATTTATTTAGAAACCATTTTATATTATTCATAAAATGCTTTAAGCTTTGAACAAAACACTAATTTTGTCATATTATTCTCCACCTACCTGTTTCTCTTCTCGACTTCAATGGTCTACTAATGCCAACATCACTCGTACCAACAAGCTCAGCATCCCGTACATTTTTTGGTTTTTCACATCAAGAATTCTCCTCCGACACATTACAGTATCAATTAATAACATGTTCGTAAATTTTAATCATAGACGAACATATTCGGCTACACAAAAATATTTCTATGTCTGTTGACAAATATCCCTGTAAATTATTTACTGTTATTCTTTCTCCACATTCCTTAAAACGCGAATACATTTTCTAATGGGATATTTGGTGACCTAAATAACTGGTCCCTCGAATATACTCTAAAATGCAAATCTCTGTTGTCAGCAAATCCCTACTTCACTCGCACACTAACCACAGTGTAAAAACATATCCCTGAAATGGTATAAAAACTGTTGTTTCAAACAGAATTATTGTTCTCTGTTTTAGTTTGCTCTCAGAGAATTACATAAGATTTATTGAGACTCTATTCTCAAACTATTAATTGTACTTGCGAATGTACAAAATATTATTTTTATTATATTATGTTAAAATACTTGTGTTTTCCATTTAATTTAAAGTTTGAATCCAGAACAGTCAAGGTCCACTATCAGAGTGTGGATGGTAAATTATTTTATTTAGAGATACTAATACTCCTTTCAAATATTAATATACTCGTGTAAGGTGTAATCCTTAAAACAGTAAAACAACGGAAAATACCACCCTTTTGTGCCATTACACTAATCCTTAATTTTATTGATAAAATTACAAGAAAAAAAAAATCAATAGAAATAATTTTTTGTTTTGAACAGGTCAGTTTCAAATCCGCTATAATTTCTTCAAAATATTTTTTTGTGATACAAGTGAAGAAGAGTAGGTGGTTTTGATACGAATGTAAATTTTGATGTGCAAGTTGAAGGCCAGAGCTGCAAATCACACGAATATCAATCACCTACTTCGCACACTTGTCACACAATTTTTTGCAACACCCCCCTCCAAAAAAGGAAGAAACATAGACAAAAATTTTTTGTTTTTTTTTAGAACTAAATAATTAACTTCAAAAATATAAAAAACTGCCATGTAAGAAAGTGATTGAGTCATGTGAGAAAGTGAACTCAAAAGTGCTCATGTGTCCAACAATATTTTTTGCATTGTAGATGTTTCATGTGCCTGCTTTGCTTGGCACATGTCTCAGATAGCCAACTACATTACCTAGATATTATTGTAAATTTTAATTCTGTGAAAATGAAGATATCGTAGACCATAGAAGCAAGGGTGTAATTCTTTACAGATCATCTTGACAAAATTTTATATGTGTATAGTACTTTGTCTGTATGATATATTGATAAAGTTTAAAGATGGACTAAATCCACTCATTAGTTTCAAAATTAGGGCTTTTTGAAGTTTTCATTAAAATTATTTTAATACTACAAAATTCTTAAAACCTCTAACAAACGCAACCCACAATGCACACAATTCAAAAATCTGTCCATTCCAGATAAAATCTATTATTTCCAACTGGTGTGACATAGGCCTTTCTTTTAAGTTATTCGTGTTTTTTTAAAGGGACGCGAATTCAAACATGCTGAATTGTAAATTCAGCAGTTATATAACATCTAGAATCTTGAAATGGTATTGTCGTTGTTATATTTATATTTATTTTGAAAATGTCCTATTACGTACTAAATGGAGCAATATTAATTTTACATGATGTTGTTGCTCCGTCTGTGTTATACACTCAACGATAATAATCTTCCATTCCTCGATTTTCATTTATAAATAAGTTTTCAGGTGCGATAAAACAATAAAAGCAAGCCTATAACCTTCCCAGGTTCATAAATAATATTTGCACAAAAATTCATCAAAATTGGCCTACTCAATCTTAAGATTAGCCTTGACAAAAATTTTTTTAATTTTTTCTCCTCATACTCGTATACTTACTAGTATAAAAATACAGATGAGTGAAATGAAATGAATAAACATGATGAATGTAAGATACATACGAAATATTACAGAAGGTACTTATCGATACTATAATTCGTTATACACAGCATTAAATTTGAATTAAAATTATTTAATTATTCAGGGTAATTTCTTAATTCAGTTCAGATTGATGTTTTTAAAAATTATTTTATTCGTTCAAAACTGATACAAGGTTTTGATTGATGAGGTAGGTACCAAGTGAGAATTTTTCATCAGACTTATTTGAATACCTAATCATTTTCAAAAACCAAATATTTTAAACTAGAAATTCTTTAACAATTCGAAATTCTATATTTACTCTTTGACTATGTGTAATATATGGACTGAGCTTGCGTTAGGATCAGTGGTGTAGTGCAGTTGAAGGCAACATAATAAGTAACATTGGAGGAATAATATGATTCTTATTACAAGAAGTGCGGAAGTTTTACAGCGTATGAAATCTAAATTTTCAATTTCAGTTGTAATTTTATTAAAATCATTTTAGTTCTCCGTTGTTGGACATTCTCAAATAAGAACAATGTCAAAAATGTTCTATTGACAAGAATATAATTTCACTACTTGCATCAACGACTGAGGAGTAGGTAAACTTACTGCTGAAATATTGTTTTTTTTGTTCAACTGTAACATTGTTCCAATTAAATCAAATTAAGTAAATGTGGACTCATTGAATAATCCTCGTAATATCTCGATCCATTAAAGACCACATGCGTCATTTTTGTTTGATTGGGTCTTTGATATTATAGTTTGAATGACAGGTGAGCTGGATTGAATATTCTATTTACCACCATAACTTTACTTCAAATTTTCCTAATGAAATGAATAAGGGCTTATTCGATAAATAAACAATATCCCCAGTACCATGAGCCCATATACACTACTCTCGCTCCATCAGATGTCATAATAGTTTTATTCGAATGAGGAAGGAATAGACTTGAAAATATCAGAGTATTTACTTCAATGTTTTTTTTGTATTTTTCACGAGTATATTGCCCCAAGCGAGTGAATAAAATTACTATAACGTTATTTCCGTTTTCGAATGACTCTCTTTGTAAAGTGACATAATAATTTTATCATCGAAAAAACGTGTATGATAAACTTGATTGTTAATTTAAATTCAACCTTGGTTTGTCTTTCATTATGAATGTAAGATAAAGGAAATACACGCACGCTTACAACTATATAATATTATGGTCGTACGAGTTCGCGAATTCGAAATTAATGAGTAAACTAATGATAGCATTTATCGATTTTTTTTTCTTTTTTTGCTAATCCATTGTTTGGCCAGAAAATTATGGTTTTGAAATCGCGACTAAAACTTGATTTCACTCGATTATAGGTTTAACTTTGGCAGTATTTAAAATTACATTTTTGAAGAGCTCTACTTTTTCATTAGGACACGTTGCATTATGCTAAATAAGATCAAAGTAATTTTTTTCAATGATTTTCGATAATTTGCAGCCTACGTGTTGCGAAATTGAATACAGCTCTAGATGTTACAGTTCATTTATTAAAGTGATTTAAAATTTCCGGTTTTAGAATCGTTTATTGATGTTTTATACAACAGATAGGTGAGATATATTAGGTAAAAAAAAAAAAAAAAAAAAAACCTCTCAACAACTTATAACCTTGGGTTACAAGCATGTCAATCTCTTTTTGAGTTCACACTGGACCAGAAATTTACCAAATTGAGATAACCTACCAATCATCAATGAGGAACTAATGGCATGGTTAAGTTGTATTTTATTTCGATGCTGAGAAAGGTTCGAAGAGAAGACAACGAAAATTTGGATAGCCACCGGCAAAAACTGGAATTTATTTTAATTGTGGGCTACATTTTTTGGTATTTATTTCAAAAATTATTTCTTTTTTTTTTTTTTTTTGAAATAATAAAAATAACAAGACCATGTTCTTCTTATTTTATTTATTCAAAATCCGTTTAAATCTGTAATAGCTTGTGTAGGAAAGCCTACGAGTTACATGAACCTCCAACAGAAATTTCTAGTTTTGGTTGGGGAGGAAAAATTATGTCAGAAAAAATTTGAATATTCGTTCGTTGACTTGCAGTTACGAATGTATTAATGCGATATAAAACGGTAGGTACCTACCTATTTCTAAACGTTCATCGAATTGATTCGAATACACATTCACATGATGTAAAATTTCCAGTGTGAATGAAAAGAAATTTCCCATTGTAGGCTCAAAACAGATTTCTGCTTTGCACTTTTATGGAACATTTTCAAAATGAATTGAAATCCATTTTCAAATTTTTGTTTTGCTTCAAGTATATTGGGTTTTTTTGGACTCTCCACCCCTCCCGATAATTCAAAGATATACAAAGGCGTATATAAGTTAGGTCCTGGAAGGTCTGTACCCCCGTAGCCAAAGAAAAAATCTCGGATATCTAAAAATTGTAGCGTTTTCGTCGGTTTAGGTGATTTTTTTTGTCGAGGAGAGAGGTCAAAAGAGACCACTGAGAACACGTGGACTCCCCTATGATGGAGTTATCAATGCCTTCGAAGATAATATAACTTTGGTGTAAAATGTAAATTAATTTCTTAATCAACTTTTTAAACCAGTCAGTAAATTAATTGATATTGAACAGACGTCAGAAATCTATTTTTATCTCAATCTGCTTGTACCAACCTCGCATATTCTCTTTTACTATTGGCTTATCATTCTAAACAATAAATTAGGTATAATAAATTTTTTGAAAAATAGTAGTCAACACTAAGGTCGGCGCACAGGTTGTATTTATCAGTTTCACAATACATCGATTGTAACTAGGTAGTCATTTTACATGCCTCGAGAACATTCAGGTAGACTGGTTATACAGATACGTTTATTGACTTTATTCTGATTTTTGGATTCTAACCGCCTTTCCTCGAAGACTCTTAACAATTCAGTATGATAATTGTTTACTACAAAACCTTACTTTAGGCTACTGTGGGCTACATAACATAGGTATAGAATTCACTTGTCCTTAATACATTTTGACAAAATTAATGTGCAGTTTTCTACGCGATACTTTTACTTTTTCAATTAAATTTGAAAATGACCTTAACTTATTTATTCACACATCACGTAATTACGTGTAGGTGTACTGTAATAATAGGTACCTACATTTTCCATTCACTATAAAGAAGTTAATTTTTCTCTTCTCTAGTAGGAAATTGTAATCATGAAAGGTCAATTATTATTTTATTTCGTTTCTCTATACTATGTACCTATGGGTGCTTCTTTGTTTTTTCTATCCTAAACAAAAGTAATTAGCCCAAGTTGAAATATGAAGAAATGAAGTTTCATGCTGTTGCCATTCAGTGTTTTTTCCTGTTGTTTTTTTTTCCACTATAATTTGCACTTTTCAGTGTTGAATTTTTTTGTTTAATTTTTATTATTTCACGATACGAGGTAAAAAATTGTTCGACCATAAACTCTGAAAACAGCGTTCTTGACAATGACGCATGAAAAACGCTAAATTCGAGTTGCATCATTCGTATATTTTATTCGGTAGTTATCTATAATTTTACTTAAACTAGGAACCGCTGTTTAACAGTACTTTTTTTTTGTTTTCATTTTCATAACATATGTTTATGAGAAATTTTATAATGAAAATCTAATAATCATAGCCTATTACATATGGTATCTGCTTCTAACTTCTTCCATAAACCGGGACATAAATTAGTAGTCAAAGACAGGTACCTCGCAGCATCAAATGAAAAAATTCGTAAGTTTTTGTGCAGAAAATTGTCAGGTCAATGGTCTTTGTGGCTCGGTACAAAATTTTGACATTCGGAATCGTAAAATTTACTGTCTGGTTGGCTGTCTAAGAAATGCAGTTTCAGTGATCAATCATATAGAAAAATTCAGTATACTTACATAGGTTGGTTTCTTGGAAGAATTAATAGTTTGGCATCGCTAAGAAAATTATGAACGATAAAAAAATGATAAAATGCAAGATTTTTCAATTAAATTATGAAATGTATCAAACTTTTGTGATGAGCAAATTTTTCTTCATTTTATAATTGAAAAGTTTAATTTGAAAAAGGAACTCTAGCGTAGCAGTATTTCACTAGAAAACCCAGTTTGCCAATTTTCATAAATATGTGTTTGGTAAAACCCAAAACCAGATAATTGATGATGTCATGGGGGGAATGAAGATGGGAGACGACAAACCCTCCATCTTCATGGCCAAATTAAGACAAAAGGCCGATAATATCGTATCACCATCGGTCATTGGGAACCAGTTCTGCAAACAACTGCCTCAAAATGTTGTGCAGTGTCTGGCAGCTGTGGGTACCACGGTAATCAACAATTCCGAGGACCTAGACTTTTTGGCGAAGAGTGCCAATAGTAGGCTGGAACATTCGAGATCAGCATACTCGATTTGTGCAGTATTGGCAGAGACCGGAGAACTAGCTCAGCTTAGAGCCCAAATAGCTCAGCTGACTAGCGAGATAAAAAAGAAGAGTAACAATAATAACTTAAAAAATGGTAGAAGCAACAACCGCTCGAAAAGCAGGAGCAAAAACAACAGAAATAATGACAGAAAATCCAGGTCCAGAGACTGAAAGAGCAATTCTACAAGGGGTCAGAGTCCAACTCCTCCTAGAAGAACATCATCCCCCAAACCCCGGTCTCAGAATTGGGATGATAAATCCTGCTTCTTTCACAATAGATTTGGCGCGGAGGCCACCAAGTGCAACAACAGATGCCAATGGTGGGGAAAAACATACAATAAGCCGTCAAACTAGAAAGAGGGGTCATCTATGCGGCTGAAGATCCCTCAAAAAAGTATTCACGCCGCCTGTTCATCAAGGACAGGACTAACAGGAGACGTTACCTTATAGACTCAGGTGCTGACTTGAGCATTCTGATGAGCCAGAACATTTTATGTTTTTATTGGTAGCCTACAAAATTACCTACCAAAATACATTGGATTCTTTCTATAATCTGCAAGAGAAATGTATCGTCGCTCATTTCTAATGACATAGTATACTTAACTATTCTTTTCATAGTCAGATAACAGATTTAAATTTGAGTGTTTTCAGTTGCAATCTAGGTAGGGTACCTCAGTGCTTGTTGTACCATATACAAGTTAAACCACCAATGAGTAGGGCTTAACTTTATTTTACCATGCTTCTTATCAGTTAAACCTAGTTTATCTCACAGTTGAAAGTTGTATAACTAGGCCGAAATATTTCAACATTGGAAATGTTTAACCTGAGGTATATTGTAAAAAGATGACGTTATATGCAATATTAAAAGTGAAAACAAAATTTGCAACAAAAATTGATAAGAATGTCAGAAACCCTACAAAAAATTTCCATAGGTTAGCCGAATAAAATGGTTACAAAAGATTAATAAAAAACACACTGATGAAATAATATCTCACTTCGTTTAAAGGAACTTGTATTCACAATTAATTTTACAAGTTAAAATATCGTTTACCATAAATAGAATAAACCTTAATGTTGAAGCACGCAACTGCTTTGAAATAGACAGGTTGAAGAAGACAATTCTTTTTATTTTTTTCTTAATATTTATATTAAAATCATTATCATACATGAGTGTTTATGCTTTCATTTAAAGCTAAAATTTTATTAGTCATTTTACCAAATTTTAATGACAAACAAATTGTCCTAAGGGGAAAATAAAAGGAACATGTACACGTAAATGAAGACATCAACAGGTTGATCAGATCTGCTGGTTCTGTACAAAATTTGCACACAGTAATATTATTAATGAGAAGAATCGGAGTATGAAAGAGAATTTATGATAGAAAGAATTCATAAATGATTCAGGCTAACGGATTTATTATATATATCATTGAAGGCACATGGAGTAACTGTAGAGAAATTGATTTTGATTTTAGAAGATACAATTCCATACACCATCCTATATATTCAAAATCAAATACGCCAAATCCAAGAGGTTTTTCAAATAGGCTATTATAGGTATACCTACAAATAGAAAAACTAGGTAACCCATTTTTAAGCCCTCATCACATTGGATAGTAGACCTAACAAAAAATGAAAACCAAGTTCACAAAAAATCATGATTACGAAATACTTTCAAGTGGGGATAGCGTTTTTTGGAATACCTTGTCGTGAGAGATATTCACACAAGAAGGTCTTCTACAGAGTTTGTGTGTTCTGCCACTTCATACTGTAAAGTATGGGAGAAATCCTTGGCAAACACTGGCGATTTTGTAGCCTGTTTTGTGAGTTTATATAGAGGATTTGGTACATGCACACGGACACAATACATACGTAATTATGTCATACATTACGTCGTTTCTTGCCTCCACTGAGGTGATAAGAAACGACGTAGCGCGTTTGGTACTGGGCCGTGACATCACCGAGATCGTTATCATGTAATTGATCATGGCCCATGCAATGTATCTTACCTGTACGTACTTACAGGTACGAACATACAAACGCACAAGTATGTTTATGTTTTAAAGTCATAGAGACGATTATTGCCAGCCTTTGGGCGGCAACTGACGTCGAGGGGTGCGAGCCCCTATTACCTCATACGAGTGATGTCCCCACACGTTTATTTAACAAAATGAAAATTAAATACAAAAATGAAAATCATTTCCAATGTACCTATCCTCGACTGTGTAAGAAATGCAAATCGTCTAAATATTTGGAAAGTTTTCAACCGTCTATTGAGCATTCGTCTAACGCAATATGGTTTCCGATAAAGACCATCTTTAGGATCGTCCGTGAGATTTTTTGCATTTTTTTGTTTTTGAGTAGGCCTATACCAGTTTTTGCGCTATTGAACCCACCATTATTTCACTCGGAATCGAATTTTCATTCAAAACGAAGAATACGTCGGCGCATTCTTATGAGTAAATTATCAGTCATTCGCGGCGAACACGGAAAACTTGTCTACTTGTCTCTCGCACGTCCCCATAACCTTTTGTAATTAATTTATTGCCTGCTCTCGCGTTCTTTCGCCTTTTAAAGGCGAACGTACTCGGAAGGAAATAAATTTAATACCAATCGATTAGTAAATTATGCGACCTTGGCCAGCATGTGCTGCATGAAAAAATGACGCGCACACATGCATACGTTCGCACAAAATACGTAAAATGAGACAGCATGGTCGCGAAAATAATTAACAAAAAATACGAAAGAAAGACATCACCATCAGCGTGTGCAACCGGTTACCTTGAGTGAAATTAAAGTATTATTTGCTATAGATGCTAATTTTTACACCTCTTTTTTTGTTCCTTTTTACACAGTTCGCTCGCAAACGTGTTATTAAAATTGATCTGGCGAAAGGGTTAGAAGTGGGGATGATGAAAATTATCCGTTTCATGAGAAACGAGTACGATTGCTGCCATTTTCGCATTTTGACCTAATTTTTATTGTAATATAAGTGTGTGGGTACGTAGATGTGTAGGGATATATGTATACTATAATTATTACGTATAGACCAAATTTTGTGTTCACGGTTTTGAGGAAACTATATGAAATGTATGGGGCTGAAATTTCCACGAAATGTATTCCCCAGACAGAACCAAGTCTGATAGGAATTTAATGCCTATCAGTGAAGTAGTTTTCGAGAAAACTGGAAAACAAAAAACTACCGGAAAATCGGTTTTCAGAAATAAAACATATGGATATCTACCGCAGAGTGATGTTTTTGTTTTAAAGATATCTACAATCGTCGATAGTTTTTGGTAATTTGTTTATCTGAAACTTACAATGAATTATCGATCGATCGATATGCTTGCCAGATGTCGATAATTATCGATAGTTTTTTGAAATTTTTCAATCATTTGGAAATTTGAAATTCGTTTTCTGAATTACAGTATTGTTGAAAATAGGCAAACTGGGTTTTCTAGCGAACTATTGCTGCACTAAATTTTTTTTTCATGTATACTAATTGTGTATGTATAATTATATAAACACGAGTGTGTATACGTATCGCCTAAAATTTGTGTTCATCGTTTTGAGAAAACTAAAAACGGGATTGGACTCACTGGGCTGACATTTTCAAGAAAATTAGTCATTGTATACGATATGTTCGGAATTTGTTGGCTATTCGTTCAGTAGTTTACGGGAAAACAGGAAAACAAAATATTCATAGAAAAGTGGTTTTTTCAGGATTTTGAGAAGTTTCACGATACATTGTTATGATGTATGTGCAAGTTTTGAAAAAGTTACAAAAAGGATAATGGTAAAATTTTCATGAAAAGTAGTCTTCATAAGGACCAGGTCTGATAAGAATTTATGATGCCATTAGTTGAGTAGTTTCAAAGAAAACTTGAGAATAAAAAATTTTTAGAATAATTTAGTGGTTTTTCCATAATTTTTAGGAAATTACAAATGGTTTGCACTGAAATTTTCACGATACATGTTATGATGTATGTGCAAGTTTTGAAAAAGTTACAAAAAGGATAATGGTGAAATTTTCATGAAAAGTAGTCTTCATAAGGACCAGGTCTGATAAGAATTTATGATGCCTATTAGTTGAGTAGTTTCAAAGAAAACTTGAGAACAAAAAATTTTTAGAATAATTTAGTGGTTTTTCCATAATTTTTAGGAAATTACAAAATGGTTTGCACTGAAATTTTCACGATACATTGTTATGATGTATGTGCAAGTTTTGAAAAAGTTACAAAAAGGATAATGGTGAAATTTTCATGAAAAGTAGTCTTCATAAGGACCAGGTCTGATAAGAATTTATGATGCCTATTAGTTGAGTAGTTTCAAAGAAAATTTGAGAATAAAAAATTTTTAGAATATTTGTGGTTTTTCCATAATTTTTAGGAAATTACAAATGGTTTGCACTGAAATTTTCACGATACATTGTTATGATGTATGTGCAAGTTTTGAAAAAGTTACAAAAGGATAATGGTGAAATTTTCATGAAAAGTAGTCTTCATAAGGACCAGGTCTGATAAGAATTTATGATGCCTATTAGTTGAGTAGTTTCAAAGAAAACTTGAGAACAAAAAATTTTTAGAATAATTTAGTGGTTTTTCCATAATTTTTAGGAAATTACAAAATGGTTTGCACTGAAATTTTCACGATACATGGTTCTTATGTATATACCGGTCCGATAGAAGTTTGGTGCGTCCTATTAGTTCAGCAGTTTCCGAAAAAACAGTAAAAAAAAAAATTGCTGGAAAGATAGTATTTCCAGGATTTTGATGAAACTTTGAAGGATATAGGCTGAAATTTTCCCGAAGTGTAGTTTTTATGTGGGACAAAATCTAATAAAAGAGTTTGATGCCTATCGATTAAGAACATGTAGAACAAAAATGTTATCACATTAAAAAAAAGACTATGGTCCGTCCAACGAAAGATGATCCTTGCGCCATATAACAATGTTGTCAAATATTCACATTTTCACGTACCTATGTTAAATCGCATAATTCGTATTCCCGCATATTCCAGCTGGCAACAATGCGTAAATAATGCATATTGTAAAGTTGTAGGCACAATAGTTGCGGGTTCCATTTCATTTCTGGGATCAACTCGCGTTGAATGGACTATAAAAAAAAATCAAGTCACTTGTATTGCTTGAAGTATTTTTACGTATTCATGGCGTAAGGGGTTATTTTTTATTTATTACCCACTGTGCTTGAAAACTTACTTCAAACTGTATCAATGAAATACAGATAGATCAATATGTGTGTGTTAGATATCGATTACTATTAACGGTTTTCTGCAATTTTTTCACACATTTGGAATTAAGGATCATTGTTTGTTGAATTGTAGATGTAAATTGGCAAACTGTGTTTTCTAGCAAACTAATTTCTCCGTTAGATTTTTTTAAATTTTTTTGACACTTTTATGGTGACAATTGAATTACGAAACAAAAAATATCAGTTAAGGTCGTCGCCGAGATGCTCTACTGAGTAAGGCCATTCGCACGAGTAATAATTAGTTCGAGGACACTTTTTTTTTCTTTTTTTTCTTTTTTTTTTATTGTGTATCATTTATGAGGAAGTGAGTCGAACACAATATCGCATGAGAAATTTTCGAAGGCTGTCACCTCTTATGCATCGAATTCAATCCTCGCCTCCATTTTGTAGCCGAAATTTATTATAGCTCTTTTTTTCAGTAGGCTTATTTCTTCTCATTTTGTTGACTTTATCCAAGATATAACCATTACTTTTTATCGAACAGTCTACTCTTAAGGTCTTGCCAAACATTTGACCTCATTCCTAAAAATAAAAGAACCCATAGAGAGAGCTAACAGCGTTAGAGTTTCTCTGAAAAAAGGTAATTTCTTCAATGATATTGTTTTCAGTCCATAATGCGAGAGAGCTGACTTCAACTAGTGACGAGTAACATTCGTCATGGTCTTGTAGGTTTCTGTCGGATAGAGACAAAGGGCAATAATATCATATTTACTGTAGCAAAACCAAGGCCAAGACCTAGACTGACTAGTCCAGACCAAAATCAAACGAAAGACTTGAAAAAAAAAATGAACGTATAAAATGTTAGACGTCCTACTACTTAAATCAATATCGCAAAATCTAGCGTTTGATTGTTTTTTTCTCGCTTTTTCGTCATTTGTATGATTTTTTTAAATATTTCGTTGGGATTGTTGTAGCTTATATTTTGGAAGACCATGAATGGTAGGCGGCGAAATTTTTATAAGCAAGGCCAAGACAGAAGACTGAGACCAAGACTTGACTGTGCTGCTCAACCAAGACCTAGACTTAATGACTTTTTCACTCTGACACATTGAAATCGAGACCAATAACTAAAAATATTTTTGCAAGAAGAAGATCGAGGCTACGGCGTCTTAGTGATCTTGGTATGGTTTTGATTTTGCTCATTAGTGAACCACTGGCAGTTTTTTTATTTTTTTCCAAGTTCTGCATAATGCTCATACTTTATTTCCATTTGAACCTTCAGTTAATAATATACGCACTTGAGATGAAATGAAATGATTAAATTATGACCGAATAATTCAATTTCAATTAATTACTTAATTAAACAACAGAAAATGTGAAATATTCATTCAATCTAATATAAATAAAATAAATTTCCATTAAGTTTAAGGTATTACATTGAAAAATTTATTATTGGTACATTGGAAGTTGGACTAATGATGAGGAGTAAACTTCAGCTTCAATGTCTCAAATTCTGCATCATATCTTTTACAAAATTTATAAGAAAAAAAATTAATATTTTCTTCCTCATATTAAAACCTTTAATTATTATACGCACTTGAGATGAAATGAAATGATTAAATTATGACCAAATAATTCAATTGCAATTAATTACTTAATTAAACAACAGAAAATGTCTAATATTCCTACAATCTAATGGTAAACAAGTGGAAATCAATGGTGCCAGGCAAATAAGAGTGATAACTGATAAAATAAAGCATGAGTAAGGTGAACACATATGATAAAGAAGGTATGAATCTGAGAGGAACAATTCTGTCAACAAGCACTCCTGTATGGTCTACATCTTTCAATTCTTTCAGTATCAGTACTTATCTGTATTTTTCCTTTTCTTTCTCCTTTTCTTGAAAAAATATTCATCCAGGTTTACAAAAAAAAAAAAAAAAAAGAAGTTATTCCTTCTCTCTTCCTCCCTACAGCTTTGACTTCTGAGATACCAGAAAAATGCGATCTATCGATCTTATTTTGAAACCTTTGTGTGGGGACATTACTCGTATGAGGTTTTAGGGGCATGCACCCCTTGACAACAGTCGCCGCCCAAAGACTGGCAATTAATCGTCTCTAAGATGTTAAAACATATACACACTTGTGCTTTTGTATGTTCATACCTGTACGTATGTACAGGTAAGATATATTGCACGGGCCATGATCAATTACCTGATAATGATCTTGGTGATGTCACTGCCCAGTACTAAACGCGTTGCGTTGTTTCTTATCACCTCAACGGAGGCAAGAAACGACATAACGGATGACATAATCACATATGTATATGTACGTATGTGTGTCTGTGTGTGTGTGCCAAATTTGGTGTATAAACTCTTGAAACTGGCTACAAAATTGCCAGTGTTTGCCGAGGATTTGGCTCTCCCATACTTTACAGTATGAAGTGGCAGAACACACAAACTCTGTAAAAAACTTTCTTGTGTGAATATCTCTCACAACAAGGTATTCCACACTTTGTTTATTTATTTTGTTCTTCTTTCACACTTTGGTAACATCAGATTGCAAAGTTTGAGATTTTGGAAACTATTCACAATTGTTAGTGTTGGTGTTGGCATGGCTGAGTGGTAACATCTATCCCCTCTTCAACAGACAAATTTGTATTTGCGCCCGATTGATTCCTAGAGCTGACAGCCCTACAAATTAGTGATACTCAACATGTGCCAAACAAATAAATGATGAAAATTTGAAAAAAGAAAAGTATTTTGTGCTTGCATTAGGTACCTAACTGTTTGTTTGTTTCAACTTTTTCCTAAAACAAGTACCAAATTAATTTTGTTTTATTTTATTGCAGATGAGCAGAAAACACAGTTAATTTAGAAAAAATTCAAAACAATGATGGAGGCTAGCCGACCAAAATCTCATACTGGAGATTACAACATCAAACGTCGATTTGGTAAAGGTTTTAGGTGAGTACCTATATGTATAAGTCAAAAAAGTTTTCAAATGAAAACTAAGTATTCATAATTCAGTCAAGAATTATTCTGAAGTAAATTTCAGAAATTTGTTCAAAAAATAAGGAAGAGACAGCATAATGTGCTAACTGATTGGATAGAGTATAGTATTGAACTAAATTTCATTATTTTCATAATTTTATTTTTAATACTGAAACAATATAGAATCAAAATCCTTAGTTTGTGACAATAGTGGTCAGTTTGGGACACTAATTGTTTAAATAATAACCGTTATTGCACTAGTTTGCAACACTTCTGTTAAAAAAACATACACCAGCTTCACTTTGTAAAATAAAAAGCTTTAGTGAAGAATACTGATAGTTTGTTTCAACTAAAATGTAACAGACATTACAGTTCATATCTATAAGCATAAAAATGGCTAAAAACTCAACGTCTCACAATCTAATTCACTGACTTTTTGTCTAGCACTAGTTTGCAACAGATTTGTAGCAAACTAATGAAATGACAAATTTCAGGCATTAGGTAGGTTTAAGTCAAAATAATGAATGAAAATTTATTATTTCATGTAGAATACATTCTTTTATCCATCCATCAAGGTTTCTCTTTCCATAACAGTAATTCTTCATTCATTCAAACCAATTGCTGGACAATGATCAACTTAGGTATAGACAGTTAGACACAGTGATAATTTTTGACTTCTCAAAAAAGTGAATATTTAATGTTTTTCTATACCTAGATGATGGATATTTTATGCATGTATGTGATGTTTTCAAAATAAGAAGATACAAATGCTTAACATCCTTAAATTACTACAGAATTAACCTTAATTTTTACATATTTAGCTGAAAAGTGTGGCATACCTATGCAGTGTCGCGAACTACTGCCTTTACCCTACTTACGTCATTTCCTGTCGAAGTGCGACCACAGTTTTTTATAAGCTACTTCTATGCTGAGTTGAAATAATGGTACAAATCCAATTCTACTTTGTATCCTTGAAAAATTTCTGTGCTCTACGTGTATACGAAATCTCCATTGTAGACCTATCTTAAAATTGTATCTGTGTTAATGAACACTGAACACTGTTTAGCCTGCAGCAAAGAAGTTTGTATCTTTTCGTGTCTGTGAAAAAGTTTGTCTGTTAGGTTTCATGCATTTAAA
This sequence comes from Ericerus pela, assembly GCA_011428145.1. Lineage (NCBI taxonomy): Eukaryota > Metazoa > Arthropoda > Insecta > Hemiptera > Coccidae > Ericerus > Ericerus pela. The sequence continues at coordinate 781,046 of WOFM01000198.1, read as the reverse complement.
TTATGAATTGCTCGTCTATAGATGTAAAGAAATCGATACTTTGTACTAGTCTTTTTAATAGGAGCTATAGACACTATAGACATTCTACAACCTGTTGTGGTGATTTCGATTTTATATCCGCATTTAGGTATTCTAAGTCCTACGGAGAGATGAGTAATCATCACCTTGAAGATGGGGTATAGAAACATTCTAATTTTTTTATAGATATTTACCTATACGTATTATAGATATACTTATTTTTATTTCTTCATAATAGTCTTGGCTAAGATATGGAACCTGATTTATATTCTTCATCGCACGAAACATCATCCTGGTGGGCAGCAACCATAGAGAAATAATTTGCAAAAAGCCGAAGGAGAAATTTCGATGATAATTGATGTCTGTATCGTGTATGATGTGCAGGTTTCAATCACGCATGTCTGGGTTGGTAATTTTGAGTTGGCAATGATAGAACTTACACAAACTTGTTTTTTTTTTTGTGGCATTTGCTGTATAGGATAGGACGGTCTAATTTTAATCTTATAGACTAATTATCATGATCAAAAATTCGTTGGAAAATTGCAATTTTTTAGCTTTTGTTCAACTATTTAATACGTGGAAGTAGGTAATTAATTTCTGTTATCACAACTACCTACCTTAAAGTAGTGAAAAGCAAAATATTATAAAATTAGTCTGGATCTTGCACTTTCTGCAAAACTAAGAAAAATACTAAAATTTAACTGAGATAGACCGAGACCAAAATACAAAAGTTTGACAGAATAATTATTATAATAATCAACCTGTAAAATGTTTACAATGCTGCTACCGAAACAATTTGAAATACCTATTTAGTGTTTAATTTTTTCTTTCTCCACATTCAAACATTTACTGGTACCTGTGTGTAAGATTATTTTATTTTAGTAGGATATGATGTTTAGTTCAATTAGTTAAATTATTGTAAAAATCTTGCGAAGCAAGGCCGGCATTAAAACAAAGATACATAAGTTTGGTAAAAATGAATATTTAATGATTCTCCTTTATTATGGGTAAAATGTTCATGGAATGTTGAAAGCTAACTCTCTGAAGCCTCAAGTACACTATGATAGTAGTACTATTACGATACTACTCCAGTACAATAGTGTTGCTAGCTATCACATCAATTTGATAGTATGAAGTACGTTCGTACCTTCAACCACTTACGACTGGATATCCAGGAAGACACACAAATCCGTGCCAACATTATTCTAAAATGGACATGAGTTTCATTTGATTTCACTGGATTCACAGCAACGTATTTGCATACCTAGGTTTAAATACACAGGACCAACAGACTGAAAACAGATGAAAAAAGGCTAACTGTGCATGCTCAGAAAACCGATATCCATTTTAGACCTTTAGAATGATGTCACTTGTGTTTTAACATTGATGAAATAGGGCTTCTGGGTATCCAGTATTAAATGATCGAAGGATCGTACTAATGACTAACTATACTGTGATAATTTATTGGCATAAGATCAATCATTGTGATAGGCCATCATAGTGTACACCAGTATTCGTGCAGTAACAGACACACATTCACAGTATGACAATTGCGCTAAACAGAACATATGCGGTAGTCCTCTTTGGTAATACACTCTTAGTCTAAATTCACATTCACTGGAATGCATTCAGAATAAACAATCAAAATAACCATGGTTGTTGGGAAGAAGTTGAAATATTATAAGTATTCCAATAATTGTTTACTCAGGTCAAAAGGAACGATTTCTCCCAATGTCAGGGTAAACAATTGAAACACAATCGAATAAATTGTTGTCAATCATTTCACGTTTGTTATCAAAATAATACTGCATTAACCAACCAAAATTGTTAGTCAAATTGGGATTTCTGTAGACCCTTTCCAGAGATGAAGCTGGGACAAAAACCTTTGTGTAGGCTCAAAGTCTTATTATTTTTTCCTCAAATAGAAATACCTAGTAGAGTTATTATTACTTTTCTTTTCCTCTCTTCTTATTAACCGAACAAATTTTAGAATTTTTTCTGAGTAAGCATCCCCAGGTTTTGATGATCTTAACCGCTGTTGCTCCCTTTATAACTTGACCTTTGACCTTTGAGTAAAGATTGTTTTCTAATTGGAATGGATGAATATACCAAATTTTTTCGTCGTGAAAGTATTTTATAATTTACTAAAGGTTATGTACCTCCATTCCATCATTGATCGATTTTGGCTACGCTACTGAATTACTGGATATAGGTATTAGACTAACTAGACCAAAACCGAATTTGCAAGACTAAAACCAAGACTACCATGGCCATGGTTTTCGTCTTACTTTTGCCCATCCTCAGATGTTTGGAGTGTCAGGAGAAATTTCCATTGGTAAAAGTAAATATGTCCCTTTAATTTTCTTAAAAAGAAAAGAAAAAAAAAGAAAGAAATTGGACTGTTGGTATTGAAGTGCCACGGATGATTCGAATTTAAAATAATTTTTTTTTTCCTAGAGAAGTCATCTTGCTAGAATATCAGTGTTTTGATATTTGGTCAATGTCACGTCCTTTTGTGATTGTTAAATCTCATGTATTATGGCTTATTTCAGCAGATTTTACTTCCGTAGCAAAAACACATATTTGTCCATATTTTGGCCGTTTGTTTCGTATTCGGGAGTACCTATCTATATTACCTATAAATTTTATAATTTTTTATGAATAAGTAATTTCATTTCATTTTTGAAATTTATGCTTCACTTTAGTAGGTACCTACATGTCAGAATTTCATTTATTTTACTCCGCGTTTCATGGTCGTCAACATATTGGGTTGATTATCAGCGAAATGAATTGTTAGAATTAGTAAAAAGTTGATTAAGGTTGCTGAATAAGTAATGAACGGCCATGAGTCTACACAATATGCGCTTTTCCTTCAAAGATTTTTAAACGAAATTTGTCGGTATAATTTCGATTTTTTTGCAGAATGCAACTTCCTTTGCGTAGTGTCTAATAATTGTTTTAACTTTTTTCTCGTAGACCCAAATGAAACAAAAATGAAAAATAAAATAGAAATACAGTGAGGGAAAAAGAACCATATCCACCTCAACAACCAGTCGACGTCAAATGATGAAAAAAGAGACGGCTTTTTTAATTTGTTTTACTCCTTTTCGTTCGTTTCAATAAATGTTTTGTCCGTTTTCTGTTTTTACAAATGGTAAAAAATTGGTAACTTTGCCCTCAGGGGGCTACTGACTTCCTCAGTAGCTATATAAATCTATCTTGGAATAACGTAATTTTTTCTGGAAAATCTCATACAAATCTGTTCAGCGCTTCTGTAGTAATGGAGTTTCTAACAGTTTTTAGCTCGTAGTATTTTATAATATGTACAGATTTCTGCAAACCGATTTTATTAACTTATTTTTCATATCTACCAATTAACAGCATTTTATAGACGTTTTTTTTTTATTGCATAAAAATTCAGATCATAGCTAGAGTCATGTATTTTTACCTACTTTTTTAAGCAATAAAAACTATACGAATTTCACTTATAAATTCGAGATATCTTTTGATAACGAGTATTTGGTTAATTTTAGCCAAAATTTTAGATAAAAAATGTTAATAAATAATGTAATTTGTACGTGAAAAAATAACAAAATATATATTTTTTCCACATTTCTCGCGTAAGATACCATAAAAATTTACAAAAAGTGACATTACTTCAAGAAATTATGTAAATTGATATATTATACTGAGCTGTGATCCTTTTCTCTTCGACAAAGTTTTATATTTGAAAAAATAATTTAGAGCTACTTGACTAAAAATATTATAACGTCAAGCAACAAAAAATAATTTTATGTTTTGAAAAACCTGCTATAAAATGCGTACATATAAAGTAGGTTATTAAAAAATTACGGATTTACAGATGAATTTTTGGCACATTTGACATAAAAATGTTTTTTTGGTGTGTCGAACAGCTATAATAAAGTTTTAATTCTGCACTTTTCCATGACAAACAGAAAATTTTTAGATTGGAGTTGAAATATATTTCTATATTTTAGTGAATAATGCATTAATTGTTTAATTTCTGATTGGGAAGAAAATGGTGGATAAGGATGCCCATATGAAACTAAGGACCCTTATCTTAAAATGCAGAATGGCCAGTTGCGAAACATCCCTTATTTCCGCTCCTCAATATTTAAATTCCCTGCGAAATTTAGAATTATTAAAAATGTTTTTAAAAGCTCAATTAAACTGAAATGAAAGCTTAAATTGAAAAAATAAGTAGTTTTGCATTACCTGCGGATTATATTTTGAATTTAGGTATGTTTTTTGAATTATATATGGAAATTGACTAATCGGGTTTTCTAGGAAAATATTGCTTCTAGAGGTTATTGTTTTCAAACTTTTCATGTCTGAAGACTTTATATAAAGTTTTCAATAAAATTTCAGGAATATCACTGATCAGGATTTCACTGAAAAATAATTTTTTTCAAATTTAACCATTCAGTTCTATAGCAGTGGTACGTTTTTTTGTAAAATAAATAAGCCACTCATCGTATGTTGCCAGTTCTCTGCATCATTTTATCTCTTTGTGTTTTTTTTCTATTATATTTTTACGCAGAAGGAATCAAACTATAAAAAGATTGAGCTCAGTAATGGGAGAAATTCGCTCACAAAGTCCCATTTTTTCTATTTTTCTTTTTCTACATTATAAAATAAACCTACCTCACCTAATTTCCCACATTACATCGAAATTATCGATACACACTGATACAAACAATTAAAAAAAAAAAAGCGGGCTTCAGTACCAGCAGGGGTGACTGAAACATTCAATGTGGAACACATATCAATGTAGCTGTCAAACGCAGCAGAAGCATTGTTAGAAAAAGTAGATTTTCAAAAATTATAAAATTAGTCACTGAAAAGTTATTATTAAATTTTGTAGCTATTAATGTAAAATTACACAATTAAAAATAATCATATTTTTCAAATTCTAAACAAAAATTTATATCACACAATAAAATCTGAATACATAAAATTCTTCCCTTTTAGGGCCTAATGAAGATTAAAGAATGGTCCAATGATGAAACTAACATCAAATTTGAATTCAGCGCCTCAAAAAACATGTTCGATGATATACTAAACAGAAAAATCTGAAAATCGTGGTTATTAGGTTGTGCATTGCACCCACATGCAACCACACACCTACTAACACAGATCCATTTTTTTCTTCTTTTTCTTCTCCCATTTGCACCAAAATTCACACCTGGGTTTGCTCAGAGATCCTTCACTTTTTCATTTTCACCCCGTAGTGAAAATAAAAATGTGTTCTATATTAAAACAAAAATTACCCTTTCTAGGATTTGTAGTTGCATCTTCCATGTGAAAAGCAGGAACTTTACCACTGAGTCATGGCAATAGATGTCATGGCTATGCCCACGAGTCCTGTGCGCACTAGCGATGCGCAGAGGACTCGACATGACTGGAGATACTGGGCTGAGGCGACGCTAACAGTTGTCTAACAACAAGGCGGGAGCTAAGGTGTGTGACAACGTATATATTTTATTCGTCTTTGCGACGTAAAACCAACTTATAATAGACTCCTTCACTACAATAGATACCAGTTTGCCATTAGATACAACAATACAAATTACACACAAAGGAAAACATATTTTCTTATACATCTATGTATAACATGGCTTACCTACTATAATTATGAAGTTCCAAACTGAGATAAAAACAGCTGGCAGGTTCCAAAAAATTTTGTACAATACTTTTTGATAATATTGGACAATATTTTAGTTTAAGGTCTCTTCAAATTCACCGAATAATTTTAAGGGTGATTTGTTCGAATTTATCAAATGAACGAGACTGACTAAATGATTTTATTTACTGTTCTACTTTATGTTCTTACGTTCTTCCTAAAATTGTAGGTTCAAATCCCATCTGATGCTTCATTTTTTTAGTTTATTTTCCCCTCTTCCCAAATTAAAAAAGGCACTGGTCTTTGCTTTTTTGTATGGTGGTACTTATGAGGTGGTTTCAAAAAAAAAAAAAATTGCGATCTGATGAAACAGCTTCATAACTTTTTTTAATACCAAAAAGGTGTTAAAGTTTTAGCTTGGGACCAGTTCAGTTGAAGGGTCTTTCTCAATTTTACTTTAGAATTTTGTTTCAGCATCATTTCTGAGAAGTGAAATCGAGAATAAAATGAAAGATTCCAACTATTAAACTCATTACTTCATTAGTCATAAATCATAACAATCATACACAGCCTAGGCCGAACCAAATTCGCTAATAAAACTCTACCTATTTGTTACTGTTAGCCAGGCAAATTTTTCATAATTCGTTGTTGCTTGTTATCGCTTACTGCGCTGATGGATAGACTGAAATGCTCATATTTCTATTCAACAAATTTTCTCAAACTTGGAACCTATCTAGATCGTTTTTTTGTACCCAAAAAGATCTTTTCTATAAATTTCAGTAACACTATTGGTATAGTTCTTCAGAACTAGATTACATACATACAAACTCACATACTTACATACATACATACATACATACATACATACATACAATTATTGCTCGTATTATAGTAGGTATATTGGCTACTAACTATACTCTGTTGATACTAAGATATGTGTGATGTCATAAAACATATCCACCCTTATCTGCTTAAAATACGATGTTTATTTACTCCACCAAATGATGATTTTCATTGTCTAATAATGTGCATCGATACCTTTTCCTCTCCTCCCAACCAACAGCAATACCTATTGTGATTTTGATGTCACGCAATTCTTAGCATCAACAGAATACAGTTCACTATTACATGCACAGTAAATTGGTATAGGAGAACGCAACCCACCTTACATGCATTCAATATCGTATAAGCTCAATTAAAGCTGCTAAAAATTTTTTTAAATACTTTTAGTGTAGTAATTAATGACCCTTGGATGTTTAAGAAGCATAGTAAATATTACACAGTCTTTCTAATTCTTAGATTCTGCAATAAGTCCTAAGTTTTGAAATTCAGCACAGTATTTTCGTACTGGAAAACAGTTTTCATCCACTCCATTCGTTCTAATATAACTGCTCGATACTTCGGTCATTCGAAGAATCTAGAAATTGATTAGCAGTAAAGCGACCTCAGAAAGTGCAGGCACTGAAACGCTTCTCAAAAAAGAAAATTAAACTATTAACTAACCTTTTATAATTTATTAGTATACCTATTTTCAAATCTATAACGTATAGTAACATTGCGGTAGGCTAAATGAAAAACTTCATTTGAAACAGTAAACCTATCTACGGTCTAGACTGAGGCGAAGCTACATTTCTAAAGGGGGCTCAATATTTGGTTATTTTTTCTTAAAATTAAAATGAGCCAATTGAGTACAACTATTATTTTCTTTTTCTCAAAAGTGTACAAATGTTATATTTTTTAATTTTTGTTACCGAGATGTGAAGGCTTTACCAGATTTTAGAGGACCTTATCTTCTTCGTGGTCTTCGTCTTTCATTGTGGAACTGAAAGCACCTAAAAGTGTTCAGGATTTTCGTTTATTTCTCTCTAGTCTGCAGTCGACACTCAAATCAAGCTGAAAAATTCTGTATGCCACCGATGGTACATAGACCTGATCGCAGCCACCTTTCTTTTCCAAATGATTCCCTAATTGCTGTAGTCTTGAAAATTGTTTAGCTATCTTACTAAATATTCCTTTCCATGATCAGAGACCCTTATAATTGGGCGTTTTAAACGTTCTTTATAGGTAATCTAAATATTATAAGTTACCTGTATTTTTTAACTACGTAGATACCCAACTTCCTATTCTCGATTGTACAATTCATTGTACCCTTTCTTTTACTGCATAGTATATAAAGACTACCTTAATAATGACGCACCCTTATTTTTCCAAATACTCAAAATATTCACGTATTCACTCGTATAAATTGATATGCGCAGGAATTCAAAAAAGAGCATAATGATATTTTCGAATCATAAAAAAGACGACGTAAACGACAGAAATTACGAAGACAACATCAGTTCGACGCCACATCGATCTTGTTCACTGGTAAGATAATAATATATTAACGTCTTTCTTACTTACAATTTTTATCAAGATGTATCGGTACATAATACGATCGTTACTATGATAATTCGAATTTCTCGTTGCCAAATATTATTTTTTTCCATTCATTCATTAAAAAAAACGTAATCTAGCCACGAAATAGCGGGATTTAGCACACACTAATATGAAAACCGGTTTACCATAGGGTTATGAGTTTTGTACGTTTTGCAAGAGATGGATTCAGCGTTTTGTGGAAAGCGAAAGAAGTAGAAAAAAATCTGAGTTTGTTTCCCAACTGACATAAGAGTTCGGTTCACGCGAATCTTCCTCCTCACCTTTTTGTGCAGGCCTACCCACTACTTATTTTAATGTTCTACAGTAGACTAGCTTCGTTCTTTTTGTTAAAAAACAAAACAAAATCAAAAACAACAACAACAAACGTGGAATTATTAAAAATTTTTGATAATTGGCTCTGAAAAGGCTGTTTTAAAACTGAAGGCTTGAACTGAGTTCTCACAATCAACGAAACTCGAAAAATTTGTTGATAATCTAGAACTTACTTATCACAGTTCCACGTTTTCCTTCATGAAGAACAAAATTATTTTAATAAGTTTGTGAAAGGTTCCAACTCCAAGAGGAATTTATTAACTGTTCAATCAGAATCAGAATATGGAGGTACCTAGCTGTGTACGACATATAACAAAAGAGTTCTGAGCTCAAGTTCTATGTTATAGACAAGTACATTACTTTAAAAATGAGTTCCCGTTAACGGATAAGAAGTAGGTAATGTAAGGTCTGCGTGAGTTCAATTACTTGCGCCAGCTTTGCCAAAATATCATTGGGTTATTTGTCATGTTCTTATATCATCTATGATCCGACAAGCATTTTTTTTTTTTATGTAATACCGAATGTTCACATTATCATCAAAGATACACGTGAATATATCGAAATTTAACAATTATCCCTCCAAAAATTTGCACTATAATATGAAGCAGATGCGGGGGGGGCTTGAACATGGCATATCCAGTCACCAAGTTAAGTCTTAACCCATTATACCAAGAACAACCTATCAAATTATCATGTTTTCAACGCCCTATAACACATAACTGTAAGAAACATATAATATAACGAATAGTAATGATATTTTGGCAAAGACAGAGCGAGACACTTGTATCATAAGTAAGTAAAAGAAAAACTAATAAGAAAAAATTTTTGATGACTTATCTTCAAATTGAAAAAATTTTTCTATTTTCTAATTAGAAAAAAGTGATGAGATACAATAAAGACACATACAGCATGTGATGCAAACATGATCGTATTTTTTAGAGAGAAACTTTTCCTTGGAATCAATTCACCAATTAATGTTGGGACTCACACTCTTTCTCACCTTACACTTGCGAATACATAGCTTTGTTTTATCTTCTAAAAAAAAAAAGAAAGACACCAAGTAACAACGATGAAAGCTATTATGCTAAATCCAGGTTTGTTCCTCTCTTCAATTGGTGCATTCAACTGGCAAAAGTAGAATAGCACTTCCCGAGGTTGACCCAGTGTTGGCACCATTTGGCAAATAAAACGTATCTCATGACTGTAACACTGATGTGTACATTAAACCTTCGATCATTTATATTTATATTTCATTCACGCTGCGTGATGTTAGAATCACCAATAGATGTGACAGTTGGTTGGGGAAAGAGGAAAAGGTATCGATGCACATTACTGTACAATGATAAGCATCATTTTGTGGAGGAAACCAACGTTGTATTTCAAATGGATAAGTGTGGATTTGATTTATGACGTCAAGCACTTCTTAGCATAAACAGAATATAGTAATAGATACTCAGTAGGGGCCCTATCTTACCAATGTTAACCGAAAGTACCATCATTCTAAAACCTTAAAATAGACATAGGTTTTCAGCATATGCGCAGTAGGTATTTTTTTGTTTTTAATCTGTTGGTCAGGAAAATTTGAAGCTATCTAAGACTTTGCTGTGAATTCAGTTAAATGAAGAGAAATCTACTCCCATTTATGAGTTTTAGAATAATATAATGTTGGCACAGATTTTTGTGTTTACCTGAGTATTCATACACCCTCTATAATTATTATCAAAGGTTGTAGCTTTATATACTGTTATTCATGCATCATGTCATCCCCTTATACAAGTCTCAGTCTCTGTACCAATTATTCCATTTCAACCACTTGTTGATTAACATCTTCGACTTGGTATCTACTTATCTTCTTATTTACCTCCACTCGCAACATTATGCTACTACAAACCTCTATTAATTAACATTATAAAGTTCCTCACTTTAAAAAAATTCAAGTTCTCTTCAAATCTATACTGACAAATAGAACCAACTATTTGGTGAACTAAGTTCCGCACTTTTCTAAATTATCTCCATACTGAACATAACATAATTTATTCATATAGTTCATGCTAAGAAGTGTGTGATGTTATGAACTGTGTACACACATCTCTGTTTGAAACCCCAAGTTTGTCTGCTCTATAAAATGATGCTTATTATTGTATAATAATGTAGATCTATACCCCAATCAATCGCAATGTCTTAAGGCAATTTAGGCATCCCACTCTTCTTGACACAAACAGAGTATAGAGTTCTTTAAGGCAAATAAGGACGTACTTCATTCCTTAGTCCTTGCCCAGTGAAAAATATATAATTTAATTTGATGGTCGCATTTATCGATTTAAATTCAAAATTCCACTGAGAAATTCTTTTTAATTCTCTAAATAATTTATTTCACACAATTAAAATGATCTCTAATGAACAAAAATTATTTTATGTTCAGCCAATGCCAAATTGGATATCATATACAGATCCGCACCAATAGGGGGTCATGGGGAACAGTTTACCATCACCATACAGTGAAACTGCCCGAAGAGTTAGAAAATTTGAAGTTAGTAGGAAAATTTACGATTTAGGAGTGTTTTCGACAAAAAAAAATAAATAAAATAAAATAGAAAAAGGCTATTTACAGAGGAATCAATATGTTGTACACATTAAGATTTTTTTTATCGTTCATTTGAAAATTTTTACAGTCAATTAGAAAATTTTACATTTAGCCCCAAAAAAATGTTGGTTCTATACAGCCTTGAGCATATAGATGCAAAGCAAAAGTCATTATAGGACAGAAAATGGCATATGCGTTTACTTGGATTAGAAGCTCTTGAGTTAGGTACAGTATACTAAAGAATCTACAGTTAACCTACTGATTCAAGATGAGAATAAAAATGAATTGATATGACGGTAGGCCTATAATAATTTAAGCCTTCCATAAGAAAATAGTCCAAGTACCAAAATTTCAATTTCGTAATTTTCATGGAAAATAGTACAACAATGACAGTCTCATGGTGACACTATGGTAATAGTCCAAGTCCCGATTTCGTCCTCTATCCGTACTAATTTGGTAGAATGAGTAATATGGTTCTTGAATATTTATTTGGCGAATGTTCAAATCAATGCAAATCATTCCTAAGCATAAGACACACTCGAAGAAACAATTTTCTGAAAAAAATTTAAGAATTAAAAGATCTTTCAAAGAATTTATCTTCTTAGAAAGTTAAATCTCCCATACCAAAGGCAAAAAAGTATGAACTTTTAAATAATGTTATCGTATTTGAAAAAAAAATATCGTTTTCATAAAAATTGTTAAATCGTTGAAAAAAAAAAAAATTAAAAATTTGTCAGTTTTTGTACTTTTTGAAAAAAAATTTTTTTTTGTTTTACACAATAACATTTGATTTTTTGGAGGAAAATTTTATAAAATTATTCGAAAATATGTTCCTTGACTGTCCTAAGTTATTCATCTCTTCACCACCATTCAGAAATTATTCAAAAAAAAAACTTTATTCTGTAAAATTTACAAAATGGCGATTTAACTATTTTCTTCCAAAAGATTTCAATAATTATACCTATATAATAAAGTATGGTTTGCAAAATACATAGACAATACTTTTCCATTCTACACTTGAGACTAGACCTGTTTACAATACAAAAATATCAGAAATAAAACATAAAACTTTAACTTAAGAATCAGCTCTTTTCACGAACTGAATGTAAGCATAAAGAAATAAGCAATTTCGTTGATGGATATGATGAACTGTAATATATGTTTTAGACGATAAATTATTTAATAAATTGATTAAACTCCAACGAATTTTCGTTTAAATTTTGTTTAGTGGAACGAACAGAACAGTTTGATTACAGTTGGAGATAAAATATTCGGATAACATTGGTATCAATTATTTTCAAACACACAATTCAATCATAATTTCAGCGACATCTCAAGATTCAACATTACAATTGAGAGTTGAAAACCTGCGGAGACATCAAGGTATGTAATCTTAAGATTTTATGAGAATACGGCCGTAATCGTACTTTTAGTAGTATGTTAGAGATATCGCTGAAATTCTGTTCGGATTCTGTGATTCAAATGATAGGAATTCAGTCTAGTTGTGGAATTTTAGCAATATGTCGAGAATTTAACACTCGATTTCAGCCAAATTCTCGCAAAATCTTATGATACTATACCTGGACATCCCCGCAAAATTTCAGTTCTCAACAATAAACGATTTCCTAGTAATTACGTACTTTCGATAACTATTTGAATATGAAGAATTTAATTTTATAATTGGTTTTGTTCTTTACACGGTACGTTAATTTAATATTATGATACCATACCTGGACATCCCCGCAAAATTTCAGTTCTCAACAATCAACGATTTCCTAGTAATTACTTTCTATAACTATTTAAATATAAGGAATTTAATTTTATAATTGGATTTGGTTCTTTACGCCGTATGTTAATTTCTCATTCTTACTGGTAATTTTCAAGCAACGAGCATAATTATGAATTATGACTAGAAGCACAATACGCTATGTTTTAGACAGGGATGTCAACCTTCATTTTTAAAAATCCGTAGAATTCCATAAAAAAAAGACGTAGTAAAACGTAAAAAGACGTAGATCTTGTTTTTTATTTATTTTCAGTACTTGATACATTTAACCAATAGAGGGTGTCTGAGGGGAACCCCCAAAAAATGTTTTTACGGGACCCCTCTAGCAGATGTTTTTAAGCCATTTTTGTGAAGATAACTGCAATTAAATACCTACTAATACTTTATAGGATCAGGATTTTGATGTTATAAAATATTTTTTTCCATCATTGCTATCAAAGATGTAATGAAATATCTTTCTAATTTAGGAAGATTACATTAAAATGAGTCCATTTTTTGGACCATATTTGCCATATTTTGCCCTTCGGACCATATTTTATAGGTTTTAAGGTAATTTTCAAAAAATTTTCCATTTTCTTTTTCTTTCTCTTTTTTTTTCCACAAAGCTAATTTTTTTCCAAATATCTTTCATGTTGAATTATCATTTATTGGTAATATTTTCTCATTCAAATTTCAAAACTTGAAATATCATTTAACTATCAAGTGTGATACAAATAAATTTTTCATTTATAGATGACAGAAATTATGTACCTATTTTAATAAAAATTAAAATGATGATTTGAATTTATGCTTATTTTTCATTAGTTATAAATATCAATGACGAAATTATTATGTTGTATGAACTGTAAGGTATAAAATAGTACAATTGATGAAAATTTTGAAAAATTTGGGATTAAAAAAACAATTATTTAGTCGATAAATGCAATTTTTTCTAAGACAGATTATTTTTCCCTAAAAAGACTTAGAAAGACGTAGATTAAAAAAAAGATGTATAAAAAGACGTAGCTTTTTAAGCTTTGTTCAAAAAGACGTAGATCTACGTCTATTGACGTAGGGTTGGCATCCCTGGTTTTACATGACGTTCAGTGAGGCCAGCTACCCCCTCTTCATTAAACCTATACGCCCCATTTAAAATAGGTACATTGGAAATATGCGTTTTTATCCTAATTTTTGCCTTTTTGGCCATAATTCTCTTATTTAATGGGATAGCTATTTTTTCCGTTTTTTTAATAAATGAAATTTTAGAGGAGGTTTTAAAAAATAAAATGAGTCAAGAAACCAAAAGTTAAAGCCTTCAGAAGCCAAGAAAATTGAAATAGAAGATGAAATTGTGCACAAATTGGCTTAATTTAACGTTATCAGTAAACTTACTTAACCATGGCATAAAGAGAAATAATTATAACTTAACTCATTTTTGTGAATTCACTGTTTTTGAGCCTTACTATCAGTTGTCTTTAGAGTCAAGTTTACTGATAACATTAAATTAAGCCAATTTGAGCACGATTTCATCTTCTTTTTCTGTTTTCTCAGGTTCTAAGTCTAAGGGCTTAAACTTCCTGTTTTTGGGCTCATTTTATGTTTTGAAATCTCCTCTAAAATTTCATTTGTTACAGAAAAGTAGCTATCTCATTAAATAAGAGAATTATGGCCAAAAAGTCGGGTTAAAAATACATATTTCCTATATATTTTTAATGGGACATCTAGTTTTAATGGAGTGGGGATAGCTGGCTTCACTGAAAACGAACGAATTGTGACTCTAGTATCCAGGGTCAGATTTAGGGAGGTGCAAAGGTACAAAGTACCGCGTGGCAGATTTTAAAAGGGCGATACAAAAAAGTAAGAGAAAAAAATTTTTTGACAACTTTTTTTTTATTAGGTAAGTATGATTCCAAAAAATATTCAGTTAAACCTATAAATTATTAATCTGGTAAAAATCCCTGATAAAAATCCATAAAAAAATTTTTAACAGAGGAATTGGGTGACAACAATTGAAGAATGAGGGGGCGCAAAAATCTTGTTGTACCTGGACTCTGGAACTGTAAATCTGGCCCTGCTGGTATCAATTCATATGCTCGTTGTTTTCAAATATTATTTTAGACTGATAAGATATCCGTAATTTTACAGAATTTTTATGTCCTATACAGGAAAGTAACGAAAGGTTTTTTTTGGGAAGAGAGAAAAATGAAAATTGCCAACTAAAATTTTTAAAATTACCAACTGCTTAAAAAAAAAAAAAAAAAAAAAAAACCTCGTATATATGTTGTTTTTTTTCTCTTAGGCGCCATTTTTCCAACTAATAAACGACATATATACAATTTTTCTAAATGATTAAAGTTTTTGTGGGGATATTCCTCCCATCTCCCCCTTCGCTACATCCCTGATCCTATGGCGTTGTCTGAATGAAATGACATGCTAAGTACGTCAATGGCGTCCAACGTAAGTCTATGTTGTAAGCGTTACGTTTTTTGTTGTGAACGGGGCTCGTTAATAATTGTGTTGATTAACGGAAATTAACACAGCACACAAAGAAACTTTTTCTCGTATTTGTAGAAAAAATAATGTAAGTAACTATAGCTTAAGTATATTTTCAGTCATTATATTCATAATATTTTTCTAACGTTGGCTTATAACATTTTAAAAGTTATAATTTTTTATTACTGGTTCCGTGGTGTAGTGGTTATCACATCTGCTTTACACGCAGAAGGTCGCCGGTTCGATCCCGGCCGGAATCAGAGTTTTTTTTACGTCTTTCTTTATTTTCAAATTTTTATATTTTTGTAGTTCATCCAGTTTTTTAACGAATATTATTCAAATTCGTTGGTGAAAGTAATCCTTTTTTTTTTAAACAAAAAAATAGAAGTAAAATCGTTTTTCATACTGACGAATTTCTGATTCCGTGATGTAGTGGTTATCACGTCTGCTTGATACGCTGAAAGCCACCGGTTCGATTCCAGCCGCAATCAGCACGTTTTTTGAACTTCTAGAAAAAAATCGTAGCCTTTGCGGACTCATTACTATAATTAGGTACAATACGCCAAACGCGTAGATACCTCGATCGTAATGGGGAAGGGGAGTTCACATCTCCTCAACCGTCTCTTTCAACATCATCACCATCCCCCTCACAATATCACTACCGCCAACCTGTATGTCTTAATCTCGAGCTTTTTTTTTCAGAGCCAATTAATAGGAATTCTTGATCTCCGGGACCTCTTTCTTATTTACACCTTCGGTTTATGCTTGGACCTTATTTCTGTGGGTTCAGACTCGCCCTGCCACGAATTAATGTTTGCTTGCATATTTTTGCAAAATGATAGCGTTTTTTTACGTGCCTAGTTTCTGCCCAACTAATTTATGACGAATATTAACTTCATGTTATGCGTGTTACGGTCTTTGCGCCTTGTTACGAAAGTACTTTCAAAAGATTGTCAAAATACAAATACGTAGGTGTTATTTGCAAAGAGTGAGAACCTTTCTCTGTATTCGCAGAAAATTCTGAGGTGACTGAGCTTTCGTAAAAAAGTATTAATAAAGTAAATCCCCCCCCCCACTTCTCTCAATTAAAATTTTTTTTTTTTCCATAGTAATTCTTTATTCTAAAATATCCACTAATGCAAGGGTACGAAAAACGTCAAAATCTTAAAGATTTTACCTCAAGGTGGTGGATAAGAGGGACCTGGGGGTCTGCACCTTCCTCTCATTTCCGAAAATAAAGCTAAACATAAAACAATACCTATAGTGTATATTTGTTGATGGTGGAGGTACTGTGGCCGGGGTTTGATCACAGGAAATTTTCGAGAAAATGTAGACCCCCTCCATATGATTGTGATATCTACCACATTAGTTCCTTCTCTTCTTTATACGTATTGCAAAAATTTCTAGACTAGGTGCCGTACTTAGTGGTCTGTGGTCAAAACGTTTAATTTCCGATGCCCCATGAAGTATCTTAAGTCCTAGCGTTAACTTCCATCCTGCATTAAAACTTTAGTGAATAAAAATGTGCTTGCTCCCAAAGCATCATTATGTACCTGATTATCTGGCTATCTAACGAGCTCTGTAAAATAATTATACTCGTCAGATACGTACTAGTTGAATGAAAAACTCATTTGATACAGAAATGAATAAAACAGAAAGTAATCTCCCAATGATGCGTGCGAAAAATAAGTTGTTTCTTCTTCTTTTTTTTTCTTTCTTTCTTTGTAATTATTTTATTTTTTACATTGGTTGAAATTACATGCTTTCCAACGAACGAACGCATAGGTCGTTTGCTTGTGTGAAAGATGATATATAGGCTATATGTGAAGGTGATTAGCCTATGTTACGGCCATTATTATCGGTGAACTTATTACGTTCGTAAAAAGGAGAAAGAAAAAAAACCTGCATTATCTCGAAAATGTTGTAAAAACTTAAAAATTACCAAACGTCATTAATGAACTCTTAATTTTCCCATGCTTAGGTAATCAGACACTTAATTATACATGGTTATCTACTTATAATGAAATGTTTGAATAGTCATGATATGTCGTCTATTATTATACAACAACATTATACAGTAACGTAGCCAGGATCAAAAAATGTAGAGAGCAGTATTGTAGTTAGAAAATACTTTCACGATGTAAAAATCTCAAAATTTCATATCCAATTTTTTATGAAATATTAAATTTTAGAAAGAGGTTCTTGAGGTGAAGCTGAAGGGGGCATTAGTGGATAATCTCCCCAAACGTGATGAAGCTGCACCAGAAAAACTTCGAAAATAGGTGCTGTTAAGAAAAAACCATAAAATAATTCAACTTATTTTCATTTACTGAAAAAATGACAAAAACTTGAGTCCTCCTTGAAACTGCTGTACTTCTGGAGAGAAGTAACCTATTTTGAAAATTTGAAAGTATTCTAACTTCTAGAAGATAGATAACCCTAGCTTATACCTACATGTATTGTTACTGAATGTCCTGTACATTTTGCATTTAGCTGAATAACGGACGAATAGTAACGTCACTGCTTGTTTTCAGAATGCACTTCACACTGGTCAAGTTCTGCTGCAACCAAGAATGGCCCAACTGGAAACTTTGGAAGCTAAGGTAAATTATATCTCCTTTACCCGAAAATTAAGGATCTGAATTAAGTTAAGTACTACTATGCAGGGAAGATTCTTCATTTATTGATAATTTTCTTAAAAATATGCAAGAGAAGAATCTGGATTTTTTTTTTTAATTTATTGAACTTATTCCAAAAAGAGCCTATTATACAGTTTTATTTGATCTCAAACAAATTCGGGTATAGATACCTTTTTGCATTAACGAGCACTTATTAAAACTGAATCATATATTTTTCTCAAGATCAGTGCCCTGCCTTTTCTCAAATTATATTCAGTGAGTATTATCAAAAATTTAAATCGAGTTTGGGTCAAATGTTTCACTTTATGCTGGTTTATTTTTGTTTCTTCAGTGAGTGCAGGGATTAGTCTACTCGTAAGAGGTTAGAGGCTTGGCCTCTCAACAATAGTCGTCATCACAAGATGACCAAACTTGTGCACTGCATGTAAAACACACTGTACGTTTGTATGTACATACTTGCAAAACATTGCAAGTATGACATAATATTTGGACCATGATAAATCGATTAATTACATCTTGGATGACGTCATGATCTGTCTTATCAATGCACTTGCCATATTTTACATGTAACCATAGCAACTGTAAAATATATAATAATTGATCATCACACATACGTACGTATTCCTTACATTTTTGTCTATGTGTGTGTGTAAGGAGCCAGTATATAAGCTCACAAAACTGGCTACAAAATCTCCAGTGTTTATCAAGGTCTTGGCTCCCTCATACTTTGTGCATTATATGTGGTGAACACGCAAAACTGCAGAAAACTTTCTGTTGTCGAAATATCTTCCACGATGTAAGGGATTCCACAGTAGGGTATTTATAAATTTGTGGTACAATGTCAAGAAATTTTGCATTTTGATTAATTGAAAACCCTTTGCCATTTAAAATTACTTATTTCCACATTTTACACATTCATTTATTCGGGTGATTTTCGATAACCATAACAGTAATTATTTTGCTTCCTCCCTTAAATCAATATTCAAGACACCATATCAGTCGGTGACAAATTCACGTTGTGATTTTCTTCATTTTCAGATGGCACGAATAGAAAACTCGCTTTCCACGACGCCTAGGAAAAAGAAAATCTCGTCAAGCAACAGCTCCATAACGTCAGCTTTGGCTACCGTATCAAATTCCAGCTTACTTATTAACAATTCGGTCGAATGCCATCAGTCACCACTAACCGAATGTAAATCAAATTCGTTGCGTAGCATTTCGACCTTTCCCAAAATATCGGACAGTGGACAAAATATGCTCATCTACAAAACATCTAGAGATATTGCACGCGAAATGGAAGCCTTAAAAAATGCATTACGAGATAAAGAAAACGTTATAGATAAGTAAGTGCGATCATATTTCAGACTTCTGTTTTTTTTCGGTTTTTATGACAAATGTTTCTCTGAGCTCAGTTCTATATATTATGCCACTTTTTTACCCTACTTCATTTTTAATACCCTAAAAAACCATATGGGAGGGGCTCCAACCCATTATTTTTCTTCCAAAGAACTCTGTCATCCAAATAATGTCAAATAGGCTCTCGTCCTCAGCTTTAACCAATTCCACTTCCACCCATTTCCTCCTTTTCGTGTCTATTACTTTTACATGTTTCTTTATTTTCTGAATCCTCATATATACGCCTTCATTCTCTGTTTGTTTCTTTTCTTCAGAACTAGCTAAATCTGGGAGGCACTTCAATTTCTTAGGGGCGCATCGTGTGCAACTGATGTGCACTGCGTACACCCTGTAAAATACCTATTAAGGTGTGGCAACTGGCGCATGTGGCTTCGTGTACATTAAGAGACTTTCCGCTTACGACAAAAAGTAATATTTTTTGCAACACATGCAGAAAAATGCATAGGAATACCTTGTTGTTCTTGATGCATAAAGTGAGCAATTTCGCAACCAGGGAGAGTGCAACAGCTGCGCGCAAAACACGTAGGTATTGAATACCGTACGCCAGTTCCGCGCTAATCCCATTATAAAAACATTACACTTCCGTTCATTTCCACATTACAGTTCCATACATTTCAACCCTACAGTTCCAGTCGTTTCAACTTTATAATTCTGCTCATTTTTTGTGAACCAATTTCTGAAGTACACCCATACAAACTTTGAGAATGAAAACAAACGGCGCAAAGTAACTGTGTTCGATTTGGCAGAAAAGTGCTGCACTTGAAGTTGTAGTTCTGTCCAAGTTTTATTAAAAGTTAGGTAGTTTTCAATTTACGCCTACCATTTTAGTTCTGTATCAGTTCTATAATATTACGTGACCGTACGCAAAAAATGGTTTTCTCCAGAACAATTTGAAAATTTTCTTTGACTGGAAAGAAATGATAAGATGTGCAGGGCGTATGATACAAATACAATTACGTCTTTAGGAGAGAGCTTTTTATCAGAACTTACTTATAGAGTTGGGTAACGATTAAATTTGACACTTTTTAAGGAAAAAAAAGTGGTTCTTTTTAGGTACCTTGGTAAACCAAATATCGTATCAGAAGAACTAGTTTTACGCATTTCTAAATAAAATAACTTATAATTAAGTAGTAGATTTTTTTTTTTTTTTTAAATCTGCTAAGTGCTAAATTTTTCTCAGCATTTGTTTCAACATGTAAACCCAGCTGAACCAATATGTTGAAAAGAGTGTAACTGGCATATTAGAATGAGTGGAACTGATATATTGGAATAAGTGAAACTAGTACATGGGATATTAAGACACTTATTGATCATTTACAAGGAACTACTACTGCGCCAGTGACCAAAGGTTCGATGGTGGGAGGAAAAGTGTGATAGAGGGAAACAAAATGGTACTTCCTCTACCTATAAAAGTGTTTAGCTCCTCCCATCAAACCAATCACACTTATTAGTTATCACACATGTGCACGTCACACTGCAAAGTATATTGCTTGCAACACGAGCATAGCGTGACTAAAAGTAAGACTCTTTTTTACCAAGTATACGTACGAAGGTGATAAGAGATGAGCACCCTTTTTGTATTAGTTTTGTTTACATTAAGTTTATATTGTTTAATTACTATTTATAAGGTACCCATATACACATATTTACTATACATACTTATTATATATTCAGTACATTATAGTAACTATAGAATAACACAAATGTAGGTTAGTCTTTTATCAGTCTCATACATAGCAAAGAGCCTTTAAGATGAGAAGACGCATATCGTCTTTTTTTATTAAAAACCTCGTAAGTTAAAAAAATTAAATTTTGCAGGAATAACAAAAAACTAATTTAAAAAATCCGAAAAATCTTCCCGTAAGGTAATAATTAACGTCATTATGCTGTAGAAGTGAAGGGAAATCTGAGGAGCATAAATTATAATTTGTTTTCTTTCACCTTCCTTTGTTATATTCAAAATTATTTAGATTTACGAGGTCTTTAATTTAAATTTCAGTTCAAGTACCGACTTGCGTGGTTTTTAATTTAAAAACCTCGTAAGTTTGCTCTTTTTTCAGTAAAAACCTCATAAGTCGGCAATTTATATGAATTTTTCCTTAAATACCTCAAAAAACTGGACTTTTGTATTTTTTAATTAGACTCTAGCAGCGCTAATGATGAGATGGTAAACTTACGAGGTTTTTAGAATTCAATCTACATGTTATTTCAATGGGCAGTGGAAAAACACAAAATCATTTTTCTCAGTTATGGATTATTTTAATTATATGAAATAAATTATGAATTTGGATAATTGAAAAGAATTTCTCATTAGAATATTGTATTTAAATTGATAAATGTTATGAAAAAATGAAATTACCAGAAATTATATATAGTTTTCCCTGGACAATTAATGGGGTATGTGTGTACTAGTCTTAGAGGCTCTCCACTGAAAGCACTGGCCTGCCGCTTGTGCTGTAAACATTGCAACTCGTTGAGAATTGCTCACTTTGCACTTTCATTTAGAAATATATTGTACTATTATTAAATTACCAAAATGTAGAAACACTCAAACTGTGGGACATACCTCT
The DNA here is from genome assembly GCA_011428145.1 of Ericerus pela. NCBI lineage: Eukaryota > Metazoa > Arthropoda > Insecta > Hemiptera > Coccidae > Ericerus > Ericerus pela. The sequence continues at coordinate 759,166 of WOFM01000198.1, read as the reverse complement.
CCGAATTTAAGAGAATGACAAAAATTGGATAAACCAAATCCATCTTAAAACCTCTTTATACAATAAACTAAGTCAGAAACAAGCCCACCCATCTCTTTAGGGTGCATGTTCAAAATAAATATAGTAAAATTTCAGTTAAAAGTTGCCATTTTTGTGGTGTGAGGAACGGATAACATTCAGCCCTTGGCTGAAAGGTCGGCGTGGGTTGTAAAAGTGTTAAAATTTGAAAAGAAATTATTACGAGTTCATTCTTCTACCTTTTAATACCAACAACTAACTCACTACAAAATATGATAATGCAAATTGGGAAACTATCAAACGAGTATGAAACCTAGTACATAGAATTACACCTAGGAGAGCTACACGTAAACCATTTTAATGGGCATACTCAGATAATATCTTATTTCTAACAAAAAGTTTGAAAACCACTTCAATGCCGTATTATTTTCTTGTATATATAGGTTATTCACTGTGTTCAGAAAGTATAACTGAACCACATTATAATATACTAATATACTCGTAATTATGGTACGCATATAATTATAAAGATCTTTATGTTATTTCCTCATAGATAGGTTCTCATAGCAAGGTAGTTACGTAGCGTACCTAACTTGAAATGACTCTTTTACTTTCCTTAAAAATAAGCTTTTAGCTTACACAAAAACTACTGTAAGTGGCTCAACTTGCGCGATTCATGATGGAATTTTCTTACTTTTTCACTGTCAATATCTGCAAGAGCTAATTGCTTTTTCTACAGTGTTTTGCACTAAGAAATGGTAAATGGTCAGTTTTTCGAATAAGAGTTTAAAAAGAATTCCATCAAATAAGCTTCAAAAAATTATTTGCAGTTCTTGGTTCGAATACAAAGACCTACTCATCATATCTCTCCACATGGGGATTTACATGTCCTATACTGACCTTACTCGGCTGCACTACTTAGACCTAGTGATATTATTCTTATGACTCAGTAAAAATAAGAAATATCTTACCAGCTTTAAACACGTAACCATAGAGGCCTAAATGCTTTTATAGGTGTTTTTATTTTTGTTGCTCGTCTCAATCTGGGCCAGCAAATTGTTTTCAATGTAAGTATTTAAGCCCGAAAAATGGAATCAAGGTAGGCGACATTACTAAAAAAAAAAAAAATTAAAATATTTGTACGGTTTTTTTGCAATATTATATCAAAATAATACGCCAGAACTGGATTACAATCTTTAAAACTGATCTACACGTCGAGTTAGGAGCTACTTGATGTGTGATAAATTCTCCAGTTTTTAGCCCTACAACGAGTAAGTTGGCCAAATATTTTATTGGTTTGGAATGTACGTCTGCGTTTTGTTGTTGTTTTTATCGTATTCATTACTGTCTCGGCGACTAATTTTTTCACACATATTTAATGTCGAATCGCGAAGATTTCGGTTGTTTATTTGAATGGAAGGAAAAAAAATACTGATCAACTTTATTTAATCGTTGAATCGGTCCTATGAGCGTTTTGTGGCGATTATGTGGTTTTATTTTGTTTTTTGTTTTCTTAATCAGAACAAATTTACACTAATATTTATTTTTACGCCTATAAATTTACATTACAATATAAATTAGGTGGCACCGTCTCATTTTTGTTAAAATGGGTAGATAATTAATTCAAGGAGCGAAAAAAAAACAAGATTTTTCGAATACCTCATTTCTGGGTGTCGGTAACTGATTCAGTTCCTTTTTTTCACTACTGAAAATTAATTTTCTGTATAATTATTTGTATGTAGGTATTTGGTTAATCTTTCATTCTAAATAAGAAAATGATGAAACGTTACCTTTTATAAGAAGTAAGATGGCAGGTAGCCTACCTAGTTATATTTACTTCACATTTGAAAAAGAATAACGTCTCCCTTTGAAAGACGTTGTGACTTTTCTCAGGAAAGTTATAATAATTTCGAGCACATTTTATCTGTTAAATACTCCCAATCCTCCTCACCTCCCACCTACGGACACTACATTATTATAATACTTTTATCCTTCATACATATTAAATGTCTTCGTCCGTGGCTACACTGTATTGGCTACACTATATCGTTTGTTAAACTTAGGCCCATATTCACAAACGTCACTTAACCTCCTTTCACTTAAACTTCACTTAAAAATGACTTTTGGCACAATTTTGTATTCAAGAGTGTGGTAACATTTTATTTTCACATTGGAACTCTCATAAGAAATACAATTCCCACATTTCTAAGTACGAAATTGTGCAAAAAACTTTTTTAAAGTGAAATTTAAGTGAAGGGAGGTTAAAGTGGCGTTTGTGAATATGGGCCTTCGACCTTATAGAACATACATGAACACAGCATTTAGCCTAAAACAAGATTATCTGTTATTCAGATATAGATAAGAAACTTGAGCCGCATCACGCGTGGCAAGCAGCTGTACATTTTGATTGGGAGAATTTTTTTATATCACTAATACAAAAACGCAGCCACACAAAACACGTCTGCATCGTTGCCAAGCGGCTTAAATTTCTTATGTTGAAACATCAGTTTTATCACTATACTTTGTCCATTATGTTGAGTAAATATGTTAAATTCTCATTAATAAAGTTATTGGATTATTTAGGGTCAGTTTTTCAATCGCCAGCAAAGAAATTTATCTATCAGATAGCATTAAAATCTTATTAACTCTTATTGTAATCTGCCAGTTAAACTAACAGATCTTAACAGAGGATGGAAAAACCATTAATCAGACAAATTGATGCACTCTGATAAGAAATGGTTTCAAAAGTTAGTTGGAAAATTTTATCCTACTAACTTACTAAGTAAGTGCTGGAGTTGCTTGTGATTTAAATTCCCTTAACTCTGAAGTCTAACGCATGTGCGTTGCTAGTTGTACAATTTGTCCCAACTAAAAACTGGTGTCAATTTTATTATATTAGCTTCACGGGAGTGCGTCAACTTGTCTAAATAGTTTAGATATACCTTTACTTGTTACATTGCTTCGTATCCAACATTACCTCATTTGTGATCTCATACTCTGTACTTGTTTGCATTTCTGATTGATGTTTATTATTACACTTCTTCGAATTGAATGGATACTGTTCTCTTTTTTTCTACCCTGCGATACTCCTCATATGGTGGGCCTCTATAGAATTTAATTTAACTTCAGCCCTTTGTATTTACTATTAACAAGCTTTAAATTCTCATAAATTATTCTTTGTAGTTATTTTCAATGCATTTAATATCACTTACTAGGTACTACACGCTCTCTTTCCATTATATTTAAAGTAAAACTCCGTTAATACGTTCTCATATAAGATATTTTCCTGCTTTGTGGTCCCTCGATTTGCCATACTAAAACTTTGTAAAATTTCTCAAGTAAGACGTTATTAAGTATAATATTTTTCCGCATAATACGTTTTTCAGGCAGGTCTAACCAGGTTTACTTTTAGAAATTTGTAACTTTTTGAGAAAAAAAGTTTTTTATATAATACATGTTGCAAAATGCGCAATTAGGAATTCATTTTCAAGGCCCAAAACATAAAATTTCCAACTAAGGAGCAAAAATTTTTTATAAGGAACAAATGTCAATAGCGGGAGCTAAACAAATATTTGCTCCCACAATGAATATGTTCGACTCCTCCTTCCAACCAATCGGACACCTTCCCTAATCAAGCATGCTCCTGTATTATGAAAAATAGCATTCGCAACTCAAACCAAAGGTGAGCGACCATGACTCATAAGATTTATAACTCACTGAGGATTGCTCACTTTGTGCTCTCGTAGCAAAATATTCCATTTGAGTTCTGTTCTTGAAAATCAAATAGCCTTTTTAGAGAATTAGTGCCACACTATTCTAATTTCAATATTAAGTTTTTAAAAAGTATTGAAATTTTCACACTTTTAGCCGTATCGAACAAGTTTTAGGTATTACAATATAATTTTTGTCTCGTAATTTGTATTCTCTTCAAAATTCTAACCAATATATTTCTTTTGTTACAGTTTAAAAGGACAGCTAAACACATCGCTTAATTTCAGCCGGTTATCGACGACATATCTGCAGTCCAGACATAGAGGAGATAATGCCTACTGTGATAAACAGGCAGCTGAGGACCGTTTACAAAGGCTGAAGCATGAAATGGACAACAAAAGCTTATTAATCAAAAATATTAAATTAGAATTAGAACGACTAGATATAACGGAGTAAGTTATAATCTATACTTGGATGCATAAGTTTATATGCTAAACAAGTCGGATATGGCAAAAAAAAAATAAAAATAATCTTTGGCCAGCATAAAAATGGCTAAATAGAACTAAGGACGGATGAGGATGAAAAATATAGAAAATAATTTAATATGAAAGATTGAAGCTTAACCATGTGGGGTTAATAATAATAAATGATTGGTTGTATTTCTGCAACTAGAAAGGAGAAAAATATATTTTGTGTGGTTTTTCCCAGTTTGTGTTTTTGTTAAAAAAATGTGTAAGAACTGTGCTCAATTGAAATATGTTTTAAAGCTGATAGATCAGTAAATTTTAAAAGATATACGGTACATTATATTGATAGTTGTAGGTACTTATACTTTTGTCTGCTGAAAAATCATTGAAATGACACAAAAAAATCAGTGAATACCGCTTTGATTATACTCATAAAGTATTGAGGTTTAAAACTGAAATTATATAAACAAAACTAAAATGGGAAATTTTTCATTAATTTGGGTTTTGTGTTTCGTCTATTTTTAAACAACTAAAGACGATAAAAACAATTTTATGGACACATTTATGAAAATTTTCTCTTCTTTTCAATGAAAATTTGCTTCAGTTCCCTAATTTAAATAGTGGGTGAGGAATCATTGAGTGAAAGTGGAGAGGTTTCCAGATTCCAAAAATGGCAATTTTTCATTCATTTATTTTGAAACTACTACAGATAATAGAAAAATTATATGAATATTAAAGTTATACCAATTTTCTCCTCTTCTGAATGATACCAACTTCAACTTTCTAGCTTAAATAGCGACTGAGAAATCATTTAATGAAAGAAGAGAAGTTTGTAAAATCCAAAAAATGGTAAATTTTCCATTATTTACGTTTTTTTCGTTTGTTCATTCCTAAATCAGTAAAGATGATTAGAAAATTACATGGAAACTTCGTAAATTTTCTCTCCTTTCCATACCAACCCCAACTCCTTTTGGATTATTAGATTTATTTTTTAAATATAAAGGCTGAGTAATCATTGAATGAAATATAAGAGGTTTGAAATATTGCGTTCAACTTCAACTGACAAGGGCACACACACAATCACACAAAGACACATCAACAAGTCTTACAATCTGATGCTGATGCTCACGAGGCCTGCCACACACTTCAGCAAAGCTACGTTTTAAATGTTGATAAGCCACAAATTAGGCTACAGCAGAATACAGCTATGAAAAAATGGGCTATTTTCCTTCATAAACAAGGTAAATCCAGATTAAACGTAGTTGAGTCAAGTTTTTAAATTTGTCCCAACTTCATAACACTCAGCCACATCGCCGGATGTGGAAACATAGCGCATTATATTTATGGGTGACGTTTTAAACGTAGCGTTGAGGTGTGTGATTGATCTAAGTCTCGCATCTTTGGCCATACGGTGACCAAAAATGTTATTAGCTGGATTATCCATGGCCACAGAATTTTTCAGAGTCGTTTTAGATGTATAAGAAATTATATTGATAATGTATACTTTTCTAGGCTGGAAGATTATTAGAACGACAAATAAATTTGAAAATTTTATAATTTAATTAGGCTGGTCGAAGACTGAAAGCAAAAAATATCAAGCATTTCCATTTTTGACCACTAGTGGCTAAAGATGTTAATATAAAAGATTTACATAGCATTTTATGAAGGTAGTTTCTGAATGTAAGTCGAACGTTTAGAAATTTTGTAATTTATAATGTTGATTGTTGGTGCTTTTCACTTGGTCTTATGTAGAGCTACTTTATAACTTAATTAGGTTTATGCCTCTGTTTTTTCCTCCAAAATATAAACGTTTCTGTGGTGGCCAAAAATAGAATTTAGATTGAGCAAAAAAATATATTTTCGTATTTTCATCAGTTTAATTTTTTATAAAATTGTACCTACATGAGTCATTTGTGAAAAATAATATTATTTTCCATATTTAGGATACCTATAATATTGAAAAAAAATTTGATAACCATTCGAATCATTCATTTTCAATTTTTAAATGAATTTCGAAGTTGAAGAATCTCTTAAGATGGCCAAAGGTAGCGGAGTTTACCCTACATCGCCATCACCGTAATGTATTATTTGAAAAATCAAGCCTTAATCATGTTGATTTTTTTCATCATTTTACTCAGAATTAATGCTGGCATTCACTTATTGCAAAAACAGCTAGCCAGGCAATTTGCAAGTGATCACACAACTAACAGGAATACCTATATTTTATCATTTTTGTGTCTACATTGTTTTTGTGTGAGGTCGTTTGATTATGTAGCTCTGGCCCTCATATATTATACGTACATACGTATATCATGCCGGCCAATACAGTCATTATATCATATTTTGTACGAGTATAGTTAGAAATAAGTACATATATATACATAGGTTTTACCCTATATCTTCGCCTGTGCTCGCTAATTATAAATCAACGGAAGTTAGTAATTGCCATCATTCGTGGTCAATGTAATTTTTCCATTATTTTAAAATACGAAATTACGATGAATGTAAAAGAAAAAATAAAATCCCAAGGGCGTATATAGCTTCGTCGTAAGGGGTGTCCACAAGTTCTCGGTGGTCTATTCTGACCCACAACCCATAACAAAAAATCGCCAAAACTGATAAAAATACATAATTTTTAGAGGTAAAGCTTTTTTCTTTTTGGCTAAGGGGGTGTCCAGACCCCCAAGATCCCCCTTCTTGCAAAATCCATTCAGATATTTAACGAAGAGTCACCTTCAATTGTACTTTATTGCAAAAAATTACTAGTTTATCGTTACGATAACTATCTGCATATAGAAATTTTTTTTTTTTTCACTACTTTGAGTTACACAACTTTTTTTTCTTTTCAATTTGCTTTTGCTTTAAATTGACAAAATAATTAATTCCAATACCTACGACATTTACACGAAATTACGGCAGTATAGAATGAATGATATTTAGAATAACAAATTTAGGTCCTTCAACCATGATTTTACATTTCACTCATGTTAAATCGTTGTTTTGAGAAAAAAAAATGAATTGCATTATTCGAAGTTGAAATGAAACAAGTTGAGAACGGAGGCAGTTTTTTGTCCGAATGATCAAGTGGTTTACCAGTTTTTTTTTTTTTAGCATTTGCTGTCACCTGCAATGTAGGTACCCAATTAGAAGAATATATTGGAAATTGAAAATTCGTAGAATTACATTAGACATTCGAAAAATAATGTAGGCAATGTGGGAAGAATCGTAAACCTATCATTTAGGTAGAAACACTTTTTTTTCTATCATTAAGAGAAGAAATTATCGATTGTAGAAGAAACTTTACGTATACTTTGAGAGAGAAAAAAAAGCTGAATGCCATGGTACCTACCTATTGCATAAATTCGCGATAACTTTTATGACTATTTTTTCACAACCCAGACACAAGCAACAATTGTGGTTTTTTTAAGGCATTGGAAGGGTTCCGGGCCCATTCGAAATATTTTTAGAGTGAAGGAGGGGCTGGCCCTCGCTTAATAATTTTGTATATTTCAGTAGGTGGGTGACTACATAAGTTTGTAGGTTCTAATGTGGACTACATACCTACTTCTTCTTTTTTTTTTCTAATAAATATAATATACTTAACTATTTGATTATACAAGAATTGTGACTGCATAGTAAAAATATAGTAAATTTAAACTTTGAATTTCATTTTTTCATATTACTACACCCCCACCCCCCCATCTTTGTTAGTTGACTGTATAAACCCAGAAATTTTTACTTTTTGTCTTCCGCGGCTGCCTAATAAGTTTCTAAATCAGTGCCACTGAATCCAAATTTTTAACGTAAATTTTTCACCTTTAGCTTTCATTTGATTTGTGTTTCAATAAAGTAAGTACACCCAATAAAATGTAAAAAATCAAATTTAGCCCCTTTTTTGAGTACATTTGGATCAAATATTGAGTTAAATGAAAAAATTAACATCAAATTCGAACTCTGAGCCTCAAAAACCATTACCAACGATGTATTACGCAATAAATTATGAAAAGTTAAAATTTGTCACCAATGTTGAGTCCTTGAGGTCGGAAAATGGGTTTAATGAAAAAATTACTGTCAAATTCGAACTCAGTTTCTCATATAACATTATAAATTACGTATTGCACAGTATAAAATGTAAAAAGTTGAAAAATGGGTGGAACGATAAAATTCACGTCGAATTTGAACGCACTGCCTTAAATGAAGGATATAGATGTGTGCAAAAACAACATTATACAACCTACGAGTTACATTGTTCAGTTTCAATATATAAGGGGTGTCAAAAAAATGGGTTTTTGAGATTTCAAAAAACACCTATCTGGATGTGATACTCAGGCATCTTCATGCCAATGTTTAACATTCTACCTCAAAAGGAATTACAAAACTAAAGGGGGACATTTTTAAATGTGAACTACACTTCTGGATAACTCTGTCAACAGTCAACTTCTTATGTCACATTGTCTGTTTGAAAAAGTTTCTTTCATTTTTTATGCCTTCACATTTTCTATTTTTCAAATCAATCTTTATACGGTTTGGAGCAATATAAATTTGTTTGTTTTGTTCTACGAAATGGGTAGGTACACTAGATTTTGAAAATCTGTTTCGGTAACATATTAACCACAATGGAATATAAAGAACCTACTTGTTGTTAATTCAAATGGTAGTCAGCTGGCATTGGTGAAAATTTTCTTTTGTTCAGATTAATTTTGTAGCTCTAGTATTTAAATTTTTATTAAAATTTTATTAAAATTCTCAAACTTTTTAATAAAACTTGATCGTTTTAAATTAATTTTTAAAATTTTTCAGGAAATCACAATAATGCTATTTATTTGAAAATGTAAAATAAATTTTCATATAAAATTTACTGATAGCTCATCAATCTTAAATGTTGAGTAGCCATGAGCTGTGTGAATTTAAAGTTAGCTGCTCAGATCAATATAGCCTATTTATAATTTTCAATCCTTTTGTCACAAAAATTTTCAGCTACAATAACCTTTACAATTCTGAATGAAATCAAGAGTCTAATTATTTAATATCGACAACTAAATGATTATATGGGTAATTACTAATTAATCTTACATTCAAATTTTCAAACTTCACATGTGTGGGGACTCTCCCGTATGAGGTATAGGGGCTTGGACCCCTCGACGACAGTCGCTGCCCCAAAGGGCAGGCAAACAATTGTCCTTGTGACGTTAAATACACAAAATACATTCAATCGTAATTACCTGTATGTACTTGCAGGTAATGTACAAGTACCAATTCGTGACACAATAAGATGATGTCACGATTTGTACACAAACTGGCCAGCCATCTCTTATCTCAATAGGGGATGATGCGACCTGGCTGCCCTCACCGACGTACGTATTAACTTACATACATGTGTTTGTGTGCGTGCAAATAAGCCGTATATAAACCACCCGAACAGGCTCTAAAATTGCCAAGGTTCGCCTTGGTTTTGGCTTACCCGTACTTATGTACGAAATGGTTGAACATGCTTAAATTCTGTTGAATTTCCTTCTGGTGAGAATATCTCTCACAACAAGGTATTCCACAGTGGTGACCTCAACGTGATTTTTGGCTATGTCGTGAGGTGTTCTTAGGCGCGTTGCACTTTTACAAAAATTTGGCGCAGTGCGCTGGCAAGAAACTTGCTTGCTAGGCAAATATAAAAATTTTTTTTGCAGACTAAGACACCTTTTTAGGTCGTTGAAGTAGAGTCTGCTGAAGTGGGAATTTATACCCCTCTCCTTAAAATATGTAAACAAGGAGAAACCAGACAGTAGACCTGGAGGAAGAAGGTTGGACTCATCCCCCAACCCCCCAACTTTGACTCGACACTCTAAGAATTTACCAAATACTGAAGAAGGCCCTCAACACCCAGAATTAGCACGACTGGGAGCTGCAATAAATAAAGATCAACTAGCAGTAAAAATGTTGAGAAGTGGTCGAACTTTAAGCCAAAGTTCAGACCCGAAAACACCTGTCCTACAAACACAGGAGCCAGTGTTTTCGACCAGCAAGGAAGGAAGTAGTTCTGTGGAATATGCTTGTCATCAGAAAGACATAGCAATGGTCCCACCACCCAATGGAAATGAAAACCCACAACCATCGCAGGGAGGTAGTAGTCAGCCACAGCTGACACCCGAAGTCTTGGAGCAGATTATGCAACTTTTGCAATTACAGCCAGGACAGAACCCCAACTTCTACAGACGAAGGATAGAGATACCAGAATTTCTGCCCAATGAGGTAGAATTATGGCTGACCCTATTAGAAGGCAGGTTCAAGATGGAGAATATAATCCCAAACCAGCGGTATCTACACATCTGTGGAGGCATGCCCCCACAGATAATCCGCCACATTCCGGACATCATGGAATGCCCTTTGACAGAAGAGGACAAATATGCCTGGTTTGTCAAGAAGATAAGAAATGTTTTTGGTAAAACTAAAAACCAAATCATTGACGATGTGATGGGTGGTATGAAGATGGGGGACAACAAACCCTCAATCTTCATGGCAAAATTGAGGCAGAAGGCGGATAACATCGTAGCCCCTTCTGTCATAGGCAATCAATTTTGCAAACAACTTCCCCAAAGTGTTGTGCAATGCCTAGCCGTCATAGGTTCGACCGTGATAAACACATCCGCAGACTTGGACTTCCTTGCGAAATCAGCAGATAATGCGCTCGAATACACCAGGTCAAAGCCAGTGGTCAGTGCAGTATCTGCAGAGACTGGAGAGATCGCTTAAATTCGAGCTCAAATAGCTCAGTTGACTGGTAAAGTAAAAAGGAACAAAGGCCAAAGCTCCACAAAATCCAATAGTAGCTGGCAACAAAGATCTAAAAGTAGAAGCAACAACAACAACAGTGGCAATAGCAAAGGACGACAGTCCCAGTCCAGAGACCGCAGATCTAGTTCCAGTAACAGGGGTCAGAGTTCAACTCCCCCGAGAACATCATCTCCCAAAAACCAGTCTCAAAATTGGGATGATAAAAGTTGCTTTTTCCATAACTGGTTTGGCACAGAGGCCACCAAATGTAACAACAGATGCAGATGGTGGGGCAAATCCTATACCAAGGAGGCGTCAAACTAGAATGAGGGGCCATCTATGCGGCCAAAGACCCCACGGAAAAATACTCATGCCGCCTGTTCATTAAGGACAGGACAAACAGGAGAAGGTACTTAATTGACTCGGGAGCAGACCTGAGCATATTGCCAGTCAACAAAACCCAAAAAGTACTCCCTCCAAAATACTATCTCCGTACTGTGAATGGTCAAAACCTTCCAGCTTACGGACTAGAAACCAGCAAAGTTGAAATTGGACTCAAGAAAATCATGACTAGGTCCTTCACGGTTGCAGATGTTCCAAACCCGATCATGGGTGCAGATTGCCTTGCACATTTTGGCCTGATCATTGACCTCAAAAATGGCAAATTGATCGATAGTGAATCTAAACATTGTGTGGATGGCAAAATGCTAGCTTACAGACTGGACACAAATATATCCAGCTGTACCAAAGTTGACGGACAACTCTTACGGATCCTATCTGACTATCCTGGAGTCACCCAACCATCAATTTGCAGGCATCCTACCTATAAACATGACACTGTTCATTACATAGAGACAAAAGGACCGCCTTGCCATGCTAGAGCACGAAGGTTACTGCCTGACAAACTCAAAGTGGCACAAGAGTACTTCCATCGCATTGTCAAGGAGGGCGTATGTTGCCCCTTGAAAAGCTCATGGAGCTCCCCTATCCACATGACCAAAAAAGCAAGTATAGAGTGGCGAATTGTTGGAGACTACAGGGCCTTAAATGACAAAACAGTTCCTGATCGCTACCCAGTCCCCAATATAATGGACTTCAACGCAAATATGAAGGGTAAAACGATGTTCACCAAAATAGACATCAACTGGGCATTCCACCAAATTCCTATGGCTGACCAGGAGGTACCAAAGACAGCAGTTATAACCCCCTTTGGACTATTCGAATACCTTCGAATGCCGTTTGGACTTCGCAACTCAGCACAAACTTTCCAGAGATTTATCAATGGACTGTTTAGGGGATTACCATTTGCATATTCATACTTGGATGATATTTGCATTTGCTCTGAAGGCAGTGAGCATCAGCACAAGGAGAATGTAAGAGTCGTCGTACAGCGTATTCACGCTGCCGGGCTTACTATCAACGTAGGCAAAAGCTTATATGCACAGACCAAAATTGACTTCCTCGGCTACAAAGTCTCGACCGAAGGCATTTCCCCATTGAAGACCAAGGTAGAGCCAATATTGAATTTCCCGAAGCCCTCAAATGTCGCTAAACTTGGGCGTTTCTTGGGGATGGTGAACTTCTATAGACGTTGCATGAAGAATGCAGCATCCAAACAAAGTAAGCTGTTTGCACTAATTAAGACAAGTAAAAAGAAAGATAACACTCCAATCGAATAGAATGAAGAAGCCGAACAGGCCTTTGAGAAAATCAAAGATACACTGGCAAATGCAATTCTATTGGCTCATCCAGACAAAAGTCTGCCATTATGCGTGAGTACCGATGCAACTGATTTTGCTATTGGTGCAACCCTGTACCAATTGGATAAAGACAACAAGAAATTACCGCTAGCTTTCTTCTCGAGGAAGCTCTCAAAAACAGAAAAGAACTATAGCACATACAATAGGGAATTGCTCGGAATTTTTGCTGTGGTGAAGCATTTCAGGCACCAATTAGAGGGTAGATGTTTTTCTGTGTATACTGACCATAAACCCCTAACATATGCCTTCACACAAAAAGCAGAACCAGCATCGCCGAGAAGAGCGCAACAATTAGATTATATTGGTCAATTGACTACCGACATTCAGTATATAAGTGGAGAACTTAACACTCCAGCTGATGCCTTGAGTAGAATCGAACTCCTGTCCAATTACCTTATGCTGAAATAGCTAAAGCACAGCTTAAAGATGCATAATTGCAAGAGTTGTTATCGAACGATGATACTACTCTCAAATTGAGACAGCGAAAAATTCCCGGTACTGATGTTTTATTAACATGTGACATCAGTACAGGTAAGAATAGGCCATTTCTACCGGTAAAATATCGCAGGTTGGCTTTCAACTGTGTACATAATCTGTCACATTCTGGGCCAAAATGTAGTGCTAATATGATTTCGGCAAGGTTTGTATGGCCACGAATGAAGTCTGACTGCAACAAATGGGCTCGCAGTTGCCTGAACTGTCAAGAATCCAAAGTGGGAAGACACACTCGCTCGCCCCTTAAATCCTTCAAAAAAAAAGAGCGGTTTAAAACTGTACATATGGACTTGGTAGGCCCATTGCCACCATCTCAAGTACACAGATACCTGTTAACGATAATAGACAGGGCAACACGATGGCCAGAAGCAATCTGTCTACACGAGATGTCAGCTCCTACAGTAGCTGCAAGGTTATATGATACCTGGATTGCGAGATATGGCATACCAGAAGTCATAATTATGGACCAAGGTCTCCAATTCGAGAGCTCGCTCTTTAAAGAGCTGTCCAATAAGCTTGGTGTTCAACAGTCATACCACAGCTTACCATCCTCAAGCCAATGGAAAAATTGAGAGATGGCATAGAGCTCTCAAAGCCTCTATCATGTTACATGATACAAAGAGATGGGTAGAAGTACTTCCCACCATCCTCTTAGGCCTTCCATCTGCCCTACAAACAGATACAGGTCACTCTGCAGCGCAATTACCATTCCGGGAAGAGCTACGCCTTCCAGGGGACTTCTTCATAAAATCGAAGGAAATTAGCCCCGAAATTATGGTACAAAATATAAGAAATGATGCCAACAATTTTCTTGAACAGGCAGCTCGCCATGGCCAGCCCAAGATTTACGTCTCGAAACACTTAGCCAATACCTCACATGTATTTGTTAGAGATGAAAAAATGAGATCTGCGCTAGAGAAACCATATGCCAGTCCTTACAAAGTAGTATCACGAGATGAGAAAAACTTTGTGATACTCATTGCAGGCGAACCTTGAACAATTTCAATCGACAGATTGAAGCCTGCATACATGGTAAGTGACGACAAAAGAATAAAAAGGATACCAAGGGAGAACATAGAAAATATCCAGACAGATTCCCAAACAAATACGGAAGAATCTGTCGAAAAATGTGAAACAACAAATTCACAAATCAAGAAAACACCAAAAATTAAAAAGTCTGTGAAGTTTTCGGACGATGTTACCACTAAAATATTCAATCCAGAGGCCCCCATAAGCCCACAAAAAATAGGCAGGCCCTTAGGCAGTAAAAAACGCAAAAATTCCCACCCTTCTCGCATGTCTGAGAGGTTAATGCGAAGAAAATAAAGTTTACTCCCGAAAAAGTAATATCCGCTACGTAAGTTGAAACCCGCTAAAAATATGCGATGAAAATCGGAACTCCGTGAGACAAAAGAAACTCCGGAGATAAGCAAACGAGGAATGCCAACAAAAAGAAAACGATAGGAATAAACAAATCCACGTGCGATGTGGAAATAAACATCGCAACATGCGTTTACCGTTAAATACAAAGATAATCTCAATGTCGTGACATCACAAACGGAGATTCCTTTGTAATAAAATTCGAGTAAAATATTCTGTGAGTTTATTTCAGGCATAACTCTGCTTAAACCGATCAGAACTTAACCGTAAAACTTGCATACAGCCGAGAATTTTAAGTGCTATCCCCTCTACATGCTGATAAGAAGATGTGAAAATAATGAAACGGAACTGTAATGGTAAATCGAAAAAAGCAGTAAATTCACCCACTTCAGAACTGTCTTAGCTCTCAGACGTGTTTTCTGAACGATATTTTTGGCTACCCGTTTTCCTTACAACTATTCCAATGTCGCTACCAACCTGAATCTTCCACAACACGACCAAGAACCTAGAAGTTCCGAAAGTTGCCAAGAACACTGGGCAAATTCCGGAGCAGAAGTCGGAACTTGATCGGATTGAGGAGGAACTCCTGATGGACACGGCACCAGCCATGGAGAGTGTTCTTGCAGAGATGACAACTCCGCTTCCACCTATCATCTCTCCTCCCCAGACTCCACCGGAACCAACTCCAACAATGGAACCCCCAACACCGGAGCCGAAGCCAACGGAGACCAGGGAACCAATGAGATTCCTATTTATGGCGGAGAGGGCAGCCAACGAAAAGGCGAAGATGGCCCCCTTGGCAGCGGGGAATTCAAACTCCCCGATGCTTAGGCAACCACACTTCAAACGTCCGCTGCCCTCTCACTCCCGCTGTCATCCCAACGCCTTCACCAAAAACCAACCACCAAGGCGTAGGGGAGAGGACAGCCGGGCAAACTACTTGGCCCGAGCACAGGCTCGTAAGGAATCTTACAAGTGTGTCGGGGCTGCAGTAGGTAGTGCCCTGGCGAAGTGGGAGGCCAATCAAAAATGGCATTAAACCCACACGTCCCCCCAAGCCTTGCGCATTTCAATCATTTTTGCGGCGCAAAAACTAGGGGGAGTAGCTGTGGGGACTCTCCTGTATGAGGTATAGGGGCTTGGAACCCTCAATGACAGTCGCCGCCCCAAAGGGCAGGCAAACAATCGTCCTTGTGACGTTAAATACACAAAATACGTTCGATCGTAATTACCTGTACGTACTTGCAGGTAATGTACGAGTACCAAATTGTGACACAATAAGATGATGTCACAATTCGTACACGAACCGGCCAGCCATCTCTTATCTCAATAGGGGATGATGCGACCTGGCCGCCCTCACTGGTGTACGTATTATCTTACGTACGTGTGTTTGTGTGAGTGCAAATAAGCCGTATATAAACCACCCGAACCGGCTCTAAAATCGCCAGTGTTTGCCTTGGTTTTGACTTACCCGTACTTATGTACGAAGTGGTTGAACACGCTTAAATTCTGTTGAATTTCCTTCTGGTGAGAATATCTCTCACAACAAGGTATTCCACAACATGAATCGAAATGAGTTGGTCCATGGTCTGAAGTTTTGAGAAATCTAGCTATAGGTATAGCTTCTTAGTACTTATAGAAGACTAAGACATTTTTAATAGGATACATAACTGATAAACTAGGCCTATATTTAAAAAAAAATTAAAAATATGTTTCTGATTTTTTTTATTATTATTATTGTAATTCTATCAATACGGATTCAAAGAACTTTCTCAATATTTCCCATTATGGTTCACGTATACATAGAGATCAACTTCAGTATTTTTTCAGTGCTGTAAAATTTTTCAAATGTAATTTGTAAATAAGTGGAAACTGTTAATCAGAAGAGAAAAAATAATCTTAGGGTTGAGAGAATGAATTTTCTGTGTTATGTGTTGCAGGGCAACACTGAAAATCACCTTTGTATTGCAGTTGTACCTTAATTGTGCCTCGGTAAGTCGGTGCATATCCACCTATAACCTTTAAAGTGTACCTAGAACATTAACTCAGCCATATTTCTTCGAAAATAAGGTATAGATATATACATATCGAAAAAATAAAAAATGGATGTCTCATAATTTTTTCACGACTGTTAAAAAAGAGAGGAGTGTATTGTGTTTATTAATAATGCATTGCTTAAGTATACAGTGTATCTTTCAAAACCATACAAAATATGCACAATACACTCCAACGTACAAATGATTTCAATAGTGATTATTTTTCATTGCATAATATTCAGAAAACCCATTCACGAAATTTTGTATAGAATCCGAGTATGGAATATAAAACACACCTTGATATGGTCATACATAAACATTTACTTTTTTTTATGGGCTTTGATTACATGGCCTTTTTACCTAGCAACCAGAGGATAGTGGTGAGAAAGATATCGATACGTATCTGTATTCTTCTTGAAATATCAAAATTTCCCATAATGATATTTTCCCCTGGAATATCGATGCTACATTGTATGTTTACTTTCCTCACATTTTAGTGCCAAAATTTCGAGGTTACAATTAATAAGACTGAAATATTCCCACATAACTCTCTCAGCATTTGTATATTTTATTTCTATGGATCTTAAAGATCTTATCATTTAAAAATGGATTGATAGTTGAATTCTCGTTGTATCAATCACTTATTTGGGAAATTAGGTATGTGAAAAATATAAAAACATATTGATATGTATCGAAACGAAAAAATAAAAATAAATAATATTTCGCACCACTACTGGAAGATATATTTTGATGTCATAGAAAAAAAGTGGGATGGTCGGATGTAGTGGCCAATGGTCTACCAAGCATGAATTTGTCAACGACATAGGGTGTTGGAGATTTATTAGAACCGAACCGAATACACCATCATTTTGGGTTGGGAATGTAATGGCAGCCGGTCTCAAACTCATAAACTTTCGATTGCAAAACCCAAGCACCTAACCACTAAACCACGCAGACCCTCACTCATAATTTGATAAGAGAATAAGCATTTTCTTGCCCATAATTATATACTGACGCGTATTAAACTATTCCTTTATGTTTTTTTTTCTCCTTTCAGTAATATTGATGTCAGAATAAAACAAGCGGAATTAGAATACCAACTGGGAAGAGAAGAATTAAATTTACTAAGTATCCTTGAAGAAATACAATCACTAAAGATCGTCTTGGAAGAGCGTGATTCTGACAACCAGCAAAGTGAAAACACCTTATTTAGGTTAGTTAACATTGTCTGACCTAAGCGTTTTTAGACTGTTGTTCAACTGATGGGCACTAATTATTTCAACAATTTTTCTAGTTTCATTCAAAATAAATCCGCAGTTACACTTCATGCCACTGAAATAGTCTATGATGCTAAAAGTCCTAGGTTTGGAGCCAATGTCACTGATGATGGAAGCGCTGTTTGTGTTGATTGGGCAGCTGAAGATTCTGGTCTCATAAAAGGAGACATGTAAGTACCTACTTGCAATGTGGTGTGTGAAAACTAGCCAAAAGTGCACACCACGGAGCATTAATTAAGAAGAAGAAAGTTCGATTAAAAAGTAGAAATACGTAACCTTCATTTATATAATTCGCGCATCAAATTAGTGAAATTATTACCCACATACCTATATTTAACTGAATCTATGTAATACAAATTAAGAAGTCATTTTATAGTAATAGATTTATATTGAAGTTTATTTTAGAAAAGAAACAAGATAAACGTTTGAGTGAAATGAAGTAAATTAATACGATGTTAAAGTTAAAATTACCGATTGAAGAAGTGGTGGAATGCTGCCTTCTGGAAAGTAGTCACATCCGTTTGATTTGAGGAAGAGGGGCTAATTTGGGTAACACACACTACAGCATTTTTTGAGCTGACTCACGTTAATTATAATCAATCAATCTACAAAGTAATGTTTGAATTCAGTGCTATATACGTGTAGGTAACCTACCTATACCTACTGAAATCACTTTATAATTCAGTTTAAATATTTTGGAAGAAATTTACTCAGTGCATTATGTAGATAGATTTATCATAGAAAAAAAGCAGCTTGGATATAATTTTTTGCTGTGGAACAAAAGGAGCACAGGGCTACAGCTCATATATCATGAATAAGTATCAATATTCAAGTACCTATAACAACAGAAATTAGGGCAGTATGGGAAGTGGTCTCATTTGAAATTATTGGTAGATGAAGAAAATATTCAAAGACAAATAATGAAAATAAATTGAAAATAACTATAGACTCCCAACTTTAGGTGAGGTTAGAGTTGGAATAGAAATAAAAATTGATACATATTGTCCACCTCTCAAGAAAACAAGACGTGTATTGCACTACTTTGTGTGGCTTTCCTATATTTTGCCTATATGATATTTTTACACTTTGGACCACGTCCAATAAATCGTTACCTAGAGACAACTTCTAGCTGATAGATACTCAAGATACGACACTTACTTGGAAAGAAAACGAAACATTAAATTCGCAGTATCATTTTCAAAAAATTTGAAAGCTGCGTGACCATAGCTCTATGTTACAACTTAAAGCTCAGTCAGGGCCAACATTTGATGAATTGGGATTTTGGTGTGATTTTTGTCCTGCCATTTCACAATAAATAATTAACACATGAAATCTGAAGAAAGTGATATGCAAAATGAAACTTACGAAAAGGAACACAATAATGTTAGTTTTCATACTATAATTGGCATTAGTTGTGCATTGGAACATTTTGCTTAGTAAATCCACTTCGCATTCATTTATGGATTACAGCTATTGAGATTGGCCAACCGTAATGTTCATTAGTTTGAGGAAGGGTTTGGTCAGGATGAGCTGAACTGTTAGCTCACAACATGCATTTTCCAATCACATATAGGAGTACCAAATGAATCGAATCAAATCTACAGTGATTTTGATTCAGAATGTCAACGTTATCTGTAAGTTACCAGGCTCTGCATCAAATAAAAATGAATCGCAACTCCCTTCAAACTGATCAATAGTACATTCGTTTAGAACAGATTCCGGGTTGGATTCATGAATTTGATTCTGGATTTTTCACATTTGTTTTATCAGGTCTAATGTCACACAGTGGTATTTGTATAAGCCGGATTGGTGAATCAGATTCACCAAATTTTTGAATTCACTTGATTGTAAATTCTGAAAGTGGATTGTGGATTTTTGTGATTTTTTGTTTTAATCAATTCTACGTCTTTCATTGGCAAACATACAAAATTCTTATAAATTGTTCTGGATAATACATTAATAATGTGTTTAGAATGTGATGTATGGTGGGAACATATATTAATTCCCAAACTATGGTAAATAGGTATTCTACAAAACAAACAGAAATAGACATTTTCAGAAAATCCATTTTGAATCTGCATGAATCCTCGTCGAATGTTCAGAATCAAATTTAAATCTCTTTCAAGAATCTACTTATCCAAACAAACATACCTCAAGTTTTTTATTCAATTTTAAGATTTCATTAGTAATGGGCACTCTCCTTAAAAAGTAATTTTTTGGAATGGAAACGTATTTATTTTTCAGAATGGTAGTGAAAAGTATGAAAGTATTATTATGTGTCATAGGCTATTGTTGAAAAGTTTTCATTGAAGGCATTCACATTGAAATATAAAAAAAATTCAAAGGTAAAAGTACTGTGGTAGATTGTTTCCAATGCAGAACCGTAGGAGAAGCCAATAGTAATGTGAAGTATTCACCATTCTAATCAGGAAAAAAGCTAATGCTAACCAATATATGCCTCACATATTTTGTGAGGTGAAAACTCGTTGAAAAATTATTCAGTGAAGAGTTTTATTTTTCATTTCATTTCAAAAACTTTCACTTTTCACAACTGTTTCCTACCAATCACTGGATTTAATAATCCCTTATTAATTCGATGGTTAACCTGACAAATAGTTCACACTCCGATATAACATGCAAAATACAGAAAGAGATAAACTATTATTTAAATAAAACAAAAAATGCATAAATGTAAACTGGCTTCCTGAACACGCCTTTACTTTTCAGTATAATGTTGTCTGTATTTACAGCAGTACATTTCTTCTTCCAACAGTTTTCCTTCTGTTAATGAAGAATTTATCAATTCACAATGAAACTCATTCCACACCCTACATGAGAACATGTTATTTGGCAATGTGGAACAAGAAAAGACTGCCAGAATTCATCATTCATGAGATTAGAAAATTGGTTCACTATTGGGCTAAGGGTATAGTGGAAAATGGAGTATATTGAAAAGTAAATGCAATTATGTTCTTATAGCCAAGGAAATGAAATTTTACACAGTGGTGCAATTAGGAATTTGCCACCCCCTGGATTAGGCAATCATTCTTATCTAGCAGTTTTTATCCAGGCTTGCACACTGTGACTGTTTTGAGACTTTGAATTAGAAAAATCATTATTTCACTGTTAAAAAATAATCTTTTGTTATTTTGCAAGCCCCAAAACTGTGTCACCATCAGACAAGTGTTCCTTGTACCCCTATTTGCACCACAGTATTCATGACTCTTGTTCTATGTAGATATTTCTTTTCATTAGCAAATTATGACCATGTGTGCCTCAATGATTTCTTGCTGCCTCTGCAAATAACTGGATTTATTCCCCATCATTCGTACTCACCTGACTGGGAACTATGCAATTTTGACTTGTTCCCCACAAAGGATCTGTAAATAAAGGCAACAATTGTATCAAGGATGATTGAATGAAGGATATAACCCAGTGAGGTTGTGATGGAAGGAAAGATTAACAGATTTTCATTGACCTAATAAAAAAATAAGTTGTTTATTTTTTGACTAAAAGTATAGCTGTAAATGAAGTCAATAAACTGCACCTGACTGAGCCCGATGAAATCCCCCAGGCAGTCAACATCTCAAAACCTCACACTTGAAAATTACTTCCAAATAAATTTTTAATTTTGCTTACCTACAAGTTTATCCCTGAAAGGTGTGGAGCCCATATTTGTGCTTATTCTACCAATTTGGTAATCCAGCACTGCCAATAAAAGTGAATTCCAATATTTCTTGTTTCATTTGAATCCTCCTTCAAGAAGCTGTCTCATTTATCTCTTACTTTGTCTTTCTGCTTTGCAGCCTCCTTGAGATCAATGGAAAAATAATGCTAGGCATTAAGAATCGCGATGACATCGTACGCCTATTGTCTGTATCACCAAATCCGGCACAAATGGTGGTCATGCGACAACACAAGAATGACGCCACAGTTTCAACCCTCCAACAAGAGCTAAAAGCATACCGCGAAAAGGCTGGAGAAGCTGAACGCATTCGCGATAGCTTCCGCAGTGATAATGTCCGCCTTACCCACCGCATTTCTTATCTGGAGGAACAGGTTGCTGAACTCTTGTCAAGCTTCTCCACCAAAGGCACCACCAGTGAATTGGGCACCAATGTAAAGTATTTGTCGTCATCATCATTGACACCACCATTGGATGACAGCTTATCTGTTAATAGCATTGGATGCATTGGTGGAAATATCAACAACAGCCAGCAGCTGGAGTCCAAAGTGCAAATCTTTCAAAAAGGCTCAAAAGTTACGCTAATAAACGATGCCATCATACCCAGCAAAAATAGTTTAAAAATTAGAGATGTTTTACCAACTGTACAGAATCGTGTGCGTAGCAAACATTTGGCTTGCAAATCAATGGATACTCTTACCTCCAAAGAGGTGGAGCATTGTAACCATCATCCATATTCAGATTCTCCCAACAGTGTGTCAGGTGGCAGTCATGTGCTGCAGCAGTCTACTCCAGAGAGTTGTAAAAAGGATGACCATCATGCCACATATTCACCAAGCAGTGTAGAACGACTACCATGCATATCATTATACACCTCTTCACAAGTGTCCAGTAACTCCAGAAACAAGGAGAACTATTACAATTTGGTGAACGAACGTCGACTTAGGTATCTGAGAGAAACTCAAGGTGGCTTGTTGAGCTACAACGGCGAACGCACCCTCAAGCACTTTAAGGATGATCGTAGTTGTAAATCTGTGGACTTTGATTCAGAACCCAATTATTATGGAATAAATCGAAGCAATGTCAATGGACGTCTGAAAATGTATGATTCGGAAACATCTAGTGACTACTCGAAAACCATTAAATATTCCAGACCAATCCCACCACAGAAGCCATTACGTTTGAGTCTGCACAAAGGATGCAGTCTACAATCAGTGAAAATTATTGATAAGTCGAGTAGCGACTTAAATTTATGTAAAAAAAATTTGGGTACAAAACGATCTCAAAAATTTGAAACAGCCTCCAATGACCTTGGTGTTACTATCGATAAGTGTAATGAGAAATGGTGTTGATGTGTGAAAAATGTACTATTACCGACATATAATTTATTATACTTTCAAATGGTTTTATTTTTTCCACATTTTCATCTGATAGGCATATACTTTTAATTTGGTTGACAAAGCTAAAAGAACTTAGCTTTATTGAGTTATTCTACATTTGTAGGCAGGTGCCAGTTTATTAAACAAATTGATACCTATATTAAGGTTCTTTACTTGCAGGATGTGCGTGGAGGTGATAAGAGATGAGCCGCCATTTTGTGTTATTATATATATAGTGATAATAAATAATGTAAAATTTATAAAAAACTGCATAACACAAAATGGCAGCTTGTCTCTTATCATCACATGAGCATACCTGCCATTAAAGACATATACTACCTACCCATTCCACACCTAATTATTTGTAGAAACTGAGAACCACTTTTGAAAACTATTTTTAAGGAGGAGAGAGAATTTATGACAGTATTGTGCTACTGATCTTTGCTGATTCCATCATCAAAAGGACAAAACTCATCTCCTTTTCTATCTAGTAACAATACGGTTGTTGGAGAGGGTAGTTGAGTATATTGTATAGGTACTAAATGAGGATAAACCTCCAAAATAACCTTCAGACGATCCCAGCTAGGTACTGAAAAGCAAAAATAAGACCAGTGACCACAATAATCTTGGTCTTGCAATGCAAGTAAGTTTAGTAAAATTAATGTATTGTCACATTCATTCGTTTCCATGAGAGTTGGGCAACATTTTCAATGGCTGTAAATGAGGTTCCCGTACTGTCTCTATAACAGATGGTGTTAGTTGACATTTAGCTGACTGTAAGATGTGGATTATATGTAGGTATGAAACATTAGCTGTGTCCAACAGGGTAAAAAAGAGCAGACCTGAAAACTTTTAGAGGAGCTGTCTGGCTTGTGTTCAAGTCACACTTGCTTTTTATTGATGCATATATCCAGTGAGTTAATATAGTCAACATCAGTAATTAGAGGAATGGCCCCCTAAAAGTGTGTAGGTTCACTCTTTTTTGCCAAATCAAAAACAGTTATCAACCTATAGTATTTTTTTTCATTTTTTATTTGAAGAAGACATTATTTTTAATGTTTAAACTTTTGGAGATAATGCTCTTCTATAAATTTTTCTATGGTTTTGGTTACCACTCCAATATTTATTTATTTATTTATTTTAAATTCATAATTTCATTAAAAAATAATATTTCTTGAACCATCAATTATCATTAATATTGTTTGTTTCTCTTGGATATTGAAAGGGTAATTTCTTCAATTGTGTAATGATAATTTCGTATCATTCATAATATCTCTCTCTTATATATATATATTTCACATATATATCAATCACCTAAAACAATTCTCATTATATTGACGTTATGTAAACAAGTCTTTACTTGCCTTTACTGACTCAGTTGTTCTACATTCGATGTCTATAAACAAACATAAATACACTTTTCATAACAACTCTTTTCTATGAAACTATTCTGCAGATATTGCAAATACCCAAAATCACCATTTATGTCATTTCCTTAAACTCCTATTGGACAATATCTAAACTTGTATTGTCATAACTCTCCAATCATATCACTACCATTTCCACTCTCCAAGAAACCACCATATTCTCCTCCCAAAACTTCTAGCTATAAAAACTCATGTAACCATGTACATTTTACCTTCTCTATTAATCTTATTATTCCCACTGTAACTTACCTACGTAACTTACTATTTAGTATTTCACCGTTTTATATCTTGTTTAATACAATCTTTTAACATTTACGAGAATTTAATTATTTTGTAACCAATATTCTCGTTACAAGTTGTTATTCATTTTTTTGTCCAAGTACTTACATTTTTTCAATTCAGATAATTTTTAAATAATTTTTTGATTAATAAATCTTATTCCAGTTATTTTAAATAGTGGTAACAAAAGTAATAAATACACTAAAGTAGGCTAGATATTTTGAAATTGTTTCATTGAAAATATGTCTACCTACTGTTTTTTGGGGTTCCTGTACGTATATTTTCAACTTTATTTGTTTATAACTGGTTTTGTGCCTTTTTTATAATTTGTTTTAATTTTGTATTTTTTCCACCTCAATACCCACATGAATTTGTGTTCATGTAAAATATGTTGAATTTTCATTGGCAATGAGGTCTGCCTTGGTGAAAGGTTTTGATTTTGATTAACTGCACTTCTTTACAGTCTTTTCTCATTAATTTTGATCTTTCTCAAAATAAATCATGGCTTAAAATGGGTAAAATACTGATACCTGGCTGACTATCTGAGGTGAGTAAATTGACATGGTTTATATTGAGTGCTGTTGAATGATTCTGAGATTAGCTGAAGAAGAACTTATTTTGTTTGGTTTTAGTACCATGTCATTTTGGAAGTGAATTCTGTTACCCCAAGTGGAGTTACATGAAAAAATTCTTAAAATTCTCCTCCAAATTTGAAGGAACTTTGTGGATTTGGAATATTTTAAATATATTGTAGGTATCGAGTGGGATAAATTTTTATGATACTAAAAGAAATTTACCAAAATCTTGATTACCTATTTGATTTAAAAAATATCATTCCAAAATTATATTTTCTAATTTTAATATTTTACATGGATGTCAAAAATATCAATCTCTAACTCAAGAATTGAGTAATAATCCTCGCCAGGATACTTATTTTTTTGTAGTAATGCCTTGTGGTATATAAAATAATGCCAGTGCATGAAGAATTTACAGATAGTGCTTAAAGAAATACATGTATGCAAGCTGGTGCATAAAGTGAGAACAATGCATAAAGAAATTAAATTATGCATTGTTCTAAAATCATCAGCTTTATATACTATCAAGGAGTTAATAATTACATTGGCTACATTATGAACAGGTTTTTGAAAAGTCTTTTAAATTAAAATTTATTTAAAAGAAAAAAAAATTGAAAACAAAAACAAGTTGTGGAATACCTTATTGTGAAGAAGTATTCTCAACAAGAAGGTAGAAAACAGCTATTTGCGTGTTCTGTCCTTTTGTACTTACTTATGGGGAAGCCAAAACCTAGGCAAACACTGTCAATTTTGTAGCCAGTTTCTCGAGTTTATACAGGAAATTTTGGCACATACATACATAATGTATGATACTGCATTATTTAATTATATCATTTCTTATTAGTCACTGATAAAAAAGGACATAAAGGCGTTTGTTACCATTCCATGACATCACTGAGATTTTATCTGCTAATTAGTCACGTTACAAACATTGTATCTTACCCATATTTACATACAAGTAAGAACATACAAACATACAAGTGTGTACTGAATTTGTTCAACATCGTAGACATGAATAATAAGTGTCAGCCTTTTGGCAGCGATTGTTGTTGAGGTGTACAAGCCCCTATACTTCATATGAGTCAATATTTCCCACACAAGTTATATTGAAAATTCAAACTGAGAAAAAGAGTGAAATAAGAGTATTTAAAAATTATGACTAATGTGAAGAAACTGAAGGTTAGGAAAAAATCACAAGTCACCCAACAAAATTCAATTAAATTTCATCATTTAAGTACAAGCGATCGGCATTTGCTTTTGAAAAATTCTTGGAGAGGTAATGGAAGGGCATAAAAAAGTTTGTTTGCACAGGGCGGAAAAAAAGCTAGGTACGGCCTGTATAAATCTTGACTTTTAAGGGATGTCAGTTGTGCAAAATTAGAAATTTAGAATAGATATGTTCCTGAAACAGGTAACTTTTAATTCATTTTATAAGGACAAACTTTTTTTTTTGCAATAATTAACTTCAACTATAAATAATTTCTAAAGGAAAAATAGGCCTAATTATACATCAGTAGATATTTTCATTTATTGGAAAATGGTATTTAATTCATGGGGAGTTCCATATTCCAGCTGATGAAATACAGCACACAGTAACACTTTGTAAAAACAAAAAATATTATGTAGTTTTATAATCCCCTATGCATAAAAGTCACAAGCTTATTACTCCATTGTTGCCTCATACAGGAGAAAAAATTAGCGAAACTTATTTTTTAAACGCCCCTCGTATATTACGTGTATTTAAATGTATTGTTATTTATGAAAAATAATAATTCTGTAACCCTCAGCCAAAAAAAAAAAATAGTATCTAGCTTCGTTATGTTTCTCTAGTGCGAGGAATTCCTACATTTAACCCGCATATCTACCTAAAACATTCTCTCAGAATTAAATGTTGATTAACTTTTATTTTTAGATATTACCTATCACAATAGTCTGCCTCAACTGAGTGGACACACATACCTATACTCATAATTTAAACATTTGATGTAGGTACCTAAGTATAGGTACTTATAGAACAAGTTTCACCCTCTTCTTTTATTCTCCATGTACTAAAATACATAATTTAAAAAATAAAAATAAAAACTAACTACATAATCAGAATTAGCTATAGGTAAGGCTTTTTATTAGCAGGTATGGGCATGAGGATGATAAGAGATAAGCCGCCATCTTGTGTTATTCGTTTTTTCAGAAATTTTACATTGTTTATAATTACTGTATAATTATATATAACAGAAAATGGTGGTTCATCTCTTATCACCCTCATGAGCATACCTGCTATTAAAAAGCCTTAGTATAGGTAGGTATAGTAGAAAATAAAATGGTAAAGAGAAAAAATCCAGGGTAAGAACATGAAGAGCTCAAAAAAACTGTGAAGAATGAAATTCTGATTTATCTTGTAATCAAAAATTACTTTTGAGCAAAAATAAGTTGATATAGAAATCTACAGATCGATAAATAATTTTTTTTTCCACTATCCCCCCTCCTGTTTAATTGGTTTTTATCCTACGGACTATATTATAATCCTCTGTTCCTCTCAGATTAATTATAAGTTTAAAACGTTCTTATTCAGCGGCGTGAAACACATCTTTGGGCTGAAATGTTCGCTTTAACTTCTCCATAAAGTTCTGGATCAGAATTGCATTCCTTCTCCAACTCTTCATCATTCTGGTCATTTCCTTTCATATTGTTTTGTGTGGCGGATTTGAAGGGCTGAATGTTGGCATCGGTTTGTAGTATTTGTGGTTCTACTTTCTTTTGAATTTCATGGATCCACTCCAAATATTGTGTTACGTCCACGAATGTGGCTATTCGCAACTCTTGGCTAGGTTTGATGCTGGCAACACCGCGTAAATAATGTAGGCCACTATTCGGGTCACGATAAATCAAACCGGCGCCACTGTCTCCTGTCTGAATGTGAGGTGCTGCAATATTACGTACCAACAGTTTCATCAATACTTAAAACTATAGCATTAATAAACCCACCTTGTAGTAGGAAATCACAGTTTAAATCTTTAGCCGACCACCTAATGTTGGCTTTACCTGAGTTGTTAGTCGAACCTGCACAAAATTTACCAGTTACAACAAACTGCTTGGAACTATCGGGGATCATCGATAGGCACCTTGAATGACTGATAAAAGGCAAATTGGCAGTGAGTAAAGTTTCACTCGTAACATTATTTTCATTTTCACCCCAACCGACAATCTGAAATGAGATGAAATCCAATTTATCGAGGTTCCGACGAAATTGAATTACCATTGCAGATCGATGTTAATGGTTATTATAGGTATTTATAGTGATTGGTGAAATTGCCTTTAAATTTGCGTTTTCTCCTGGATTAAATGGATATTTCTCCTTGTAATCCAAGCAGGCTGGTAGAACAACGCTATTTATGTTCATTGGCCTGAATAGCCACAAAATAGCGATATCAGCGTCGTAGTTATTTGAATCACCGTAGTAGTTTTCATGTACAAAAATTTTACGAATCTAAACATAAATAAAATAGATTCCTGGTTATTTTATCGAATCAAAAACACCGAATGGAAAATTACCGAATTACTATTTGACCGAATTCCGATTTACCATAACTGTTTTACTGAAAGACTTTTCACTGAAACATATTTTTCCCAAATACTAATTATCGTGGGTGGGAACACCCACAATCTCCTGCGCGCCTGGCGGGCGTAAAGGGAACTCGCCTACTGAAGAAATGTAGGTAGGCGAGTGACTGGGCTGAGGAGGTCGCCGTAGTCATTACGGATCTGGTGAGCGAGATAGGTGTGTGACGACGTATATTTTCATGTCCCTTGGACGTTAAACACACATTAAATATAAGTGCCAAACAACTGTAGTGTCTCTGCCACTACACTAATTACCATTTTAAATTTTAATAAAAAGAAGGAATGGAAAAATGCAGTTTCCCAGTTTTTTTTATTAAAAATAAATAAATAAAACAATAAAAAAATAACTTCACCTAACTAACCACCATGTGATGTCCACAAATGTCATATAACATACAAGAATAACTAACAAGAGAAGGAAAAAATAAAAGGTACAGGCACATGTGTGGCCAAGTGTAGAAAAGGATGTAATTAGGATGGTGAGGGGGAAACACTACAGCCAACGAAACACCAAACAAATAAGCAAACCATCCACGACCCTCCCACCATTTGCCTACTTGTTTAGGCTAACATAATGATTTTGGCTTCCCAGGTAAAGCAAACAAAATAAAACAAAGCATACAGAAAAGAGTTTATATTACTATTATTATGGTCTACAACGTCGCAGCGACTGAAACAATGTGATTTCCAGAGGGTGTTGTCCTGCACCAATCTCAAGTCGAATTGGCCAAAAGAGCCCTACTGACAGACAATCAATTAGCAAAACATAATTTTAGCAATGTTTTTATTTCTAGACGACTAAATATATTCGATGCTGGATTCAATTCAGAATAAATTTTTAGAAAATTCCCAATCCAAATGGTCCTCTTCTTCTTTCTCGTGAATTTCTCTTTACACCCAGCAAACAGTACCCTCTTCAAAGATAAATTTGCATTCTATAATTTCGTATCAGATAACTGATAACTTTTTCAAACATCATCAGAATTAAAAATTTTATTTTTTTCTTAATTTTGTTGTTATTTTTACATACACACACATAGCAGTAAAGTTAGAGGTACATTTCCCATATTTTTAAAACTGATGTAGCTACTAAGCTGCAGAGTAGTTGAAAAAATGATGAACTTCCATAGTTTTCCTTCAGAAAAATTATGTTGCAATCATTTGTACAAGAGTGGCAACGTTTATTACCTATCTTGAAAATACTTACAAAAAAAAAATCTGCGTTCCAATTGGCTATCTGAAATATTAAATGAATTAAATGAGTTTGAAAATGTTAATGTTTTCAAAATTTTGACATTAAGATTACAGTTTCTAGAAGAACTTACCTCCCTTATGTCATGAACTATCTTTGAAAATAAATACATACGTAGAAGAGAAATATTCTAGCTATGTTTTGTGTATGTATGACACAAAATTCCATAGCACGTTTTCGTTAAAAGTAATTCGAATTCTAGGTGTTACAAAATTACTACTGTCAAAAATATGGTATGCAACTTTATGTACAACATGCACACACAAACCATAGAATTAAAACTATCTTTTATGAGAGTATTTTATTTTCAAAGATCGTTTATGGAACATAGGAGATGATTTTTTTCATAAAGTGTTATTTTAATGTTAAAATTTTGAAAAAAATTAAAATTCTCAAATTCACGTCATTGAAAATTAGAAATACCCATTTGGAACAAAATTATGACTTTTTGTTTAGTATTTTCAAGATACTAGATAAATGCTGCCACTCTTGGGAAAAAAAAAAATTAGGAAATTTATAATTTTTTGAATTTTGCAGACTCGCAGCCCCAACAATTTTAATAATAGACGTAATTTAAGTACATAAACTTTTCGATGCACTTAGGGAATTCGATTCCCAGGACACATTGTGTAGGTTTACACAAATTCTGAAATTTGGTGTGAAAAAAATAAGGAATTATAGCTAAGTAAACCTATTGATCACCTAATGTAAGATATTTTTTTGTGCGAAAAACAAACTAAATTAGGTAGGTAATATTAAATTAATGTACCGAATTAATGATGTAAGTTGATTGATTTCTCTTACTTTGTATTTTTTAGTTTGCCCATTATCCTTGATGGTATAGTTGCGAGTCAATTTGCTCACAGCTACTTCAAAATGTTCAGCATTCCTTAAAGCTTGCCTCGTCACATCATAGAAACAATGGGCACCTACAACATATAATGAGTAACTTTTATCACATGAGAAGCTGAAGGCGTACAATCGGGAATATAGGCCGTAAAATGTGATTTTCACATGTTTATAAATTATGATTATGACCAGCGTAGACCAACTTGAAGTTTATGAAACAAAATTTAGTTTCTGGATGGAAATTCTTTCCCCAGCTGAGAATCCTACACTTCACAATCTCATGATCGATAAGTTTTGGAAATATTTAAAAAAAAAATACATATTTCTTCCAGATTTTCCAAATCTATGAAATATACTCCCCAAAAATTGATTACCAAACATGCCGTAAGTAAATTTTCTCATAAATTATTTCATAATTTCCAGAAATTAATAGCCTACGTCTAACACGTAAGTATCCTGTAGTGAATTTACTGAGAAGATTGATCATTACGGTACCTATCTAGGAACTCTTACTAAATCGAAATCAGGTGTTTTTGTTGTTTAGACAGTGGGTAGGTACCAACAATATACGTGCGATGATAGGTTTTTTTAGACATGAACTTTACTTGTTACTACAAGTTGTGCAGAAATTATTGTTCCACCGCATACGAGAAGTTTTTCTTTTTTTGATACATCGTAAACGCCAACGTTCCAAGGTGAATCTCCATATTTCTCCACTTGTCCGTAGCCTATTAATTTTATCGCGTTTCCGTACTTTTTCCCACAATCTACAAACAGAATTAAAACCAATGTTTAACGTACCGTTGTATTGTCACCGTATTAGATAGTAATAGTCTATCTGCCTACGTAGGCATATGGTATATATGTAAATAAAACATGTCCAGAACAGTATCAACGAATCTATAGGAAGGTTTTATGTTATTTAATGACATTATAAAAACTAAATACCTATGTAATTAACGTAGGCCAAGTGTAGATGATCACTTCCAGTTTGATTTTTTCAAATAAACGCTTATATATTTTCATAACAATTTACAATTTATCTACAATGTTAGTTGGTGACTTTGTAAAGGATTTTTTGTAAAAATTTAAAACAAATAGTGCGCACCTGTTTTAATTGCTAGCTAAATAAAGCATTTTAAAAGTTATAAGAGCTATTTTTTGTAATCTTATCAAAAAAAAAAAAAAAAATACGAGTATAATGGCCAAAAGAGGTGGTGAAGTACCAAGTTAGAACCACTTTCAGTGTTACACCATACACGAGATATTTAACACTGGAAAAGCATTAATGCCTCTATAATAATTTAAATAATTAATTTATCATCCACATCTATTATGGACCTTAACGTATTTAAGAAACTCAATAATACTTCAAAACACAAGATTGATTTAAAATTTTTAATAAAAAATACTTTATACGACACAAGTACATTAAATAATATTTCAAACACTATAAACTAGGTTGAACATTTGGGATTAACACCCTTTAGACAAAGACTGTCTATTAACAAGCTAACTAGTAGAACTGTATGCTAAGTACTAGGTACTGTGTGTGTCAATTCCTTCAAATCGAGGGTTTATATACCCATTTAAGATATGTAAGTGTATGTGATGGATAGGCTAAGTGAGGTAGGGACTTGTTATTATAGGGTTGTGCTGACTCGCGATATAATCAAGAGACAGGCAAAATGAGGTCATGAATATACAGACGTTATATCTATATTCATAAAATTAAATACGGGTACTTTAGTGGTTGTTTACAAAGAGCTATAGGATGTTTTGTTTATTGATGAATACCTGCATTTTTGGTATTTGAAAGTGTGTGGACAAATATGTTCGTCATATTTAAAAATAGACGAAAATATACGTTACAGCGAGTACCACCGGGTTATATTTATGACTGATTGATGTGTAAACATAATAATAGTGCGGTTGTGTGCGTGCAAAACACGTTGTACACACACACACATTCACATCATGTAATACGCACAAACGAGAGTTACAATTGTAAGAAATACAGTTACGCAAATCTGACCATTGTAATTCTCATTTAACCCCTACTGTAGACCAAGCACTAAGATATGTTTAAACATTAAAAAAAAAAAATTTCACGCTTTTTTAAACAGTTGAACTTTTTGTTCTGTGTATTTGATAAAGGATTTAAATTTTTCAATTAGCCTGATGATTTTATGCTTATTAGAACGGATTATAATTAGCCTAACCATGTTTAGGCTCATTCCATAAAGCCTAGTTATTGTTAGGCTAATTGAACGAAAGATTTTTCATTTTTCAATTAGCCTAAAGGGGTTTTGGCAGTTTGAAAAATGCCTAAAATAGGTCTATCATTTTATAAATAGCCGACAGTTTATAAAAAAATAGCCTGATGATTTTAGGCTTATTGAAACAATGTTCAAAGAGCCTAAGTCCGTTGTGGCTCACTATAATCAGCCTAATTTAGGCTAGGCTTATTGATATAAAAATCTTTATTTTCTAAATATCCTAAAACGCTTTGGCTCTTTATAAAACGCCTAAAATTTTCAGGCTAGTTGAAATAATTTTTTTTCGTTTTCTTAATCGCCGGCTCTTTAGAAAATGACGAAGACGTTTGAAAAATGACTAATTCGCTAAATCGCCTACGACATAATACGCTGCAATATTCAGTTATAGATCTTATATCGTAGAACAACAACGAAATGTTAGAATTTGGTAAAATTTGTTCATGAGAGTTGAGAGCAGTCAGGGACGTAGATAAGGGAAGATGTAGGGAGGCTTCCCCAAAACATTTTTAGAATTGGAAAAACTGACTAGTTGCGTGTATAGTTGGAAAACTGTGGAATTCGATGACCTTTTGTTTAGGAAACTTGAAAGTTTTGCAGAAGTTGGAAATTTAGGAGTAGGAAAAATTCGGACAGTTGTGTACTATACAAGTTAGAAAATAATGCCAGTTGAAGACCTTTTTTTTTTCGTTTTTCTCCCCCATTAAAGAAAGGCTTTCGCTATGTTCGAGACTGACGAACATAGAGATACTGAGAAAAATCAAAATTTCCCAACTGAACAAGATTTGTAGCCGATCTATGAAAGTCTATCATCATTTTTGATACCCTTCCTTCGCTAACTTTTACCTGGAACACACACGAATAGATTATCAGTCCATTTTCCATCCCATTGACACGTTATTTCACGATAACGGACTTCTTGTATTGGATGGTGCAGTGGTTTGCATTGGGGACGAGCTGTGGTTCCAGCAACTACATTACTATCGCATTTCACTTTTTCTCCGCTGCGATAACACGCCACATCCATATTTTCCACTTCAAGTGGATTACATTGCTCTGGAAAACGTAATATTATTCACACACAGAACATTTAGTCCGTCCTTTGGACTTACAAGTAGCTGTACCTACACAGACAGGAAATGGCTAAGTAGCGTTAGCGCTGAGCAGCACAAGATCCGTGCTACTCAGCATACCCTGAGTAGCAGGAAGGAAGCACTCTGGACTGCATGCAACCTCAATGCCACTGTGCATCTATTGCCCAGTTCTTTCGATTATACAAGTGTATGGATACCCAGCAGTCCTATTTCATAAATTTTAATGGAGCTTATCGTCATTCTGAAACTATAAAATGATCATATAGACTATAAGTTTTCTGAGTATACGCATTAGGTCTTTGCTGTAGGTCCTTTTTATCTATTTTCAGTCAGTTGGTCCAAATGTGAATGTAAAATAAAACTAGACTATAAATACCTAATATAAAGACTTTTCTGTGAATCCAGTAAAATTGAGTAAATCGAGTGAATAGAATCGAGTGAAATCGAGTGAAATCGAGTGAAATCGAGTGAAATGTGTCCTTTTTGGGGTTTTAGGTATTACTGCTGGCACGGATTTACATGTTCGCACATATCTATGGGATCAAAGTCTAGCTCTGAGCAATATACGAGTATGCTACTGTATGCTAAGTATCGAACGTTAATGAGTGCCATTACATGCTACTGTAGTCCTCTGTATAGCATAATTATAGTGCAGTTACCTACCGGTTGTATTAGTCTTGTCCAAAAATTGATATTTTGCGTACCTATGTATATTTTCAATCTATATTTTTAAATGCAATTATTTACTGATAATATGATTACCAAATTACTGAACTACCGAAGAAGTGAAGAAAATCTGCTGTTAGTGCAGTACTTACATTGAATAATATCGATATCGTATCGATATTTTCCCTTAAATATTGATACAAACATATCAATACAAAAAAATATTGATATAATATCGATACAAACAAATATAAATATTTAACAACCCTATAGGCTGGATGTTCAATTATTCCATAAATAAAACACTGTGTGCTCTACTCAATCAACTCAGGTTGACACTGTTTTGCCGACTTTCCACATTGACCAATCGCTATTAAATACATTATAAGACAAAGTCTCAGTTGTTGATCAGTTTTTTTTGAGATGCTATATCACTCCTATAATGATTGAGGGAGAACTGATAACTACATGAATGTGAAGTGCCATTCTTGGACTATACCATGACATGTGAAGATTAAATTTTCTGGTGGCCATTTTGAAGAAATTCAAGGTATTAAAAATGTACGAAAACCAAAATTAGTCACTGGTAGCTTAATGTTGATTACTTATTAATTAATTAAAATTTTGTACAAAGGACATGAAAGTGTACATATTTCGAAGTCCTATTAACTCCAAGCCACAAATAATATAATTCAACCATTGTTTCATAAATTTTAAACATATAGTGAAATTTTCCAAATCTTGGTCAATTAAGATTATTAACACCTAAAAAAATTTTATTTTTCAATTTGATACCTAGGTAGGTACATAAGTTTTTTTTCTTACAGTAATAAAAAGTATTAAAATATGAGGAGCGTTCAAAAAGTAAGTTTCCCTACATTTTTTCTCCTGTATTGGGCAACTCTGGAGTGAACGTATGAGGCTTTCATACATACATAGGAGGGTTATAAAACGTCAGAATATTTTTTGTTTTTATGTAGCATTACTGTGTGCTGTGTTTCATTGGTTGGAATATGGAACTCGTCTTCTTCATCCCGCCAAATATGAAGTGACCCTTCTGCACAACAGTGACCGATACGCTGGCATCACACATCAACTCCTCAAATCCTCAAAATGAGATGTTTTCCCAATATCTGAATATTGCCCCACCCTTGCACCCTCCAATTTCCACCTTTTCCCAGTTTCCCACAACTTAGAAAAACTTCAAAGGAATAAAGTTTAAAAATGAGGCTCAAGTACGTACAACAGTCGAAAAGTTTTAGGAAAAGTTGACCGCTCAGTGTCATGCCGATGGATGTGGAAGTGGGAAAGAGAAAGCATGAGGGAGTATGAAAGTGATAAAACATCTCATTTTAAGGATTTGAGGAGCCAATGTGTGATGCCAGCACTGTGGAGTCGGTCATTGTTATGTAGAAGGGTCACTTCACATTTGATGGGATGAGGAAGGGGATCACTTACATACTCCAGCCGATGAAACACTCTGAAGTTTTACATAACTCTCGAGCAAGTAGTTACGTATAAAAGCCTCATGCGCTTACTCCAGTGTTGCCTAATGAGGGAAAAAAAAGTAAACCAACTTTTTAAACGCTCCTACTAATATTTTCTGTTATTAATTTCTTCCTTTGTCTTTGGAAAATAACTTATCTAGGTACTGATTATAAGTAGTTTGTTTTTGAAAAATTTAGCTGCTAAATCTTGGTCAATTTTAAACGTTACAATTTGCAAACTTTTATCAGCAAAATGTATTCTAGAGTAATAATAATAAGCCACAAAAGACTGAAGAGGATAATAAAATTTACAATAACACTAAAATAATGACATTTTAAAACAACAAAAAAAAATCTCAGTTACATTTCCTGCATTCAGTACTAATAACTCCAAAATTCAAAAAACTGTGGAATTAAGTTCTTGAGTTATCTAAGCAGGTATCTGTGCACGTGCAGTTAATGAAAATAGCATGGGCTATTTTTGGCTACTTTTGCATTCCTGGCTGGGTAGACAGACATTCAATGAAACGGGTGGGGAAAACGTACTTTGGTCAATACTTTTGCAGTTTGGAATCGAGGGTAGCCAGCCGGTTGATGAACAAATTGAAATAAAAGGTTCTTGGCTGTCCTTAATATATCCTTTACGACATTCGAGCGATATTTCAGTGTATTTTGGCACTGTTTCACCTGGCTGTTGGTTGCATTTGATATCTTGCGGACAGGTCACAGTGAATTTCTTGTCTGCAGATGAAGGTGGTAAAGTACAACATTCCTTCAGTTCGTCTGATCCATCATTACAGTTTTTGTTTCCATCGGACAATGCATTCACCCGATATGCAAGAAAAATATTTTGGTCTGCAAATAATTGAAATAATTTAATCTATGAAGCATAAGTACATCTACAGAATAAGTATTTGCTTGTTAATAAGAATAAAAACTACTCGAAAATAATATTTGGTACACAAACACTATGATCACTTTGCTCAGAATGGTGGGAAACTGGTTTAATTATGCGAAGGTTCCCGCATATTTTGTCCTTCTAGCGAACCTGACAGTTTGTATAGTAAAGAGGTAGCAACAAGGAGGTAACAAAAATTTGCCTGGACATTTTGTACGGTAGCAGGTAATCAGGATATGGAAGGCGAAAATTAGGGGTTGAATTTAAAATTTACATCACCTCTCCTTTCATTATACGATTAAGATATAGAGAAATTCCCTTTTCGTATTATTTAAAAAACAATAGGTACTTAACTGACTTTATACTTTACCTCCCACTACACCATTAAGGTATGGAGAGATGGCTTTTTCTCAACTCCTACATCAAAAAGAGGTTATTGTTAAATCGATTTTGGTTAGCAAAGTAATAAGTATATTTCCGAGTCGATTCAGAATGGTCAATAATAATTTTCATTACTTCACTAGTGTAGTAATGGAGTTTTTACTTGACTGTTTTTTTGTATATTCCGTTTACACATACACAAGTGGCCAAATGTTGCGAGAAAATAGGGCCATTTTACATGGAGTTGCCTAACAAACAACGAAGTTAACCACCCCACAATTATTTAATTATTGTCTAAAATTCTATTCATAAATGAAGTTTACTTATTGATTCAGTTTAACACGGGTTAAATGATACAGATAAGGTGAAAATACATGCACCATTTGGCTTCTAAATTTGTAGTTGAATAAAGGGATAGAATTAATTAAATCTTGTTAAAAATAGTTAAATTTTAATAAATATAAATTTTATCTAAAAAAAATTTCATTAAACAGTAGTACTAAAAAGTGTTAATACTGACTGAGTTTGGCTTCGAAATTTGTGATTAAATAAAGGGATAGAATTAATTAATTAAGATATTTTAAGATTATTTCAATATTTAAAATTCTTGTTAAAAATAGTTAAATTTTAATAAATATAAATTTATCATTTAACCTGTGTGAGTCATTTTAACACGCACCATAGGGGATTTTCCAATGGTGTGTGTTAAACTGAATCACCCTGTATATCTACCTGGGTAGTTAGTTACGAGGTACCTGCAAGCCTACTAACTAGCTAGTTTAACAGTTACCATATCATTAATAACATAGGTAAAGAAATAGGTATAGCAATAATATTTCAACATCCCTCAATCATTTAGGAATCTAACACACAAACTACCCTATTTCATCCCTAAAAACTTCCAATTACAGCCTATAACTACTTATCAGTTTCATTAGAAATGTTTCCCTACTTTATTATCTGATTTGATATTGGCCTTGAATTAAACGGCAGTATGAGAAGGTATTATAATCAACACGATATACCAATCGAATTATAAGTTTTAAAAAACAATTCAAGATTCATACAAAATCAAAGATTTCTAGTTTGAAAAAAAGAAAAAAAATTGTATTATTAAACTATAAACTTTGGTACCTACCTCACATTTATCTAGGTAGATACGTAACTACAGTTATATACCCAGGATAGGTACATTAAATTTAAAAAAAAAAGCCTCAATTCAACCATGCCACGTTGTCGTACGTGTATAAAAGCCATATCGTGGTATAAGATCTACGACTATATTATTTCTTCTTGTTATATTAAAAGTTAAATGAAAATGAACTCACCCAGAACACATTTTTTCGATAAAATCCTGGAAAAATACACTTTGAACTTTTCCTGTTGAAAAAGCATACATAATCCGCCATTACCTTACCCAAATCCAATACGAACGAAATGACGCTTCATATATTATTTTGTATTGATAAGAATAAAACATCTTTAAAATGCTGCCTATGTTATGTTTTATTTTTGTAAAAACAGATTAAAAAATATCGAATCCCAATATAGGTACCTATCTACTGAATAGGCTATGTACCACATACCTGAAATCAACTCGAAATGAAATAAGAAAATTACGAACAACTGTTTGTATATTGTACTAAGTTTAACTCGCGAGAATTTTTTCATCTTAAAAACAAAATACTTTTCCCTACACGTTGTTTGCGAAGAATTCTCTCACCTTTACTGCCACAAAAATACGTAAATTATATTTTGAACCCAGAGATCGACAAATAGTATTTCATTCGAACAGAGCAGAAATTATCAGTTTTTTACATTTTTCGTTTCAATTCCCCGGGGAAAATTTAGTTATCTCGATATAAAATTTTAATAACAGGTCATCGAATACGTACCAGATAATAATTCTGGTGCATGTAACATCAATGTATCGAATTTAATCAACGAAGAATCATACCGTTGCTTTTCACTAGTTACAATTTTACAAACAAGCTATTTAAGTTGCTTATCAGGAAATTGAAGGCAAATCTGTAGCTTTTTTTTCAAAAATTGACAGTTCGATATGGAAAAGTGCAGCACTAAAACTTTGTTGTAGTTGTTCGCCGTTCTCGGTTAAAATTGAAAAACAAAAAAATACTTTTTCTTCCAAAAATTGCGGATTATGCTGACTCTACTAAGTGAGGAGGTGTGCAAAAAGTTTTTATTTATTCTGTTTTGCTGCGGCGTAATATCTTGGGTGCGGGGTATAGGAGTACTATGTATCCTCAAGTGAAAATTAGGGGAAACAAGTATCATTTTTATTCCCAAAAAATACAAATGAAATTTTCATGTAGCCTAAATAATAAACTAATGTATTACAGACAATATACGTAATCTCTCCTCCACCTTTACTCCTCATTTTAGGCTTCTTTTCTTTCATAAAATTTTTAGGACCCCAAAATGGTTCCCAAAAAACGAAAAAGTTGTTACACTCCCTTTGAGTCTGTAACTATACAAAGGTACGTTCTTGTCTTTTTGAGTTAACCGACTTCACAGAACTAAAACGTACTCAGTGGCGCGACGGACAGTCGGCAAACTTGTGGCAGCACTATATCTTTAATTCAGATTCCGACGCTGGGACATTTGATTTTGGTATTCTCTGCAATTGGAAATCCTACTGACTGTTAAATTTGCTGAAATTTTTTAACAAAATTGTAAGAAATTGTTTGTCAAGGCTGAAAAATCATTATGGAAAATCATCTACTTTGTTCTGATAATTTGAAATATTGAACGTATCGGCTATTTCATGGTTCACTTTGCTGAAAATCGATATACAAAAATAGGAGAAAATAAAGTAGAAAACACTATAATCATTAATTATTGGTATCGATTTGAGTCATTGAAATACGCCTTTTCTTCTCAACTACTAGCGTACCTAATTTGGTATTGAACAACCAAAAGAATTTACTTATTCTTTCTACGATTTGTTTACTTACATCTGCAATTTTCAAGATTGGAGTTGGTTAGTCATCACTTCAAAAAACGCCTATAATAAGCTGCTAGAGGGTGACAACGAACCCATTTTACTGTACTCATTACATGGTGAAGAAATTTTGATAGCAATTTAAGGTTACTGTTGTTGCAAACGGACTTGTGAGATTTTATGGTATAATATCTTGTTAAATACTTTCAAATTATTTATTCATGGTTATTTGGAGGAATTGCAAGGTCAGTTATACATTAGATTTTACAAAATTAGAGTTTCAGATATTTTTTGAACGATTACAAAATTTAAAACCCTTCAAATCGAATTAAATGATCTTTTTCACTAATTGCAACACTCATATTTCCGGATCAGTAAATTAATCAAACAAAATGACTTGGAAAAATTATCAGAAATATATTTCAAAACGAAGAAATTTGTGATATTTCAACAGACACCATCAATTTCTAATCACTTCAAACCTTTATAGGACAAATAATGTACCTACTTGAATCTTTTACAATAACTGCTTATTTCAGGCACTTTAAAAACAAAAAACGGCAAAATAAAAGCCAAATTTTAATAAATGTCATCCAATTGTGTATTTTCATTGATGTTCATATCATCTGAAATTTATTCAAAATTTGAAAAACATTTTCTTTGATCGAATAAAATAAAATAAATTTTCCCTCAAAAAATGTATTTTAGCTCATTTAGGACTCGCTCAAGTTCTTACAGTAGTTCAAGAAGTTTTTTGCGGATAACAAATCAGTGAATGATGAAACTATTTACCTAACAGCCAAATTTTTCGGGTTTTAGAAAACCTTACTTCAAGCTTTTCAAGAAAAAAGGAACTATATCCAAAACTACACTTTCACATTCTGAAGAGTTCGTCGATTAATTTAAATCATTATTCGAACGTTTCACTCATTAATTTCAGACAATAAATTGGTATAGCGTTCTAATATTTCACTAGTATCTGCTTATATTGTTAGGAGTCATGAAAATATAACTCAATACAAATTCAGTTTTCAAACAAAGTACCTTTTTTGAAAAGTAACGCCTGCATTGTTTGGCTTCAAGATTTTATCAGTTCTAGCAGTCCATTAAGCTATGCGTACTATCTTGTGCTCGTTTAACACGTCAACACAGCTATTGTATAAGAATTTCGTGGTGGAAAGTTAAAGAGTAGTTAGTCAAGTTGACAGTCATTTCATTGGTGAAATGTTTTTTACATCGTCTAAAAACGTCATTTGGTTGAGAAGCTTTAAATTTTTAATCATATCATTCGTAATCACTAATCCTTGAACTTGGGCGAGAGAAAAATGAATTTTGCTCACAGTTTTGTGCAGATGACTGACTTAATTCATCGGATCGGTACCAAATTGTTAATAATCATAAGCAAATTTTGTGGGGGAAGCGCAAGGGATGAAATGCAACCCCGTGAATCCGTCTTATTCACCTGAGAAAATTTCCAGAAAAAAGTCTGTGGTCTTCCTT
Source organism: Ericerus pela (assembly GCA_011428145.1). Taxonomy (NCBI): domain Eukaryota; kingdom Metazoa; phylum Arthropoda; class Insecta; order Hemiptera; family Coccidae; genus Ericerus; species Ericerus pela. The sequence continues at coordinate 716,929 of WOFM01000198.1, read as the reverse complement.
TATCATTCTCCATGAGAATGCCCATGCAGCGGGCTCCATAGAAAACTGAAATAATTAGACAAATGTTACGTAGCGATCCAAACATTCATGACACTGGGGTGACACAGAGGGAAATTATACTCTGTTCACGCTGAGAAGTGCGCGATGTCAGAATTACAACCGACGTTGCGGTTGGTTGGAGAGAGAGGAGAAGATAACGCACATTGTCATTCAATGATAAGCATAATTTTGTAGTGTAACTAAATATCGTACTTTTAAGCAGATAAGTGTGGATATAGTTAATGATGTCACACACTTTTTAGTGTGAATAGGGTATAGTCACCTTGTTTACTGATAGAAAATAGCTCTGTTTGATAGGATTACACTAACTTACACCAACCTACACCAGTAGGGATATTCCACAAATATTCAAGTAAAACTTGGCGCAAAGTCATATAACATTCCTACATTTTTGGAATCGCCCTCCTGGTGTAGGCTGGTGTAAGTTGGTGTAGTCCTATCAAACAGAGCTTATAATAACCTTTTTTTTTCTGTCCCAAACCTTTCGCTCAGTCAACTAGACCTTTCCGCGTCCATTAGTCATTCAAACAATGAAACAAAAGCTGTAGGTAGCTTCGTTTCTGCAGATTTCCAAGGAAATTTCTCACTGGACTCGTGTTTTGAAAAATAAAATGCTAAAAAATGTTCATTCTTTTCAAGTTGTAACTGATGTAATCACCCATTTCTGTTGAACCGAATTACAACAAAAACAAATAGCAATCATTAATTAAAATATTAAAGTTTTCAACTCTTAGCTCTCAGTAAGGGTCAGCATCAGCAATATCAGCATTATTATTCATTATGTACCGTCTACTGATTAGGACTGTTTTGTTTTAATAGCCCCGCAGGCCGCAATCTGCTCCAAAACGTTCTCACTTTTTATCGATATTATGATACATATCAATAGATTATATCGATAAATGTCTACATCGGTTGAAATGTATCGATGTTGATATTGATAGTCAAGCGAAACAATAAACATACGAAGAAGAGAGTACTTGCTAATTTGCTTTGATGATTAGTGACTAGTACATTAGTTAAGTGTTTCTTATCTCCCTAGACCCATGTTCAGCTTTAAGCAGTGTTTTTCATTTTTAAACTATTACTAAAACATTTCATCTTATTCCCTTGAGTTGACTTTTGCTAATCGTTCCTCTCTAATTAGTTTAATCGAAGAAATTAGTTCAAAAGCAGAATCTGGATGTTCTAGAATAAGGTAGTTAAGCTCTGCTCTGTTGGTAATTATTATTGCAATACGTCTTAGCAGTGAAAGAAATAGAAATTAGTAGTGCATTAACTGTTATCGTTTTGAATTCCAAATCTGTTGTGGAAAAATGAGTTTGTAAGCTCTCAGCTGCTATACGTAAGTATCGCGCCCGTCGAAATCCCACCACATGTTTTTACAATATAATTTGCGTCGTTATATTTCATCAATCTTTATGCCTCGACTGGCCTTGTTCCATCACACCAACATGTGTTACTTTTATGCCACACGCACTAATTCGTGTCGCGTCATAACGCATCTTTCGTTTCAGAATGCATTGGTTTTAATTCGAGCTATTGATGGATGCAGATGATTTGGCCGCTGTGGAAACTCGTAAAGAAAGCTTATTGAAGGAGCTGTTGACGACTGTCAAGGAATGCCAAAAGAAATACGGGACTCGAGGTGAATTAGCCACCGAACTAGATCCTTTTGTCGTCGACATTTGTCGTTGCTTCGAGGACATTTTCTCTCACGGATTGAGGACGGCAGTTTCCAAGTAAATATTCATCGTCTCCGAACAAAGTCTTCGAACAGTATTCAGCTGTTTCTTCTTTTGTGCATTGATTTACTTTTGCAGACGTGGTTCCAAGAAGTTGGTGAACATCGCTTTCAACGATAAACCAACATTTTGGCGGTGCGTTTCGAGTATTCTGTCGTTACACGAACGAGAAAGATTTAACTCGTTGCAGTACGTGAAAACAAATTTGGGCAAAGAACGATCGTGGTTGCGTTCAGCATTGAATGAAAAATCCCTGGAACGTTACTTGAATAATTTGATATGCAACGACGAATTATTGGATCTATATTATGAACCTTACGCGTTTCTGCGCGATCAAGAAAGAAGTTACATTCTCGCTACAGCCTCTGGAGGTATTTTATGCGTTTTCGACAGACTCGTGGTAACGTTTTTAAAAGTGGTGGTCACATTCAAAACAATTTTTATAATCATTAAAATGGTTGAAGATTGGCATTATCTTTCTATTTTCATGTAATCTGTGTGAGACTTAAATTAGAGCTTCAAAGATACCAAGTGTGACTCGGTATTGCCGAAGAAGATTAACTGGCCCATTTTTCTGTTATTTTTCGTTACATTCTTCAGTTTATTTATGTTATAATCCGCGTCTTTTAATTTATTTTCTTGAATGAAGGGTTTGGTACAATCAAAATCTGATTTTTCGGTGATTCCTTCAATCGAAAGTAAAAGTGTAAATAAATCATATTTTTCAATACTTAAACAGTACTGTAGTTCCAATAAAATTTTCGAGTCAATTAATTTTCATTTAGTTTTTTTTTTTTTTTAATTGAATCCGCATAATTTGTGTGGGTACCGTGAAATTACTCGATATGAATAATTTTCAAATTTTAAGTTCTTGAAACGAGCTGCTCTTCACCTCGGTTCTTTGTTATGAATTACTATGTCGAGTAGTTTTATTAATATGCCCTTTTTGTTTATAGGTTTGGCACCGATTTTATTCGCTATTAGCATAGATCGAGTTGATCTGAATCATAAGAAAAACGGTTGGACTGACGCAAGTAACGAACAATTTATAGTCACTGTTCCGATGGGTAAGTCCATGTAGTGTTCGCGACTTATTATTAGCTCGCATTTTATTCGACTAAATCATTGAGTATATGACGTGAATATAGGATAATTAGTCGTATGTCGAAAAACTTAATCGTTGCATGTGATTTGGATGTATGTGAACCATCATTTCGATGTGATCAAATTTTATGAAAATTTGGAAGCGTAGGGAAATATTTTTTAAGAACTGTCGATATTCGAGGAAAAAAGTTCCATAGTAACCCTATGGTGATTCATTATATTTATTCTTAATTTACTAAGTTTTGTTTGTGAAAACTAATTTTCAAAAATTAATTTCGAACCGCCTTTAAAATACAACAAAAAGAGTTTGCATCCACTTATTGGACATCTTTTACCGTGTAAATCGAAGAACGGTCGGTTGAAAATGGTGGTTAAATTTCAATTAAAAATATTTTCAACTCCATTCGTATTTGTTCCGTTTGATTGGTTGACTCTGAATGAACTTGAGCTTGTATTAATAAACATGTTTATCACCCAGAAAAAATGAACGAATGAAGTTAATATTCATCAATGAAACGCTAAACTCGCATCATTTTAAATGTTGTCGATTCGCAACTTCTTCAGTTTTTTGTAGATATAGGTTGTACTTTTCCGGAAATTGCTTGAAGTTTTTTATTCTTTTATAAACATGACGAACGTCTTTCATAGTAAATATTAACCATAGACATGTATATCATATACCGAAAAGGCCAACTTCGAAAAACACGTTTCCATGGGTATTGCCATTTTTTGGGAAAAATAAACTCAGTTATATGGATCTAAAGTAATTTTTCGGGATTCATTTGATATGAAATCGTTTAGAAAGAAAATTTAAAAGGAAATATTCTCAACATCTATAAGATTTTCCTTACAATGGATGGTTCAGCCTTTGATTAAATACTACTCATGGACTTCTCTTAAACAGTTAGGAGGTAGAGCTACAAAAGTGAAGATATCATCTGCCGTGACAGGAAGGGAAAGTCTAGGGCTTAACAGGCGCATGTAAACAACATTGTCAGTTCATATTGGATTTTATCACCTGCTGGCGACGAACCAATCAAAGTATTGCAAGCGCCCTTTGCGCCCTAGAAATTCTTTTCTCGCCCTTAAGGTATTTTCTTCACTTTCTTATCAATTAAAGCAGTCCATATGTAGTAGTATATAGTCAAAGAGTTGAGCAAGTAAATTTCATCAAAAAATTTCTGTTCATATAACTACTTGTATTTCTTGTAACAGTATGCCAATAGCATCGGGTGCAAATAGGGGACCATTTTGACCCACTTTTAATACATGCACTATATGGGAAGTTGGCTAGATTATCTTCTATACATATTGTGGCGACTACTGCCACACTACTTCGGCTGATTGCTGTTCTCCCTCGATCACCGTCACCCGGCACCGTGGCCAAGTGTATACGGTGCTGGCTTTTGGTGGCGGTGAGCGAGGGGGATTTTAGGTGTTCGGCCGGTACGGGTTCAAATCCCCGTGCTGCCTGAACACATATAAATGTGAATCCTTGTCTGTCTGTATGCCCATCACTTCTGTACCATTCAATTGATCGAACTGAAATTTTCAAGACTTATTTGTGTTATTCCAAGGAAGGTTTTAAGCCAAGCCCGAGGTCCGTATCTCCCCTGGAGGCGAAGTTATGAATTTTGACCCCTCTAAGAATTTTTTTCACAAAAACGTATTGTTCTCAATGACATAAGTATACTCTTTAAATTTCATGGCTCCATATTGCCGGCCCCCTTCTTGAGATATGGTGAATTGCTTTTATTATAATTTTTTTTGTATAGTGGCTGGTTAGGTGAGGTGAAGTAAAAGAAAAAAGGGGGTTCGGGAGGCAAAGCCCACCATTAAATAAAATTTGAAAACACACACACACACACTAATTTCCTCTATGATGCCGAAGAAATTTGTTCTAAAACATTTACTAAAAATATCTCAACCATTTACCAGTATATATTTATAGGCACGAGTGAAAGAGAAAGATGTTTTCTAATAAGGAGGTACTCTATACTTGCAAAGAAGCTAACTACTCTTAGCAAGGGAACAATCAATTCTGGAATTATCTGCATCACTTTGAGCGAGCAGCTAGTATAATATACATATCTATGATAATAACTTGAAATGATTTAAATTAGGTTATGAATTTTTCATCGTCTGAAAATAGATAACAAGTTTTCGTTGAAAATTTTAAATAGAATCAAAATGAGATAGCGTCACTAGAATAAAATATCAGAATTTTAATTTCAAATAAAAATTAATCATATATTACTCGTTAATCAGTTTTCATTAATCATTACATGCCTTTGTAGAGTAATTAACATCATTAACAATAAATTACGAGAGAACGGTTTCTCTATAGAGTTCAGAAAAAACATTTCGTAAAATTAAAAAAAAAAATAATATGTTAAAATTATCTAAAAATGTTTAGGTACTTTATAAATATATTCCTCCCCCCCCCAAAAAAAAAAAAAAAAAAAAAAAAAAAAAAAAAAAAAATTAATGTAAATTTGATGTTACTCATAATCATGAGTAATGAGCAAATTAATTATTATTTATCTGAATTAGTAATGATTATTATTTATTCGGATGAGTCATAATTATTATTCATCAGGATTCATTTACTCGAGTTACATATTCCCTACGCTGTGTAGTATCAAATCCAGTAACATAATTTAAAGTTGAAAATTGTTCAGTAAAATTAACTTATTGTTTTAAAGTACTCGTTACAAGTTAAAAGATACTAAATTCGAATAATTTGTACCCAATCACATACAATTACTATTGTCTATCAGATCAAAGGCGCTATATAGCAACCATTGTTAAGCTAAACTCAGTTATGTCGTCACTTATTCAGAATAAGATCGTAAAAATAATGGTGATAAAAGTCGGCAGGGGAAGGCTGTTAAATGCTCATTGGAAGTCAGTTCCCATTTTCCCAATATAATTTCTGTGGTCGTAATCATTAGCTAAAATAGTGTCATAAAAAAATGTACACTCAATATGTGTGCGCAAACTTCAAGTAAATAGCGAGTTTCGATAACTATGAACCAAAGTGACTTGAGAAAATGCTTGCAGTTATTTTCTATTTGTTTGGAAATAAATCGGAACGATCAACTGTTTAGTCTTCTTATATTATATCATGCTTATTTTTTCTTTGATATTACGTACGTATGATATGAAATATTTTATTGTTAGATGTATGCAAAATCAACGATGCACGTAAAAAACTTCAAAGTAACGTTATAGAATTCGGTGATGTTAACGAGGAAAACGCAGTGTTTGACGAATTGAGTAGCTGTGTTCCCAAAGTGGATATTTCGCCGGTTGGTTTATCGCATTGTTCTTGGTAACTTACATTTTATATTAAAATTTTCATTACGCCTTTTCACCGTTCTGAATTTGGTTTATTTAGGCAGAACTAGTCGAAGATGCAACCGAATGTACCGAAGACTACTCACCGCATGATTCTGAAGATAATATGAGCATGAGGTAAAATATGGTAGCTGATTAATAATTTTTAAACAATTAACTAACTGAAGTTTCTCATCGAATAACCGATACAGATTTTACTTCTTTGTTGCTATTAAGTGTATAAAATTTATTGAAAAGATCATAAAAAAAAGTAAACATATTATTATGTCCTTGAAAAGAGATTGAAGTACCTGCTCGTAAATTGTATCATAATTTCTGGCGAATTTTTAACACAATGATGAGTCATTGTTTTCGTATTTTTCACTTTTGTATGATTGTAGTTGAAACTGTAGAAAAGTACCGATAACAAAATTGTACGATGTCATCGTAGGAAAAGTTATGTCGGTTGTTTTTATTTTTTGTGTATTTACACTCCTCAGATATCTCGGATTCTTTCACAAATTACTGATACCATTGTCTGGTTACTCCTTGAGGAAATTCTTTTACTTCATAGCTTTTTGTTGTTGTTACTCACCATTAATTGGAGTGAAGGGGACATAATAGTTCAAACTGGAGCTTCAAAATACAGTCGTTAAACAAGAAACCTTTAAAAGCTGAAAATGAAGTGATTTAAAGAGCGATACTGTAGCTGTGATATGAATTTTTTGTTTCTTTTCTTTATTCTCAAAGCTAATTTGTGAAATTTCGAACACGAATTGATTTATAAGCGTCTAAAATATTTCATTCGTTATTCAAAATGTCTCTGAAGAAATTTCGTAATCCATTGTATTTGTGAAGAACGAAAGAAACTTTCATCTAGTTTTATTATTTGAAGCGTGAATTAGTAGAAATGTGTTTTTCATGAACCAAAAGCTACGTGTTTCGCTGTAAGAAAAGTGTAGATATTCGAAAATTGTTGTGTCATCAGCGAGTTGATAAACCTCATGTTCTAAGTGTACTGATGATGATGTAAATTATTCAATTAGTGGTTCTGTTTGCGGACGAAAAACTTCTTCCTAATACAGGAATTGTTCTTTCGAATATCACTTATTTTTTTCTTGGCTGAAAAAATAATCGAACTATTTTTTAATGTTGACAGCGATGTGCTGAGACCAGTCGGCGATCAAGTAATTGGGGAATTGATACCAGTTTCGACCGAGGTAATGTTTTCGTCCGTGATTTGTGCTCTCAATATCTATTAGATTGTTGTAAATGTATTGTCTTTTTTTTGTAGGCATGTGATTCAGATACATCAACATTGTTTCCTGATGGCTCAAGTGAATTCTCATCACATATATTTTTGATTCGATGGCTGAAGAAAAACTGCGTTGTTGCTTTAATTGAGCAATTTTTTTTTCGCCAGGTGAGGATGCTGTATCTGTGGAATCTGTGGACGACGGGAATTCCCAGAAATTGTACGAAATGGCCAGAGAAGAGCTCAAAAAGCAAATTTCGTCGAATTCGACGTTGGAAGCAAGAGTTGCCGAATTAAATAGGTAATTTTATTTTCATTTTCGTGGATACAGATCTTAAAATAGTTGACTTAGTTGGTATTTATGTACGTCATTTATGGGATGGATGTTATTTAACCTAAAATTGTGAGCAGAATTATTTTTCACGTGCAGTTAAATGAGACTTGGACTTTTGACAACATTTCCATCGCCATTTACGTAATTCCTATTTTTAAACTTTATCAAAACATCTGAACACAAATGAAAATTTTTTTGGAAAATGGGTGATTTCTTTTTTGATAGTAGTATTCTGTCATGGTGTTAACAGATGCATTTCATTTTCTTATTCTACTTATTAAGTTAAAGTGAAGTTAGATCTCGCGGAACACTCCCTCTACTCCCTTTCCCCTGTTAATTAATTGTAAAAAAATTCTCTACCGAATGTCAGACCATTGTCTTGAATGTTTTTCTACCCGTTTCACCGTGAGAAAAACATTTTTCTAGAACACGACTTGGGGAATTTCTCAAAAGTAATTTTATTCATGTAGGTAGTCTATTTTGAAATACGACGTGTAAAAATTGAAAATTAATTAAGTTCCGATTAGCACGATGTAGTATTATCGAATGGATTATCTTTAAGTTGGCTTATGAAGCATGTGGAAACATTTTTGCGATGGTAATTTCGTGAATATATTTTGTCATAAAACTTTCGCAAAAAATCTTCTCATCGTCTTCCAAAATGTTTAAAAAGAAAGAATTTCACGGAAATATATAGTTTTTGAATGAAGGTACAAAATTTTGTATCAAATTTTTCCACTCTTTGTTGAGAAAATCTTACAAACGCTCGAAATAAAGCTCCAAAAGTTATCTAAAAACCATAAAAAATTCTTATTGTTTTTTAATTTCGTTGTCCGATATTTTTTTGTTGTAATTTAATGATCATAGGATTTGTTACGTTTGATTAAATATTTAAGAATTTTGAAACTCAATTTTGTTCATCAAATCGTTGTACCCTGTGTTTTGAAATGATATATGATGCCCGATGGCATGATGTTTTCTATAAAAAAAGAACTCCAGCTCAGCAATACTTCGCTAGGAAACCCAGTTTGCCAATTTATTTTCATCCACAATATTAGGAAAAAAATGGAAAAAAAATAAAAGTAATACCTAAAACCTAAATTTATGCAATGTTGAAAAGACGCTCATAACCTCTTGCGCCGTAAATATGAAAAATATACTTCAACGAACACAGTCGACGACTTGCTTTTTTCCAACAATTTTTACTCAGTTTCCTTATAAACGGGGTATTGAAATTGTCCTCTCAAAAGGTTTAGGGTTGTGGATGATAGAAATTATCCGTTTCATGAGAAAAGAAAACGATTGGTACTATATGGATAGGATCGAAATTTTTAGCAGAGATACCTCTCATATTGGAGCAGGTGTGAAAGAAGTTATGTGTCTATCGGTTCATTAGTTTCTGAGAAAACTGGAAAACAAAAAATACCTGGAAAATTCGTTCTTCCGGGATTCTGAGAAAACGACAAAAGTGATAGAACTGAAACTTTCAGGACAGATTATCCTTACGTAGGTGCAAGTTTGATAAAAGTTTGATGCCTTTTAATTTGGTGGTTTCTCATAAAACTCGATAAGAAAAATTATTGGAAATAATTTTGTGTTCACGGTTTTGATAAAACTACGAAAGGGCTACGGCTAAAATTTTCACGAAAAGTATCCCTCGGTGAAAATGATGAAAATTATCTGTTTCATGAGGAAAGAAAACGATTGATACCATTTTCCTATTCTGACTTTTTTTTTTAATGTATTCGTGTATCAAAGTCTTTATTGAGGAAATACACGAAAAATTTTACAATAGTTAATTAAGAAGAACAGTTTTTTTTTTGCTGTCATTACAAAACCTATTCTTATTTTTGCTTGATGAAAACAAACTTACTGTCCATTCTCAATCAATAATAGATCCAAAGGAGTAGCATCTTCAAGACATAAAAAACAACAACTTTCATTAGACTGTACGTATGGGAAGCAAAAGTTAACAAACTTGTTTTTAAAATAATTAAAACCCTTGTTTTCTTTACCCAACATTTGCAATAGTCACATTTACTTTTTATGAAATTTTTACTCTTCTCTATCTGTTGTAGTATTATGTGAGGCTTTTAATTTTCAAAGGTAGAGGATACCCGATTCTTGAAGAACGTACATTTGTAACACCTTCAACGAAACATATTGGTCGTTTTCTAAAAATTTTCCAACGTAAGTTATTTTTTCATTACTCTCTCAAGGCTCAACCAAACATATTTTTCTGAGTTCATGAGTACAGTGAATGGAAGATAAATGCACTGTCAACACAAAAACATGACGGAAAAAAGTAATTAAGATCTTCTCTCATTAGTCTCATTAGAGGATGAAATATAATTACGTGAAAAAAAAATTTTTGAAGAAGATGTGATTAAAAGTTTGTTCTTGAGATTCTAGTTTACTGTAGAACAAAAATATTTTGCTTGAAAATGAAAATTGCAACAAAGTATTTTCTAAAGTTTATGTTTTTTTGTTTCTCCCTATTTCATCATTTTTACTTTTATGTTATTCGTGATAACCTAAATTTTTGTATATTTTGGAAGAACGCATAAATGCAATGACGTATTTACAACGGAGCCAAGGGACCTGAGTGGACCTGGACCAACAGAAGCCAAATTTTAAAAATATGGGGCGGAGTTATCATCCTTTTTCGCTTATTTTTAACCGGTTTGCTTGTGAACGGGTATTAAAATTTATCTTATGGCGAGGTTAGCTGTGGGAGTGATGAAAATTTTCAATTTCACCAAAAAAGGAAACTATATTGATGACATTTTCCCATTTTGACTAGTGTATTTTCAACTATTGCATTCAGTCCAATGACGAGACTTGGGGGCAGGAGTTGTGGAAAAACGCCGGTCCTAAGTCATAATCACAAATATATAGGTCACTCAAATTCTTCTGAACACTATATATATATATATACTGTAACGGTATAAAAGATGTGGAGTTGCACTAGATAAAACAGTCTTTATGGTGAACTTTAACTTTATGGAATCATTCTATAGATAAAATAAATCAAACACAAGAGTTAATTCATATAATCAAATTATACTTTCAACGTAAATAATATTCAGCATTTTACGAACAGTATTACAGTCTTTGTTATGAAAGTAAAGTGTGATAAAGTGTGATATGTTCTATGACAAACGTGAATTTATATATTATTTTGGGATATGTTTTTACACTGCAGTTAATATGAAGTAGGGATTTATGGAGTATGGGAATCATATATTCGAGGGACCAGTGTAAATGAGGTTATCGAATACCGTTTGATATTGTCTGTGTTTACAGTAATTTTTAAACAATAAAAATAAGAAGATAAATTCGTGAAGGAAGAAGAAGAGTTAGTGGAATTTGGGGATATTGTGAAATAATATCACCTATGTACGAATATAATTAATATGATGATATGAAGAAAAAAATGATTTCAAATGGCACTCAAATATATGTATAGCCAAAAATATCTGTAAAACTGGTCATGTGATAGCGTGACAGAAGTGACTTCTGTACATAAGATATTATATTATATTATAATAGATCAATCATGGGTTGACGTTATCATGTTGTTATCAATTGAAGCTTGGTCCAAACAAACAATTTGACTCATCTAATGTATACAATAAGAATAGTAAAAGAATATTTTTAAAGGCCGAAGATTACGGAGAAAATATTTTTTTTTATACCGATAACTTATGACTTTCTGAATAGTATGATTAACTTTCTACCTGAATATTCTTCAAAAATTTTCAAATGACTGATCTATTATACAGATATGAAAGAAATCAGTGATTGATAAATGGAAACAAAATTTTTTAGAAATGAAAACCATATTTTTTTGTGCTGGAAATCAAAATAAACAGAAACACCAAAATTCTGAAATGGAAATCGAATCAAAAACTGTTGACTGATTAGTTTCAAAACCAATTATGGAAACATAATGGAAACCAAATGATGAATCATTTCCCTTTCTCACCTGATTAATTTCTGATATAGGAGAGAAAATTTGAAAAAATATCTATATTTTTTGGAAAATATGTAAAAAATATCGATGTTTTTGTAAAAATATCAATATATTGATATTTGAACAGAGTTTGGAAAATTTTAAACAAAAAAAATTTTTTTATGGAAATGGAAACAGAAAATAACTAACATTATGGTAAATTTCAGAAACTCAAATAATGGAAACGAAATGAAAAAAGTTAGTATTTCTCAATCCCTGAAAAAAATTAGGTTAAAATGGGGAAATGGTATCAGTAGTTTTCTTTAAAATTTTCATCACCCCCACCCCTAACCCCTTCATGAAATCAATTTCAGTACCTCGTTTGTAAGTAAACTGGGTAAAAATCATTCAGGATAAAATGTGATAAAAAAATTCGTATCATAAAGGAAGATACGGCTTCTTTATCCTACGTAGCTAATGAGGTGCAGTACTAAGCCAATTTCCAATTTTTCTTTATTCCTATTCAGTTTTGTCTTTTCCCCTCTGACGTGGGTTTTACTGACGTGAATGTCGATTACGTTTTCTCTTTATTTTCATTTTTGAATTAATACTTTCACGATTCGTTCTCTGATTTTTGTTTTCGTAAGTTGCTTCGGGTCTATGTGTATAGATAAACACCGTGTATTAATATCTCGGAATATTCTAACCACGAAGTAAGATGTCCCTATCATATTTCAGAATGTTCAAATCGAAACTTGTCTCGCGTTTCTCGTTTTATGTGATTATCAGTTAAATTCGAATCTCGTGGTTGTTTATGCTTCTAATTGTTTCTTTTTTTTGTTTACAGAGAAAATGAAGTACTGAAGCATCAACTCCGAAAGTACGTCAGCGCTGTGCAGATGTTAAAACGCGACGATGCTGATCACACGTACGAAGCTCAGTTGTACGAAAGAAAACTGATTCAGGTACACGATCTAATCATCGCGTCCTCTTAAGAACATATGCCTTGCATCCACGACGATTATGAATCTGTAAAACCGTACACAGGTAGCCGAAATGCACGGTGAGCTGATGGAGCTAAATCGTCGCCTGCAAATTTCGTTACTCGCCAGAGAAGATACGGTTAAACGGCTGCAGGAAGAACTCGTTTCATTGCGTGGACCTCTGCCGTCCGATGATTTCTCGTTGCACAAACTAGTAAGCCTGTGGGTGCCGTCTGTGTTTCTCAGCGGACGATATTCCAATCCTCATCACGTTTATCAAGTAAGTGTGTCGTCAAAAAGAAAATAGAAAAAAAAAGGAAAATAAATAGCTCATACTAACGTTGATATCTTATTGCTTGCTAAATCGCCGCCTCTGTCTGTAGGTTCACTTCAGAATAGGCTCCGAGGAGTGGAACATTTATCGAAGATATGCTCAGTTTTACGCGTTCCATCAGCGTCTGAAAAAGGAGCACAGCGTTGTTGCTGCTTTTCAGTTTCCACCGAAGAAAACATTAGGAAATAAGGTACAGAATTACTACTGCGTGCGTTTATTTGTTTTATTTCGAGCATCTGCATAATTTTACAGTCTTGCTGGGCCTCTTGTAGGATGTATATACCCTAAAATACGGTCGGGGCCCAACCATTTGGGAATAACATTGATTCGAAAAAGATGAAGCGGAAGAAAAAATAACTTGAACATTATATCGATGCTAATTCTTGTTCAATGTTGAGCGTTAAATCTTGCAGTTGGTTGAGCGAAAATTTGTTCTTGAATTGGCAAAAAAATATATATATGTTGTGTTTTGATCGTTGATTTATTTCTGTAAGATTTAGGAGTAGGTATTTCTGTCAATCCGTATGAACTTATCGAATATTTCAGCTCAGAAAGTCCCATTAAGTTCTTATAAATTGTACTCTGTCCCATATGAGATGATCTCTTTCAACCATCAAACAAAACGCCGACCTGCCACTAAGATTGGTTCAAATTGATTCGTAGATGCCATTTATAAATAATGTTTTCAAGTATGTTTTGTATAAAATAATATTTGAAATGTAACTATCGGAAACAGCGTTTAAGCCGGAGATCATCTTATATGGGATTGAGTATATACGTGCTTTCGATTCTTTAATTTTATTCCAAAAATTTTTCATAATTACAGTTTGTACTGTTCAAGTATTGGAAAAAAGAAGAAATGTTTATCTTTGTTTTAGCTTAACTTGAGATTTTATTTCCATAATCGGCTACGTGTTTTTGAGCCAAAACAGAATATTGGCATAAAATTTAAGCAATATTTGAGTACCGGTCAGACCGTTCTCGAGTAACAAGAAGATATATTTCTTACCGATACCATATGCAAGCATATTTTTTATGTAGGTATCGTCTTAATACAGCAGTTAGAATTATTTTTAATGAGAAGTTATGTGTAAGAATTCCTCAAGTATCGTTTTTGCATTTAGCTCGAAGCGTAAATTTCGTATCATTCTATTCGTTTGTAATTTATTAATTTTTGAGATCCAAAAATTTCGAATAGTGAATGCGATTGTTAAATATTTTAAATAAATTATGTCATCTATAGGCCTTAGCCTTGTACCTGTTGAAATTCTCTGCAAACAAAGTACGGTAAGAAAACGATCGTTTTTGAAAAAACGATTATCTCCTTTCTGCGACGAAATATTCCCATCATTTTATTATTTCGGTGCATTAACTGTTTTGCGTATAGTTTCAATTGTGTTGTTCCCTATGTTACAGGATGCTAATTTTGTAGAAGAGCGGCGCAGAAAGATCCAACTTTATTTACGACAAGTTATCAACTTCCTAGTAACCCAAGATTCGCATTTGGCTATGAATCCAACCAAATCGTTGTTTACTTCCAGAGTGCAATTTTTCGGGTATTACTCATATATCAGTTCGTGGGAGGGGGAGAGTGGAAAATTCTGTAGTATCATATTCAAAGACAATTATGTTATTTTTCTTCATTTTTCAGAGAACAATACAGTGAAACGTCCAAATCTCGATCTCATGGTATATTTTCCACTTGTCTTCAGCAGCAGAGTCAGCCCATTGAAGAGCATTCCCCCATTCAATATACCGGATTATAAAGTATGGCTGTTCCATTTGTCGTCGATTCTTTCGTTTTTATTATCCGTGTTTGAATTATTTTTATCTTGATGTAGATTTTTAACCTAACGACTCCCGATCATGAATTAATGTAAATGTCGACATGTATGTAATTTTCTGTAAATTGTCGTCGGAAGTTCTGTAGTGTGGCTCCTAAAATGTACCAAAACTATCATACTTCATATTATGTTTCCAGTAATGCTGTCCGATATTTCCGACGCTGTTCATTATAATTAAAGCATTATGGTGTTATTTCATGAAAAATGACTGTAATCGTTTACCATTTGTTTTTTGTTTTTTTTTTTGTTCTTTTTTTTGTTTAATCATCCTCCACCATTATTTCTTATGTAACCAATTCCCAGTGTTTTTTAAATGAATAGTTTTTAAGTCATGTTTTAACGTATAATCAAATGTCATTTGCTGTTACTGAATATATATGTTTTGTTACAATTTTATTTTAATTTGCTAATTTTACTTTCTTTTTGAGGATAAGGCTTCGACTACGTAGCAACCGTTATCCGTCATTCAAACTAGTCATTCATCAGTCAAAATCAAATATAATTTGATTCATTTGATTCTGTCGATTCTGACGGATGGATGATCAGGCATCCATGTAACCACCTATATTACAATTTTTTTCGAAAAAATAAATGACGGATGACCAGTTGTTACGTAGCCGAAGCCTAACTTAACCAGCCAAAAGCAATCAAATCATCATTCATCAAAAATATGTCATAAAAAATAGCTTTTCTTGTCTCCACTAATCAGTGGCTACGAATTATTTCAACGTAAAATAAAATTTAAAATAACGAGAGTAAAATTTCACAATTTTCCTAAATATATTCAACTTTTGAACAATTAATGTGGTTCGTACCACAGGTGGCCCAAAATCATGTATTCGTCGCAGTCCACTCTTGCAGAAAAACGTAGATTATTTTGCTTTTCGTTGCCTAACATTGTGTTAATGGTAAGCAGTAAAATTAAATATCATATTAGATTCTGTTATAAGTGGTGAATGTGTCGAATTTTTTGATAAATTGCAGGTAATAGCTACGTTTATGACAACATACAGTTTTCTTGATCAGCCTAAAAGCGAACTGAAATTCATAGCTGATGCGTACAGCGACGTGGGGAAGGCTCCACTGTACCTTCGACAATTCGGGTTCTTTGCTTTTTTCATATGTGGGACGACGATTTTCGCATTTTTCATCTCGTCGCTACTCGTACACTTCGTTGTGAGTAGTCCGTGTGACGAAATCCATTATTTTACAATGTAGATAACATTGAAAAGTTTTTTAACGATTAATTAAGCCTATATGTTTTCACTTTAGTTTTCAACATTGATTGTGGCACTAATCGTAATTCAAATGCATGCTGCTGTGTTGGTTTTCGGCGACGCTCGTACCAACAGTATTAAATTGAAATTGAAATTACAATCATTAATGGATGAGACTGTGTTCGTTTCGGCCACCGATTATTTGCTTGTCGATGAAATTCAACTTTCGGTAAGTTGATCGCAAAAAACGATGTTTAAAAAAATTTGTTCCGTGTTCTGAGATGGTTACCTACGAAATATGGAAAAAAAAAAGGAAAAATCAGTTTTGCGGTTTATTGTCAACCTAGAGGGAACTTTTTTTTTTGTAGAATTGCTGTGGACTTGTTCTTTTGAAATTCATAGGTTGTTTGTATTTTTTTGCTACACGATAAACGTCCTATGAAGGTCAAGCCAGTCATTAATGAAAAAAGCCCCCATTTTCCATTCATTTTGAACGAAAAAATGTAAAAAAAAAATATGGATTTTTACTTGACAAATTATATTTTCGTGGAAGGCATCTCATGTAAATTGTATTTTGTTTCTTATTTTCAACTCTTTGAGTTGTTGACTTACCTTGTTAGTCAAAATAACAACCCTAACGTGAGCCACTCCATCGAACAAAGACTATACAGCCGCGAAAAAATTCTCAATTTTTTCATTTTCTTATTTGAATCTTGTTCTGGCTATCATATCAAAAAAAAAATTAGGATCCATGAACTTTTGTCTTTCGTCCAATTCTTGATGTAGACTATATTTGTAGTTGTGTCTAAATAATACGAATGTGCAAATTTCACCTTCGTACCTGTTAATTTTTCTCATAAAGTTTTTTTTTTTGCACATTTTTGAATAAGTATCTCAGAGGGTGTTTCCTGAGAAAACCATCAGTACCTTAACAATTGATAGGTGCGCCTTAAAAAAAATTTGAAAAATTTGAAAAATAAGTGTTTTTATGTTCTCAACAATGAGTGAGCTGGATACGCTAGGCAAGTATCTCCATTGCGCAGCGCGCATGCCATCTACCAGATTTTTGTTTAAGAAATGGGATGCCTTATCATTACTTGTAAAGTTGTGATTTTATATAATTCTGACGTATTTTTTGATAGTATTTGTTTTGTGAAAGGCATGTATACGAGAAAAATGTCAATGTCTTTCTTCCTTTTGCGTGTATCACTACGTTTAGCAAGAGACAAAACTTGAAAAACTTGTAAAAAACCCATTAAAAAAGCAAATATAATAATGAAAAAAAAAAAAAAAAGAACAGCACGTATAGTAATGTAATTTCATTGAATATTTGAAAAAAGTAAAAAAAAGGAATATATTCTCAGACTCATTTTTCTTTAGGAAAAAAGGAAAAAGATATAAATTCCAAAATAAAGTTTTTTTCTTCTCTATTTCTAAAATACGACAGTATCTTACACCTGTTGAAACATAATTTGTTGATTTTCATCTTAAAATAATATTTTTGTTTTCATTCTGTTCTCACAAAGATAATGATACTCTTGCCATTAAACAAAGGCTATTGGTACAAAGATGTTCCAATGGTAGTCAATTTGATTTTGATTTTCAGTAATCAGAGAAAAAAATTGCCCCTACAAACATTACTTAAATTATAGTTGGAACTCTAAATATTCACAGTGCGTGGTAGTTGGATTTAATTTTATTTGGTTTTTACAGCCAATAAAACAATAATAAAAAGAAAAAAGAAGAGTAAAATGGTGAGTCACCCTCCTAAGCCTCCCTTGTTGATGAGCAGCGGTTTGTTTGATGATGTTTGTAATTTTAATTTAATGTTTACACTAACCAGGTTGACATAAAACTGAATTTATCAGATTAAAAATAAAGATGGTGAAATATTTACCTCCACTGTTTTTAATCAGTTTAAAAAAAACAAAAAAAAAAAAAAACACCTGATAAACCCACATATATTATGCTAAAAATAGTTTGATTTTTCAAAAATTGTATGTCCGAAGAAATTGTAGGTGTTGAAAAAGAAAAGTGACAGGTACCTACCACTGTAAGCTATTTTAAAAGTGATTTTCAATTAAGGAAAAAAAATTTTTTTTAATTATGAAGTATTATTGGTTTTTAATTTTTTAGTAATATTGGGCTTAGAATTCTTCAATATTTTCCTAGGTTTTAACATAAAAATTTTTTACACTCTGAATTAACAGATACGCCTATTAGTTCAAAAACTATGAGCGCTCAACTTCATATGATTTGCCAGGAAAGCGATAGAACTGCAGCTCACGATTTTTTTATTCATTGTTTGAACTGCCCACAACACAACAATAGTGTTTGGCACCAACCATGTTTACTTTTAAAAGTTAAATTATTTATTTTATTCAAATAATATTTTATTTTATCAATATTAAAACTCGAGTGATAAATGAAAATAATAACAAAACAAAACACGCATTTGTCATGTATATGATATTACGTTTCCAACCATCCCATTTCTTATAACTTTTGCCACCAGGTGGCACTCTCAGAGGTGCTTACCTACCTTATAGACCCACAGTGTATTAAATGTAAGAACGTTTATGAGACGAAAAACGGCACCACTTTCTCGATCAAAATATCCTCCATTCTTAAGGTAGGTACCGACAATTTTCAATCTCATTTTTATGTACGAAATTCGTGTCGATAGTGATTTCTAAATTAATAATTATATTTATTCATTCATTCAATTAAATTATTTGAAAAAAAAAGTTTCTGATTATTGCCCATAGGCCCGAATAAGGGGCAAGGAAAGTCTAATTGAGTATAGAAGGAGTGGGGACAATAGCTTCGAAAGTAGTGCCATTTTTTGTTGTAGTGTTTAGATGAGCTTGCGTTTTTCATTATTATATTTAATACTCTATCGGTAGGCCTAGACACTAAAAGTATGAAGTGAACAAATTACATATTTTGAAATTGTGATTTGTTCATGTAGACCCATAGTATTCGCCGCGAGAAATAAACAATCTCTTAACATTCGCCCTATCTTAATTAACATTACACCAATTTGAAGAATTAGGCTAATACTACATAAAAAATTACTTCGAACTTTTTTAGTGTTCGTTTGGGAACTCCTATAACACCTTTGCTGTTCAAGATAGGGCAAAAAAGAAGAGAACTTTTTTCGTTATTCGTGGCGAGTAGTTACTATGGATTTTACTTAGTCAAATAATAATTTTAAAGCAAATTATTTGAATTTTTGATGTCATGCTTTTGTAATGGTGTTCCCATGAGGTATACTTCATGTACATAATATACTTTAAGATTTTGTTGAAAAATTGGGCAAACTGACAATACTCTCAAGGCTATTTGCAATGAAAATAATTATTAAGGAAGTGATCAATTGACATAATTTTTATTCATTTTTTATAAATTCTTGTTTATTTTGCAGAAGAAATATAAAAAATTGAATTTCAGTTTTATTTCTTTCGTACCCCAAGAAAAATATGACATACCCTGGTTATGATCAGCCACTGGACTGCTTAGTATATCACTAGCTTTATTCCTTATGACAAAAAGTGCTGCTCTAAAAAGTTTTTTATGGGGCTATTCTGCTGATGTTCAAGTCGCATGTGCTTTTCATTGGTGCATGGAGTCACGTGAGATAGGAACAGCGCCACTAAAAGTTTTTAGAACAGCACTTTTTAGCCATAAATAATACGCCTACTGGGGCTTGGTGTAATTATACACTCTCTCTTAAGGAAAAAAAAAAAGAAAAAAAAAGAAACATCACTGCCTGTAATACGAACTCTTTTGTGTTAAAAGTAAAATTAAACAACAGTCAAATTAATTTATTATGTATGTAATTACTTTTAGACTGAAAAAATATTTATCTATTCACCTATTAATGAAACCCAAATTTACAGACTTTTTTTGTTCGCCCATAGCTTCAGAACCGCTTAACAGATCAAGAAGAAATTTTCAGAATTAACTTGTATTATTTCAAGAAATGTTTGAAGCCATCGTCGAAGACTAGCCCCTCTTGTGGTAAAGAGGTCCATTTTCACCAAAATTCATCATTAAGATTTATTCATGGTGGTACAAAAACAAACAAAAATAAAACAAATGAAGAGGAATGAAAGAAAATACGGGGTTTTCACTAAGCTTCTTTATAAACTACAAATCCAGCTTCTAAAAAGCAAGATTGTACAATCTGAAAATTAAACCGCATGTTAAACTTTTAAACTGTAATATCTCGATTGTAAACAAGTTAACTTTTGTTTGTTTACGCATTACACTACAGCTTCTAAAAAAGTGAGATTGTAGATTGTGAAAAAGTCTAGTGAAAACCCTGTTGATGAAAAAATTAAACAGGTTTCACCTTACCCATGAAGATCGTAGTACATTGAAAATGATTGTTACCTGCCGAATGATGTATCATACAATAAAACATGAAAAACCAAAATTTTTCCTTCTTCTGAAACTCCTGTGGTCAAGGAGTGAGTCAAATGAAAAAATAAATGTAAAATTCGAAATCACCGCCTCAAAAAATATGCCAAATGACGTATCACACAATAAAATATGCTAGATTAAGTTGAAATTTGGCCCCTTTTTGAAGCATTTTGGGGATTGAAGAATGGATCGAATGAGAAAAATAATTATAAAATTCGAAGTTAACTCCTCAAAAAGTATATTCGATGATGTATACAATAAAATATGAAAAATCAAAATTTAGCCCTCTTTTGAAGCCCCTTGTGGTCGTAGAATGGGTCGAATATAAACATGAACGTCAAATTTGAAATTAGCATCCATAAAATGTACTCAATGATGTATCACATATTAAAATATGAGGGGTCAAAATTTTCGTTTTTAATACTTTTTGTTTTTTGAATTATGACTGTATCTTTTTGATAAAACTTTTAAAACAAATGCAACTTAGGTAATAAAGGCATTTCTTCTTCGAATTTTTTGCTTCAAACCCGCGGATTATTATTGTCTGACTTATATTACGCAATTTCCAAGTTTTTTAATTTTTTTTTTATTTTTTTTCCAGTTAGATTGCTGCGGATCGACAAAAGGATTTTCCTGGCCGCAGGGTAAATTTCCAGATCGATCTGGCACGTGCTGCCCCTTCGTTGTTTTAGATCCGGCTACTAATCAATGCCCATTTGAACTGTCCAAACTGATCCCATGCGATAAAGCAGCCGTATCGTGGGTGAAATTTCGAGTGTGGAAATACTTCGGCATTCTCTTCTTGTGCGCGTTTTTCGAAGTAAACGAATGCATTATTGTTGCCATATGCGAATTATGATGGTAGACTACCTATGTCGAATACTTGTATAATACCTACGCTAAATGTTGCTCTATTTTGTGTATGACAGGCGGCTGCCTTAATACTTGTCCTGCCGGCCATTTTCATTATCAAACAGTCTCCGCGAAAGCGTAAAAGTCGTTAATGTCGCATCAGTTTATTGGATTTTCTTGCGATAATCGTTAACAGTGTAAACGAAAAGTGCTCCCAGAAGAAGCGTCGTCAGTATGGTGCCCAACACTAAATAAAAACAGCAAACCGCATCGCTGCTTCCTTCGGTGGCAGCAGTCGGTGTGACCACTTCACAGCGTTCGGGGTCGGCTAGGTAGATGAAGCTTACGTCAGGTCCAAGCAGTGTGTGCAGCGTTTCGTTGAAAAGTGCAGCTTTTTCTTCGGGATAGTAGTACAAAGAACGGGGCACTGGCGGATAGTATTGCAAAACTTTACCAAAGTCTCCTTCCGTGTCGATGTAGGTTCTGATTGCTGTGGTCGCTGTAGTTGTGCCGTCGTCTTCGCGATAAACCTGTGAATGTTTTATTTATTTTTTGTTTTTTTTTTCATTATTTCCAACATATAAATACATTTTGTGTTAATTTTCGCTCTATTTATGGTTTTCGTGTATGATTGTGTTTGCTTTTTAATCCAGTCAAATCTTACAAAAAAAAACATTAGCACCCAAACATTAACCATATAGATTTGTTAAGTTGGTCCCCTAGATTAACATGCAAAAAGTTTCACCCTCCCCGCCACTTTCATTTTTGTGAAGGAGGTGTTTCTCCCCCACAGTTTAGTTTTTCGCGTTTTTCTCCGTAAATTTTGATTTTATGACGAAAATGGTTCGCTATGAAATTGTTCAACATAAAATTTCGTACAAAAAATGTCACATGTAATTTTTTGGCCGACGCGCTCCCTTTCCCACCAGAGAGCCTTGAAAATTTTCAATAATTTCTGGAGAAGAAGGGGGCGAAACTGTGAAGGTGGAGGTGATGATAAGGAGATATGGAATGAGAGTGGATAGTTAGAAAATATATAATAGGTTTACAAATTAACTACGCAGTAAAATAATTATGAGTTATATCTCCCATGTAATGCTGTTGAACTTATTCACTGAAAAATGATTGTTTTCAAGACTCTATAGAGGGGAAGAGAAGCATTGGAAAAAAAATACATGCGTCTGTTTTGTGGGAAATTTTATGCTGAACAATTTTGTACGGGCCTATTTTTATCACAAAATCAAAATTTCGAAGAAAAACGTGAAAAACCAAATTTTGGTGTATGAACACCCCCTCTACAAAAATTTGAGTGATGGGGAGGGTGCAACTTTTAGGATATTATTCTAAGAGACTCACCCAATAACCTTATAAAGTTAAGGTTAGTATGGTAGTTTTTTTTTTGTTTTTTTTTTCCATCATTTTGATTCTGATTTGACTGAACTGTTTACCGTTGTAATCGATTCGTTGATAAACAAAAGCGGGCCGGCGGATGTCTCAAAAAGTGATATGCGCGAAACGCGAGCTTCAAATGCGCTGCGCCAGACTTCTGTTCTATCTTCGCCCGGACATGGGTTTTCTGGTTCGCAAATATACAGACTTCTTAGATTTAAATCTGGAAAAAATGGACCAGTTAATTCATCAACAACTTGAATGAAGTCTCTATAGTCAGAACTATCGATATTTATACACAGGTATATTAAATTAATGTACGATTAAAACGAGACATTGCCTAACTGCGCCTTACCAAGTTACTGAACAGATCGGTGTGTGTCTTTGACTATACATGTAGTACTGGACTATTAAAGCTACATTTTAATGTCAAGACATGCTGGTGAAAAAGTAGGCAACCCTAGAGTACCTTCTGTATATTTTTGTTATTATGCTTGAGTTCACCAATTTAGAATAGATCTGATTAAGACATCCCTTAAATTCACAAGGATAGTACATATAAACGCAAAGCAAAGTACGTCAAAAGGTATGCTGCGGTTGCGTATTTAACACTGGCATGTCTAACCAGAAATCATCATTCTTTACTGGTCCAATACTCTACATATTGTGTAGTTGAAGGTGTGTATAAAACGTTTATCACCAAATTTCTTGAGACCTGCAATACCAATTTTGATAAACTTTTTTTTAAATGATAAATGGAGATCCCATAATTATTATCATATTATTTATTTATTTTTACAGTCAACAAGAAAGTTTTATCTTTGAAAACCTCTTTGTTTGTATGTATATGTATGTCCGCAAATTTTTGAAGAATTACTAGACTAATTTTGATGGGAAGTTTTTGATGTGTAAACATATTAGCTTTCAGTTGGGATTAGGGCTTGTAAACAAAATACTTTTGGGGTTATTGGTTGCTGCGAACCAATAAAGAGCTTATTGGTTAAAAATATATTCATTTTGGTTACTAATTATTGTTCTTGTTAACCAAAACAACTTTTCAATTATTGGTTAAGACAAAATTCATGGGAAAACGATGAAAAAATGCATTCTCGAGGTTAAATTATCAATAATTGATAATTTTCCAGGAAAATAATTAGTAATTTTTGAAAAAAATAATCGATATTATCAATATTTTAGAAAAACTAATAAAAACCAATTATTTCAGCTTATTGTTTCTGTTAATGGTTCTAAAATTTGGGGGAAATTTGTTAGTTATTGGATATGTGAAATATGTTCGTTTCCATCATCATTTACCAAATTAACGATGTCAATTTGTTTAAATTTTTTGCAGTTAGTGTTTTGGTTATGGTGGTGGTTACAAGCCTTAATAGGGGCTATGCAAGACTTACAAGTGTCAGCATCAGGCATCAAATTGTAAGACTTGTTAATGTGTCATTGTATGTATTTAGCCTTGTTCACACTTTGCTAGTTTTCATGCAACTAGTCAGCTACTTATGGACTTACGGTACTATTCTGATAACAGTTGAAGTCACTACGCCATTTCAATATTTTAAAATCAACTTGAACTTCACAGATCACCATATGAGATTCTAATGAAATCCTTATAAGACTATCCACCAAGTTAAAGTTGACTTTCAATCAGGCCTGGAGAGAGGGGGGTCTCACCAGACCAGGACTTTCTAAAAGCACCTGGAGGGCCCTCTCTAAATGCTAACCCCAAAAAAATTGAAAAATATTGATTACCTATTTGCTAAAATAATTATTTTGACAGCTGGGCCCATTTTTTCTCTACCAAGCCCTGCTTTTAATAATTAAAATGTCATAATGACTTTAACTGTTAACAAAATAGTATCTTAAATAGCTGGTGAGCGTGAAGCTAGAAAACTAGCCATGTGTGAACTACAGAGTATTAAATATAATAGAGGAGGCATGTGAGATGAAAAATGGCACTGTTTTTGAGACAAAGTATTTCATCTCATTTTAATATCAAAAATTTATATTTGTTGTGGTTTCTGAATTTTCAGATGTATTTATTCGTTCATTTAATTTAGTTAATTGAAAAAACAAAATTATCCTAACTGTGCCATTTTTTGTAGCTGTGTTTAGATTGACGTGCTTCCTCTATTATATTTAATACTCTGTAGTGTGATAGCCTCCCAGAATGGAAGGAATAAATCAAAAATCCTACACACTGTCACCCCAAACATGGACAAATGGATGAAACTTGGCACAGGGAATTTATTACTTATGTCACCCTGTTTATTTTCATCTAGTTTTTAAAGTTATACCCTCATAAGGGGGGACTGAGAAGCGGTTCCCACTTTGTACATAGCCATATATCTTTTCAACTTTTCGATGTCTCAAAAAATAAGTCCCACCATTTTATTTGGGAGAAAACCCATTGAGCCCCGTATGACCCAAGAAAGGGTTAGACAATTTTATTAAAAATTGAATGATACGTGGTCTGTACAAAAAGTACGTAGAATGAGTCCATGAAATCTTAAATTTAATTTTTTTTCGCAAGTAAATATGGTCCCTTTCAAAGCACTCCCCCCGAAAACTCGCACCCGTTCTTTTTAGAGCCTTTACTCAAGGTCACAGTACTTTGAATCACCATCACACTACCCAGATAGTAACTACATTATGGATTTTGATTTGGGTGAATAGGTAGTGGTCACACTTTGTCAGGTTTGATAGATTTGAGGGGTGTCATGTTACAACAATGTTTAGCAACACTGCACACAATGCTGTTCCTACTACCAAGAGAGCTGTTTGAAAACAACCCCTCTTGTCAACCTCATTATCAATTTGGAAAATGTCAATGGTTGTAGGATAGCTTCTTCATACACCTAAAGTGATACTTCAAGGATTTCTGACGAAATTTATTCGATTAGTTTAATAATTTTGTGTTGTTCATTTTTGTTTCATTTCATGTTTTTCATGAATAAAATTGTGACGTCATTAAAAAAAATGAACTGAAGCCAAGTACTATAAATTTGGAATCCGATATCTTAAAAAGCTTGAAAAAATTATGGTAGGTCAGGAATACATCGGAAAATAGATTCCCTTCGTATTTGAGGTGTCAGTGTTGCCCGAAGATGAGAGAAAAATCAGTCTACAAACATTTTGTACAGAGTCGTACATCCTCAGTTATATTATGTGAGACATCGAGTTGAAATTTTAAGTTAATTTTTGGATCGAACCAAACATTAATCTCATAAGTCAAAAAGGATTAGTTAGGCAAATTTTTTACTATTTGATTGTATGATACGTCCTCGAATATGTTTATTGAAGTGCAAAGTTTGATTTATAACATGTATGTTGTGGGCTAAAGGTACATTTTTATGAGCGGAGGAGGTGGGATCATTCTAAGTAACCGACTTCGCTTCAGTTATATGTGGTTCTGAGGTTTACTTGACACCCGCAACTCATACCTACTTATACTAGCAATCGTACCTGTGCATAAATTTGGATACAGAGGGTCCGCACCACGAACTCCATTTTCGGAACATTGGCTTTTGGCTGCTGCATTCGACGAGTAAATCGTCTCCATTTTTGATTGTCTGGTGCAAAATACGCAAACAAAAGTGAAAATGTTCTGGTAGGAATCACTGACAACTGCTCTTATAACAACGAGGGCGCACCCAAAGAACAGCGCGTTTGCTCTCCGAAACCTAACATTATCTCTAGCGTACGTTCGAATTTCAACCTTTTTGCATTAGTTTACCGTATTTGGTGCAAATGACAATTCAATCTTAATAGCCAACTCACGTCTTACAGGTCATACTCTTGAATGAGGTTTTCTTTTAGGAAACTGTACAGCAGTTGTTTGAACATATTTTGCGACGGTAACACCATATTCTCCGTGTACATACATCCATTTTCACAAACCAAAGAATAACCTGCATGTCGAAAGAAAAAAGCAACAAAAAAATTGTAATTTTTAAACATCCTGGAATATGGGTTGATAATTTGTATTTATTGATTTAATCGTTTAAAAAATAATAAAATTATCACATCAAAATTTATTTCATTTTCCCAACAGATTTTGATCGAATAATATTTTAAACCCCCGAACTCCAAAAATATCCAAGGATGATTTTAGGTGAAGGCGAAGCAGGCAACCACCTGCGCAACAAAATTTAGAAGGGTGCCACCAAAGTGGCCGGCATCATCTTCCAAGAAGTACTTATCACATGTAATGTTTGTGCTTGCTGGAATTCTTCACCTCAGCATTATTTAAACACAAAAATTTATTGTTATAAAAGAGAGTGTAGTGACCTGAACCTATATGCCTGCATGTTCGTGGATAGCGTCGTCACTATTTTCAACCTGTAGACTGCCAGTTCGACTCCCCACACTGGCAACTTACAAAGATGAAATAAATAATTTTTTTTCCTGTTTTCAAAATTAAAACTGTAGATACCTTCATGATTTTTTTCATAATATAAAATTGAAAAGATTCTAAGATGAAAAAATTATGGATGAAAAAAAAAAAAAACTAATAGGACAACAAGACTTTACCAAATTTTCAAAAACCCTAATAGAAATTAATTTGAATTTAAAAATAAAAATTTACTCAAATATTCTGGTTCTCTCATCTGCTTCATGTTCATAAATTTTAATGCTAACACCCTTGCACTCGAGAATAATTTTGTTTTTACTTAAATATTCTGAGGTAGAAATATTTATGTGACTAATTATGGCTATTATCGGTAAAAACTTAATAAACTGCTGTGTACTGGTAATAGGATTTCAAGTGAAATGAGAAGGAACCATCCACAATCAATGTTTTAGAAATTTAAAAAATTTTATACCAAAAATTTTTGTATTTCTCACAAATTTTGAAGTAAAATTCTGTTTGACATCCAATTCAGCAGAATAGTGTAAGATATTTCTCTCATTCAAATGGCAGGTAATATGAAATCTGCAATTACTAGCATCTTTCGTCAATTTCATATTTTCAAATTGCACCCCTGATCGTAACAACCAGTTCACTTCTTTTTTATCTGGTAATGGGAATTTTGATATTACTGTTGATACTTAGGCATTCTGAAGTAGTTGGTCGTATTAAATGTCCTATCAATATGATTAACATTTTCGTAATATTCTTCAGTTCTCACTTTCTCTGAAGGTCCTTCAAAAGTATCGCTTCAGAATTTCTGAAATTACTCTGTGTCCTCTAGCATATCACTAAAATAAACGTACAAGTCCACTGAAATTAATTCGTTCGTCAAAATTATTTCACAATATTATGCCGCAAAATTATTTTGCCAATATTTTACCTGATATTCGATGCACATGTACCACTACCCATATAGACACAAAACAAAATGTTCGTTGCTTCCACCAAAACAATAAATTCTACACTGTTATCTGTATGCCAACAAAATAATATCCAGGACTGGCCCAAGCCTAAGTGCTATGAAGCGGCGCTTCAGAGCTTGTAATATGTAGGTTGCTAACTCGAATCATTTCCTATTAGGATTTTTGAAAATTTCGTAAAGTCTCATCATCTTATTATAGTTTTTTTATCTATAATTTTCTATAATTTTTTCATCTCAGAATGTTTTATATCATAAAAACAATCATCAAAGTATCCATAGTTTTGATTTTGAAAACAAAAAAAAAAAATAGTTTTTCTCTTTTTTTATTACTATAAATTTTTGTGTTTAAATAATTTAGATAAGTTCCTGCAGGTTTCCTTAATGTGTATTATTCAGATAAATTTTAAGAGATTTTTGAACAGGTTGAATTAGAAAATGTAAAAATTTGAAAAGATTTAAAAATTTGTTATAATTAAAGGTTAGTTCAGTTTAGGTACTAAGTATTAATAGTTTCAGAGTATTTTCTATTTTTAGATTGGTTTTATATAAGTAGCAAGTAGTTTCTCACCCTCACTTGAGAAGTTTTGGGACTTTTACTATGGAAGGATGAAATGGTTTTTTCCAATATTTGGTATGATGCAGAACTCATTAAAATAGTGAAAAAATGTTTTGCACGGTATTGCTCATTGTATATTGGAAGAAAGGAAAGTGTACAGCTAATGTGTACTTCAATATTTAAAAAAAAAAAAATTGGATTAAATTATTTTTAAGTTTTAATTTAATTTAAGATTTATTCTGCTCAATGATTATATATTAAATAGCTGCAATAATTTGATTGTACTAAGGTAGCAAAGTAATTTGTATTTTAATTGAATACTAGAATGAATGAATAAATAAGAAAATTATTTTATTTAAATTAAATATTGAAATTTAAATTAAATTGAAAATTATTTAATATATTTAAAAGACGAAAAGACCCTAAAAATTTAATTTAAATTAAATTTTCTATAATAATTGAGCTTTTGTAACCTCTTTAATATTGACTTTAGGATTCAACACTTTACTCATAGCTTGCTTCGTTTCTCACCAAATTAACACTTTATATTTTTGTTTTATGTTTTCATTTTTATTTTTATTAATAAAGAAATTTGTTTGAGAGTTGATTTGTTTATAGTTTACGAATTTGGAACTAACTAAAATAATTTTCAGAGGATGGGCGCTAAATTTAGTTCCTGCCTGCTACCAACATTATTCTTGAATCACCTCTGAAGATGTTTGGTTCTAGAGTAAGAGAAATCACATGCCATCAGATTTTAAAATAAGAGGCGACCTTTATTTTATTTTTATTTTTTTCATTTTCTGTCTCAATAAGTTGTACAAAGTTTTGAATATTAAAAGAGGTAATATCGTCCATTAGTTTGAGTAGGTACCTATAGATTTGAAACTTCTAGGCAGTGGTAACTTATAATTTAACAAAATGTTCAATCTAGTTTCATAAAGATAAATTCTTCGATATTGATTTATTTTATCATAGAATATTAGTCACTTTCGATCAGTGATTCGAAATCCAGTGGGAATACGGTTTCCTCCCAAACCAGTATTAGGAATTGATTTCTGATTACATGATTGTACAATAAGCTCATTAGAACTTTTTCTATCCTAGTAGAGCTTTAATTAGTTGAAAGGGCGACTTAGCATTCATTTATAATTCGTATTAACAATAATGACAAGCTGTACGGTTGGGATACGGTTTTCCCAATCATTTTGTGTAAACAATAAAAAATTTTCTCAATCATTTTTTACCCAACGAAAACAATTTTACAAAAAATATTCTACCAACGATTGTACTTTTCCCAAAAAGTGTTTTTCCTGCGACGCCATTTTTATATAGATACCTGGGTTTTCGAAGAAAATTTATCTATAGTGTTAAAATCAATCTGGTATTAAGACCCAGAGGTGGAAGTTGGTTTGTTTTTTGTTCCATGACTCCAGAAAACTTTTAGCACTATTAGCAAAAATTCACATCCATGTTATAAAATTGAAGTTGCTTTTTTTCCTTACAGCATCACACCTCTCCCACTCGAAGGATTTCCTCAAACTTTTGGTCATGTGTAGATGTTTATCCTTAGGTGGTGTAGTTTCATTTTAAAATCGCTATACTAAAAGCTGTAATTAAGTTCTAAATTTTCAGTTATAAATCTATTCATTTCAAGGTTAATTCTCAATTCTACTTGATGCTGGTTTTTGGGTCGGTGTGAGTTTTGAGAAGTGAAAACTCATACCACTAAGAGATCTCTAATTAAGTTCGAAAGTTTTCATCAAAAGTTTTATTTATGGACCTATAATGTTCGGAAATAAGTTCCGAATTCTATTTTATAGTTTTAGCATCAGATCTGAAAAGTAAAAACTCAAAAACTTCAAAATTCAAGTGCCGAATGTCACAGAATTGAATAGCCAGTTAGAGGGGAGGGAAAAAAAATTCCTAAATTTTCTTGCCGATTCAAATAAACCCATACACAGTATCACACAGTTTTAAAATACCCGTAACTATATATCTATACATTATAAATTAAAGTTGCTTTTTTCTATTCCAGCATTTTGCCCCTGCAACTTGACTGATTTTTCACAAAATTCTGGACCCTAATGGTTATAGGTTGTTTTTGGCAAGTTTCGCTTCAAATTATCCATTCTAAGAGCTGTAAGTAAATTTGAAAGTTTCCATTAAAAATGTTTTAGTTCTGGAATTATTCGGTTTGAAGGATAGTTTTAAGTTCTACATACGAAAGGGTTTTAGTATCAGAATGCTGTGAAATGAAAACTCAAAAAACTAAAAACTGAAATTAAGTTTGAACACTTAAATGAAAAGTTTTACTTCTCGACCAGTTCTGTTGAAAGTTAGTTCTCAATTCAACTTTCAAGAGTTTTGTAGGTTTAAGTACCTATTTGACAAGAATTATTTTAATTTATTTTAAAGCTAATCAGAGATGCTCCCTCCTACCTTTGTGTGTAGACTTCTTAATGATTGTTCTAATCACTTAAATTATCAGTTCAATTAGGAAGTTGAAACACTTTTTTTGTCAGATTGACGTTCTCCTAAAATACGTCTGCATAAGAAGTGCTATTCATATAACAGCATTCATAGGTATCTAAAAGACATTGCAGCTACAGCTGCATTATACTGACTCTGCAGTTCAAAATATTGAAAATTTTCATTTATAATTCTCTTCATAATGTATAGGTACTTCCTACATTTGTATGTTCTTTCCTGTACATACATACAGGTAAGATACGACGTTTGGGCCATGACTAATCGATAGATAAATATCTTGGCGATGTCACAGACTGGTAGCAAATGTCTTACGTTGTTTTTTATCAGTTTACTAATAAGAAACGACGTAATAAGATGACGCAACTACATACGTATATGTACATATGTGTGTTTGCGTGTGTGCGCCAAATTCCCTATATAAACAAACAAAAATGGCTACAAAATTGCCAATGTTTACTCAGATTTTGGCTCCCTGTACATTTATGTACAAAATGGCAGAACACGTAGGTAAATAGTTGTTGGTTACCTTCTTGTTAAGAATCCTCTTCACGAAAAGGTATTCTACAAAATAAATGAATAAATGTATGTAATAAATAGGTACAGCAAAAAAATTGAAATATAAAAAATATTCGGCAGAATGCTGGATAAAAATTACAATTAAAATCAAGTGTCAAGGTAATTCATGATGAATTATAAAATGCTTACGTAGGTACGCAAGTTATTAAATGATTGCTTGGCAAATAAAATAAGAGCAAGCCTGATTCCCATCCGGCTTTTTTCTTTCATCTGGAATTATCTACTCTTCTTAGCAATAGTTGAAGATTTTTTTAAATCGTAACCGTTTAGTCAATTGAAACAAAATTAGGCAGAATATTAAAATATAATATACATAGGTACCTACTTATTCGATGTCTGTACGAAATTTCGCGACTGTTGATTAAAAATTACACATTTTAGAACCACTGAAGCCCCAAAAATGCAACATAATAGGATGTACTAAATGTACCATCCTGCCGATCTGGACTAAAAACAATAAGGTTCTAGATCGAAATAAAAATGTACCAAACTTTATGACTATCGGATAAAAACTGCGACCTGTACAGTGTTAAACAGAAATGTGTATATATTACCTATACGCCTACTAAATTTCAGCTGATACTGCCAATGGTTTCCTGCGATTATGAAACGAAAAAACGAACCTACATGCCCTACATCTTAATACCAGATCAATTTTAATGTATAATAAATGCAGATTTTCTTCGAATGCCTATCTATAGGTATAAATAAAAATAAGGGAAAATTTCAAAAAATATGGAAAAACTAAATAAAAAATTTTCTGATCAATTGCCACTAAAAGATGTCACCCCGCTAAAATTTTCCTCGGGATCCACCGCCGGGAAAAGTTGAAAGGGAGAGAGGAAGGTTGAAATTTTTTCACACTTAATCGCCTCCCTTAAGGATACTCCTAGCTTCGCCGCTGATCGGAACGACGAAGGAGAGTATACCTAAATATATTACTTTTCATCAGCTCTTATCTCGATAAAATATATATTTCGCCTATACATACACGTAACTATGTATGTACATTTCATATATATACGAACTTTAGAAGCGTCTAAAAGTTTTCATTACCTAAGCCTGGAATATCACGAGGCTTGTCGTACAGTTCTAAATATTTTCGTTCGCAGGTAAACGAAGCTCGAATGGCTTCCTGCTCCAAAGTCCAATGCCAAACCTGTGAAAAAAATGTCGTCCGTTAGAATCGTATTTACCATCAGTAAAGGTTAGGTACTGCAAGTGAAATTAAAACGTGGAACTTTACTAAAATAATACGCGTATACCTCACCAGGGTATTCATATTTGAAATATTCTGAGCGACTGAATTTCTATAATTATTGAACGTGGTCCTAATTATTCGTTTGTTGGCTAACGTTAGTTGCGATTCCCAACAAATCCAACCTTCGCACGCATTTTCTGCCGTCTTAAATGACTGAAATGAAAATATTCGAGTACCATATGGCATATAATATTAATACTGGTACAATCCCTCACATAGGTATTCTATCATATACCCATAATGTAGGGACTCGACTTAATGTTGCAGAAATAAATTACCGATTGATGACACTGATTTTCTGGCAGATTCATACACGATATGTTTAATAACTGAGCTGAACCGAGACGAGTACAGACCAAAGCTATAATGAAGTAAGTTAACGATGGTCACTGATTCAGTCAGGGTATGAACTTCGCTCTTAAAAAATACAATAAAAAAATGACTTACCGAAAAAGATCCAATTAATTAACATCGTGTTTGACACTCGCGAACGTAGACTCCGTGTGAATTTATTTATCAACGATGCGGTGAATTAAAATTTAAACCACAAAATTGATAAAATTGAAAATTCTTCGCAAAAGTTTATGTTTATACCTATCTTTCCTCTAAAAATAGGTGGTTAACAAAACGCTCCTACACTGCACAAATTTTATTCGTGATTTTCGTTCATTAATTACCTTATTTTTTCCTTTTTTTTTTAATCCATCTAGAATTACTTATTAATGATAATAAATTATTATTTTTCAATTGCTTTTCTAAATGAGTCGTTCTATGAAAAATCCAATATGTCTTTTCCCCTAAAAATATCTGATCAACTATTCATTCCAGCAAAAAAAAATTATTTTTTTATAGGAATTTTAAATAAATTCCTCTTTATTGCCTAATCATAAGCCATAATGTACTCCCACTTCCCTTTCCAAAATATCACTTTAATATGCAATATGCATAGAATTCCATCGTACCGTGGATGTTTTAGTAAAAATTAGGTATATTTTTTTACACGTTATTGTCAAATGTTGGTACGATTGTATACTGTACCATCAAAGAGGATACTTGGAGGCACAAGTTTGCAGTACCAAAGTAATGTTTGAAGCTTGTGGCATTGATATACTCCTTTGAAATGTCCCTACCTTTTTCCTTCGACGTCGTCAAATTTGAACAAATTGGAGAAGTTTGTTTTTCTATATTTTTGAAAATTCCAAGTGATAACATTGATTTGTTATAATTGAACATCATCCACCTTCAAAGATAACAAGTGTCTGTAATCACTTGATCAGACAAAAAAAGATTTCAGAAAAAGTGTACGAAAGGAGAATAATGAGACTTCCTCCTTTTTTAACTCTTTTTTTTTTTTTTTTTTTTTTAATTTCACAACATTTCACAATGTAAGAGCACAAAATATAAAAATTTAGATTTTTTTATGCACATAGAAGGTATATGTGACCTTCAAATTCAACATAGCAATAATTTCAATTTTTTTTCTGTTTCTAGTCTTACATAGGTATGGCAGGTTTTTTCAAGACCATTGTGTTTGGTTCATATGGCTCATCAAATACATAACGGATAATTAAATATTAAAAAGTGCTCATAACAGATACCAATACTGCTGCCAACCTTCCGCAACGAAATAATATTTATTTCGCATAAAAAAAAAAATAGCAGCTTATCTTTTAAAAACTTATTTTTAACATGAACTTATTTTTATTTAGATATTTTGTGAAAAACTATTCGTCAAGTTGCCAATCCAATTAAACACAACATTCCAATTTTCAAAAAAAAGGTCTCAAATGATTCCTCAGCCTTTAATTAAGTTAGAGAGCTGGGGTTTGTAATGATCGAAAGCAGATAAAATTTAAAAAATTTCCATGTAAAATTCTAATTGTCTTTAGCTATTTGATAACAAATAAACAAAAAAAAAAACAAATTAATGGATTTACCATATTTTGAAATAAAGAAACCTCTCTTCTTTCACTCAATGATACCTTAGTCCCTGTTTAAGCTAGAAATCTGTCATTAGTACTGCTAGAAAGAGAAAAAAATTTACTTGAATCTAATTTCCTTATAATTTGTTAATTTTTCTTAGTTTTTTGAAAATAAACTAACAAAAAAACACAAAATAATGGAAAACTAGCCGTTTTTGTGTTTTTTTAGCTATAATTTCCAAAATTTATTTCCTTTATGAGTCTCTTTTTCTTGGGAGGGTGAGTCGTTGCTACACTTTTTTTTGTGCATTTGTTGCAAAAAGTATGGTGTGTAACAAGTGCTTGTGAGCTATTTTAACGATCGTGTTAAGTTTGCAGCACTCGCCTTTGGCTCTTCTGCAAATTCTTCACACTTGTAAAAAAAATAGCTCACATTACACCCTCGTCACACAGTATACTATTTTCAAAAATTGTAACAAAACAGATATTAACCAGACCATCGATGCTTTGATAATGAAAATAAAAATATCCTCTTTGACTAAAAATAGACGTTTCTTGAAAGTTGCCAGTTTTCCAAAGTTAATTTATTAAATTAACCAATTTTAATGAAAAATTATATGGTGTACAAAAATATTATTCCATAATAATGGATAGTAATTGTCAAACAGCATTAATTACACAAATTGCTTTGAATGAATAAAATGAAAGATTAGGTATGTCTGTTACTATGATATATTATGCTTTTTTCACTCGGGAAGTTGTCCGAGTTAGTCAAATTTCTATTTTTGATGATTTTTTCTATCAACGTGGATAATTTTTTCTTTCCTTCATCGTGTCAATTCAGATTTAAATGTCCATGACCAATATTTGAATAATTTATAAATTATTGTTTCATCACCTAATATTCTGTGTTTTTTTTCATCTTGCAAAAACCCTGTAGTCGGTTGAGAAAATAGACAAGACTCAGGAGATACTAATGGAAGAAATGGAAATTTTTTTTATCACGTTAGGATCAAAAACATTAAATAGTTTGGTTTATTCTGGGATTTTTTCAGCGTGTTAAAGAAATTACAAGTCAAACAAATGCACGGTAAAATCATTAAATTTTTTAAACATCTTCGTGCTGAAATACAAGACGTAATTGCTTCTCCTTGAAACATAAGGACACAAGACATATACAACAAACAAAAATTCTTCAACGCTCGAGTTCGATTTTAGATTTCGTTTTCCTTCTTTGATTTTATTCCACAAATTTGTGAAATTGAAAGGCTTAAGTCTTTCAAAAGATTCACAGGTGCTTCCGTGTAAGTAGATGATACATTCATTGAAAATTTATAAAATGGTTACCGGTAATGCATTTTAACACTCAAAAATAATATTTTAAACTTTCAAGATATTATAGTATTAACAAAAACTAAAATTAAATTGTCAGTTACCCATAAACATTTTCAACTGTTCCCAGTTAATTATTCACCTACCAATATTCAATAAACTACCTACGCTGTATAAATTTGAACGGAAAATGTATCAAAATATGATAAACAGGATTTGCTTAGTTAAACCGAAATTTTTTAAAGGAGATTCTCAGTCAATCATAAATCGTTCAAACAATGGGGTAAACTGTGAAGAAAAATTGGACAAATTGAGTGATGATCTGATTTTTGTTTCCTGTAATACGTAACTTATAAATATTTGTGATTTTGGAATTTCGTAAATTTACTTTTCCAACACTTCACTTAAAATTTGGCAGATTTCAATGCCACCAGACGAATTTACCGGGGACATATATTTTATGTTACAGAAAAAATTTTCTTAATATATTTTTTGTTTTGTTTTTAGACGACGTTGAGAGAAAATTTATTATTTACGATACCTAATATTATTACATTCTTGAAGGCTACGACCCAGAAATTTCACTCACTATCCCCAAACAAGAGAAAGAAAGAAAACCGTTTGCAGAGTTTCAATAAGGCATGGAGAGTATTTGCAGAACTGATGTTTAGAAATAAACTGTATATTCATTCATATGAATAAACAATGTGATGAAAGAACACATTTACAAATATCAGGCTTAATTGGCTTCAAAATACTTCTTTATTTCCAGTTGGATTTAATATTTTCTTATAACTATATTTTGCGAAGTATGATTTCGTGTACAAAGCATCCATACTTTGGGAAAATCTTTTTCCATTAAGGTAGAATGGTTTTGAAGTATCAAAACTTAAGTTATTCGTACTTTTGGACGGGTTCCCGGCGATTGTCTCGCCACTAGTGGATGCAAGTTTTGCTTTTTCAACGTTCATAAATTCCAAAAACTGCGGCTGAGAACTCGCTGTAGATTTTGAGGAATTACAAGGGATCAACTCATTTTTGCTGAATTCGCCTGCTGAGAAAAGTGTTATTTCGTGTAACAATTCACCTGTAAGCAAAATAAAACGTTCGTCAACTGATCACGAATTCAGGGTAGTTGGTATTTCGAAGAATATGTTTGCAGATGAAAAAGAACGCGTAATCTATAAAAGTGGCAAAGAGAACTGAGAGATTATTTAGTCAAAACAATGATTTCTGGATCTGTTATTGCTCTTTTTGTATCGTAGATTTATCGATAATAATTATAATTGAAGCTTACTCCGTTAAAGATGTACATAAAAAAATAAATAAATGCAATTTCGAGTCAGGTTGGCATTTACCACCGAAAATTAGCGAAATACAAATCAAAAATTTTATAAAAATTGTTCAAAATACAAATATAACGTAAAAATCCAATGTAAAAGCCATTCAAAATACTTTTAGAACAGTACCTACGAGTTTATCAAAAATATGTTTCAATTACGGTTCAAAACCTATTAATATATATTGACTTCTGAATCATAAATTTGGCTGAATATGTTTTTTTATACTTACTACACCTCATATTTTGGAATATTCTGGTTTGAAAATTTCAATATTTTCTCTCAGTAATATATTGAAATTTTACCTTCGGAGGTGGCAGCAGGTTTTTGAAACCGAGAACCAGATGGCGTGTTGGAAGCAACTGAGCTGCAGCCTGGCGTGACATGTTCATTGATATCCGTTTGAATTGCAGAATTTTGCACGTTTTTTGAATCTGATATAACTCTGCACATGTCAAAATAAAGCACAAAAATAAGAAGGAATTAGTGGATTTCATGAGACATTATAGTTAGGATATAGGTACCTACTGGGTTTTTTTTTTTTTTTTTTTGAAGGAAAGAGACGAGAGTACAATTTTAAACGACTCTTAATAGCTGAAAATGAATAAAAGAAAATAAAATATTCAATTTAGGTTTACAAATTTTTATGACAGAAATTCATATGATGAAACTATATGATTTTGATATGCGAAACTGGTTTTTAATTAAATAAATTCTTGATTTTCAACTTAAATTCAAAATTGAAGAAAACCTAAAAAGCTGAATATTTTTTTTCAGAATTGACTGACTAATAGCTCTATACCCGGCGCCAAATAAGCTGAGCTGTAAAGAAGATAGGCAATGTGACATACAAACTTTTAATGACCAATGATGATGACGTATAAATGTTGAATGGCCAATGAGAAACAACGTTGCACTAATGCGCCTTGAACATCGGAGCTCAACTTATTTGGCGTCGAGTACAGAAGTCGATAACGTTTCCATCTTTCCGGTTGTATTTGGTATCCTAGTTCTCAATCCAGGATGAACGCAAACCTTGTTGCATCAGTTCTTTTGAAAATTTCATTTATACATACGATAGAATCCTGAAAAGGATACAATTCAAAAGCTAAATTCTATACCAACCACGCGTGAGAATTTTAAAATGACCAAACCAAATACACAGCCATTTTAACTCGAAAATGCAACATTAATTGTATTAATAAATAGGTACTAGACTACACGTTTTTAATTTTGAAGAAAGACGAGTTGTACGGTACTTTACCAAAAACACTTGGGACGCAGGACTCGAGTAGCCCAAGCGCACCACAATACTCGATTTTTAAAAACTCATAATCTTGACTTAATATTCGACGCGTTCAGAGGCAGTAATTAAACTGTTACACTAACTTTTTCATGGTATTGTAAACGAATACGTCATGATAGTTGGGTGGAAAATCATATTCAGGTGGCGGTTCTTCAATGTATCCGTTATCGGTGTTCAATTGATCTGCAGATCGTTGTTGCGCTGTAAAAGGAGAAAATAATAAACAGAAAATAATCGAAAAATTAAAATTAAAATTATTACTCAAAATTTAGGACTGGCATTAAGTTTGTACTTGTACCCGAAGCCATCATCAGACTTATTGCTCGCAGTCTGCTATAATCGTGTTGGTATTTCGTTCGATAGATAACTGTACAGAATAACGAACAGAGGATGAATGTTACTGGAAAACAGAATACGTTTATTAACATACCATTAGCTTAAAAAAATATTGATAAAAAACCAATGTTTCGTATAAAACATACTGAAGGATGCGCAAAATGCGACGAAAAATCCAGCAGGCAGATTGGGATATGTTCCCATTACAGGAAAATAGTAATTCTGCGCATTTGTAGCCCATTTGTGATTGTTGTCGGGGCCTGAAAATATTTGTAACATCATTTTTGGTATCAATCGTATATAATTTTTTTTCGACCATTATAGGATAAACATTTTTTGAATTATGAAAAGAACGGATATAACTTTTCAAAATTTTCAGTACTACCCTTAAAATCGTAAAAAATCATTTAAATAACGAGTTTTCCTCGCATTTTTCAAATCGACATTTTCGATGTAAATACTTCCTGAGGTATGCGGGCCTCATGTCATCTTCAGTGTAAAGTAAAACTGAGATTGCTGTAGTAGGGTCAATTGGAAATAAGCAAAATGGTAGTTATAATGAATCGACAATACAATAAATTTTTAATTTATGAAAAAGCTTGATCACGACTCATTTGCAACAAAATTAATGACATTATACGTTACCATAAACACATTTCATTTCATCACTGTTATCACCACAGTGATCGAACCCATCACACTGTAGACGACCTTCAACACATCGATAATTCTGGCACAAAAAATCTGTAGCCAAATAACAATCTGAAAAATCAAAACTTTCCTCATAAACTTTGAGAAAAACAATAAAAACAAGTGTTTTATTAAAACAAGATAATTTTCATGCTGCAGGTATGTACCGTGATCTTTTGACGTCGATGCTGTTAGACTTTCCAAATTATACGAATGCGAAAATGAAAATGCGGCATACGAAAAGGCCAGTTTTGAATCCGCATTGAAAGTACCGCGAAACGATATATAAAAACCTGAATTTAAATTCGTTACATGTTCAACATTCTCGTTGTAAGACCAATTACTGCCCAACCGGCTTATGCTTTGAAGAAGTAAATGACTGGAAGTCGTTCCTTTGTGGATCTCCAGATGTGTATTGTTACCTGACGAATACTAAATTATTACGTGAAAATAATGATAACTTTAACCGAGCAAAAAATACGTAATAGGTAGGTTCATCACAGAAACGAAAAGATAAAATAGAACAGGCAAATAAGTTTATAATTTTTCTGAGAGGTTTACGTAAATTTTGTTACAGTTTTCACTGGAGCTCAAACAAGTAGATCGGAATTTAAAATAAAATCAATAATCCAATCGGAAAAAGGTTGCGGGGTGGTTAAATAGAACCCCTTCAATTAGACCAACATTTTCTAATTAAAATTACTTTAATCGAATTATATTAGCAAAATTGCAGATACGAACGGAAATTTTGCTCATAAAATGAGAACAAAGTCCAGTTCTTCAAATAAAAATATTATTCCTTCTCAGAAATTCAGCATCAACCTTCTTCTCAAAACTTATCGCCTGCCTTAATCGAGTGAATCGAATATAGCAAAATATTTTATATTCGAAAAATACGTAGTTGTCGTTAAGATTCAATTTGGTTATTACAGTGACTGAATTTGATTTAAAATGAAAAACAATTCAAGACGAAGAAATAATACGATTATACCAAGTTAGAAAAACTCGTTTACATAAAAAACGAAATATAATGGAGAGCTCAAGTCAATTTTTTAGAAGCTTCATTTGGGTAATTGCGTCGCGTCTACTGGCGTAGAGGTTTCATATCATTGTTATACCCTATTCAAAATAAAAAATACTAATTGTGCTAAACAACCCGCAACACAAACTTACGACAATTATATTATATTGTATTGATTGTATACATACCTATACGTCATGACCATAAGCATTGGTAGCCTATATACAGAATATCTTTACATGGGTGTCGTATATTGCTCCTGATACTTCTTATTTTGAGCAGTGTGTAGGTCCTTGGATTTATAGTCAAAAGGTTCTAAGGTCAAGACCGGCCGCCATTACATTCCCGACTCAAAATGGCGGTATGTTTGGATTGGTTCCAATGGTGCTCTGGTGCGTGATACAAAAATTTGTGCTTCGAGAACTATTGACTACCCACACCGAATCCCGACCGTTTCCTTCGCTTATTTCGACATCAAAATAGATCCTCCAGTCTCTGGGTAAAATAGCTACGTAGATTTGAACGCTTATGGGGCTACTGAATCCATAATACGACAGAAAGGAGGTTTTTCAGTATCGCGCGTACTAGATTTTTTTTCCAGAAGTACCCAGTTTTCAATGTGCACTACCTTATCATTTTCTAACGGGAAATTAGTAAA
The DNA here is from genome assembly GCA_011428145.1 of Ericerus pela. Classification (NCBI taxonomy): domain Eukaryota; kingdom Metazoa; phylum Arthropoda; class Insecta; order Hemiptera; family Coccidae; genus Ericerus; species Ericerus pela. The sequence continues at coordinate 675,254 of WOFM01000198.1, read as the reverse complement.
ACTCACCCATTCTGAGAAAATTGGTAACCTTCAAGTATAAATGCGTTTTCAAATTTAGATGCTGTTGCGCAGGTTTCATAATCCAGATACAATCGTAGACCACGTCCTCGTTGTCGGTCATTTTATTCATAATAATTGTACCACCAATACTTTCTACAAAGCCGCCGCAAGCTACAAAAAATTGGAATTTCTAATATATTCTGACTTTGTCAAAGACGACTCAAATAACGTATCCGATAGAATATCCATCATGTTGTTTTTTTTTCAAACTCTGAATAACGGTAGATTAGTAAACACGACTTGTTTAAAACAGCTCATTATTTCATCATTTTCAGTTCTCAATCTGTCTACAAGCCACACCCTTCTCACACCAGTGCATTGAAATATAAAACTGAGATTAGATATTTAAATTTTGCTATAAAAATTCAGCGAATGAAAGAAAATAAATAAAAAATAAATCATAATTATTTATAAATCTTAGCATATTCATTCATACTCGTTATGAAAAATGTTTTTCTCCCCAATTTACGTCGTTCACAGCTACAGCTATCTCAATTTTTTAGTACGATTATCTTTCATTCAACCTTTAGCATAATGTTCTTGCTTTCAACAGCATTAAGTATTCACCTCATCAATAAATAAGCTGTACCTATTCAAGAAGCAGTAACTTTTTTCGGCGACAGTAATGACAAAAATATTGCAAATGCATTGCTAACGTCCATCAATATTAATATTACTACAATTTTCAGAAATAGACTCGCCATTATTTCTTAATTAATTAGTATTGAATTACCAGTTTTAGGCATTAACGTTGCATCTACCACAGGACCTAAAGAAAATTTCAGAAACAGATTAGTGACTGAAGACCACTGGCACCACTTCCACGCAGAATCTCACCAATCACGACCGAATAGTTCGCTTTGAACCCGAATCCAGAAGCTTTATTGGCGTAAAAGTTAATCGATAAGATTGGTCCACTTGATATGATTACTGGAGGTCTAAATATACGTCCTGTTACGATGGCAATACGTTGATGATTTTCTTCGAAAAACTGAATTAATAAAAATCAAATATTGTCACTGACGAATGCTGTAATACGGCTCGCAAAAGCAAAGTGGATAACCAACCTCCAATACTGATTGATCTGCTAATTGGTGATCTGTGAATATCAATCGGATGGCACACTTTTCTGGGCTGGTAACCGAACATTGTATTTTGAACTGCGAACGGAAATCCGTTGGATATTGGATCGGAAAAAAGGGAGAATTAATGGTTCCTGTAGCTGCATGCACACTGAGAGGGTTTGCATCGACTTCTATAACGTGTATATTATCTGAAAGCGGAACGACAAAAAACAGATTATTTTAATTTTTTCCCTTACCAATAAGCTGCATAAGTTCACAGGTAGGCTATCAGCTTACGTTTAGCTGTATACTCGATGGTGAACGGATGCGAGTACTCTCGGCTATGTACAAACACAATTCCCACCCCTCTGGTCAGGCTGCGATAAGTGAAATGTGGTCGAGTTAAATTTGCCGAGTCAGCATTATCTGAGCAAAATAGTTTTCTCGAGTACACCTTATTTAGAGGTTCTGTTATTTCCAGGCGATCGCAACGACACGTTGATGGATGAACAGTTGCTCCTCGATCTTCGGAGCATTTTTGGTTCAGGTCGAATAACCAAATGTTCATGATAACCACGCAAGCGTTGCAGGACATTACTTGCAGACGACAAAGTGTCAAGAACTGGCTCCGAGTGATCGGTAACAGTAACATAGGATAAAGTTTAAAATTTCAAAAAAAAATTTAAAAAAATTATTTTAATCAACTTCATTTGTTTTCTACACCAATTCCTGTATGTTCTAGCGCTAAAAGAAAGGTCTTCAAACTAGAATAGATACTTGCTTTTTTCGTCGCAACATAAATTCTGGTGACGTAGCACAACAGTTGCGATAATGGTTCAAAAATAAGAAATTTGGAGTTAAAAAATTAAGTGAAAATTTTTTGCAAAAAAAAAGGTCGTCTCATCTCTGGTCACACATGACGGTAAAATATAGCCATTAAATGTCTCATTATTTTAAAAACTTGTCACCAAAAATACCATATAGTATAGCCTTAGGGAACAGAAAATTAAGTTTCGAAAGCGAAGAATTGAATAAATGAGGGAAAACCCCTCAGCCTGCTCCTATAATTGTTAAGTCCGTAATAATGACGTCATAAGCCCCTCTCAGGTTAAATATATAGAGATGTCGATTTGGGACACACAACAGTATTAATTAAAAATACGGTTTTCAAAATATGGTCTTTCGTATTTTTAATTGAACCACAGCTTGTAGACATCGAGATGTTAATATTAACGAAAAATGTAAATTTTTGTACCAATACCCTATTCCCTTTAAGAATGACATGATGTCAATAAGACGATATTACAAATATTAATCCAGTTGAGCGTAATCTATACACCATTGAAACGAAAATTTATAACTTACTTGGCTGCTTTATTGTGAGTTATTGTTTTTTCCTTTGCCCTTTGCCAATAACCTGCGTATGATGCCATGTTGTTCTCAAAGCGAATCAGGTATAAAACAAAACAAACTCGACGTGTCGCACCTCACCAAGGGGATAATTTAACCCTCCTGGACTCTCTTCTTTCCTGGTGCGCTCAGCCCCCTCAACTACCAAAATCTCTCGAATTGGCTCAGCCCCCAAACCTTTCTTAGGGACTCTACCCTCTTATTGAAGTTATTTGCACCCATATTGAGTGAAATTAAAGGATTATTAGAATTAATTTGCGGGAACTGGGGATTATCGCCCTACCTGACTTTAAACTGAGGCCCTCTGCTCCCCGGGTCCGGTCGCTTTCACATCTATCTAACAAACTTCTCATCCAAGCCTCCTTGCCATCAGGGAGCGTCTCCAAGTTGAAGACCAAAATATTCAGTCCAGTAGGTTATATAAGGCCTACCTTACTCAAATTCAAATAGTTTTTTCCCTACTTTAAACAACATAAGATGGTCAAACGCACACAAAAAACGGACAAGTAATAAGAGGAGAGAATGAGTAGAAAAATCTATTGATATTGGGATTTAAGACGAAACTATTTTTGACAAGGAGTCTACTACTTTTTTGCAACACCCAACCGAAAAATACGTTTTTTAAAGCCCCCTAACAAAACAAACGAGCAAATTCCAATTGGGATTGGAGACGGAACTAGATGGTGCTACGGACGTAGTGGGAATGGGTGATCATGGGGATAAAAACCAGATATCCTATAGGTTGAAAAGGTGATAGCAGGTACCATTATTTAATTTGGGCTTAAATAATTAAATACTGAAGACAATTTAATTTTTTTTCCGGTAAATTTAAAGACAAATGACGGCTACATAAATTTGTAAAAAAATTATTTCCGTCATTGTCCTGCAAATACCTTAATTTCAGCTTCGAATTTGTATAGAATCAAATGCGTTTTTGTACATGATCACCTATTTGCTGTTTCGAAAAATTTCCCCCAGATGTCAGTCACTTTCATCTTAAATCGCGTCTATTTTGGCGAGTATATCATACTACGTATGTACTGCTTAAACTGATAAGAAAGTGAAGACAACAACTTAATTGAGGGAAAAGGGGTGCTTACAATACTTTGATTGATTCGTAGCCAGTGGGTAAGTGATAAGAACCAATAAGAACTGAAAATGTTGTTTATATGCGCCCACTGCGCCCTACACTTTCCTTTACCATCCAGGCAGATAATATCTTCACTTTAGTTACTCTACCTCTTAGCTATTTGAGCAGTTCATAAATAGTATAATTTATGATCAAAGATTTGAAGATTGCACAACCAAATAAAACAGTCGAGAAAAGACTGCACAGATCAAGTTAAATTCTGTCAGATAAACTAAAAGTTTGTTTTTGTATCTAACTAGGTAAGATTTGCGGGTAGCAAGGGAATCCTAGAACCATAATTGAAGCAAAACGGGTTACCCTCATGACGTAACCCCCCAAAAAAGCTACCTAGGCCACGTCCTATATGCTAGAAGTAAAAACTTGCTTTTCAATAAACAAATCTGAGGATGTAGCATCCAATGAAATAGTGAAAATTTTTCCCAACCAATTCTTTTTAGGTTATATAGGACAATATGAGTGGTTTAATTAAAACATTCACTGTAAATTTGAACTCAATGCCTCAAAAAACGTAACCGACAATATATCACTCCCTTTTCCTAGAAAAAATTATCATAACTCTTTTTTGAGGTCACACGAGGCCCATTGAGTAATTCCATCCAAAAATTAACTGAAAATTTTAACTCAGCGTCTCAAAAAATATAATCGACGATGTATCACTCAATTTTTAAGAAAATAATATCTTGACCCTCTGCCTACCAAATTTCGGAATCTGAACTGAAAAAATTGAAATTTACGAATATCTGAAACGATCTTGCGACGACGATTCAAATACTGAAAGAGGAACAGATTTTTTTTTTTTTTTTCAGGAGATCGAATTTAAAAAAAAGGGCTTCGTCACGACATTGAGCTCAACTTGAAATAGTTATTTGAGAATTTCGGCAGTTTTTGGTGCGACCATCAACGAGAAATGACGTCATCACAAAAGTTGTTTTGTGAGTAGGTACATAGAAAAGCTTCGCCTCGCTTGTTTCAATAAGAGTGCAAGTTCTTCAAATCAGGAAATAAAGAGTTGAATAAAAAAGCTCAGAAATCTGCATTTTTGATTAAATTGCTAATCGAAATAAAATATAAATAAATTTTAAATAGCATTTTTGTTGGTGCTCTTTTCAAACCTTCTAAAAAACGCGCAATGAATAAATTATATCGTGCGAATTGAAGTAAAGTACTACGCCACGAAAATATTCAAAAATAAGGTAACCTGAACAACTAAGGGAAAAAATGAATAAATAAATTGGTTTTTGGATGATTTTACTGACCGAATCAACGGTTTTCGCTGATATGAAACCGCTCGATCCCACTGGTACGTAAATTCTGCTTCTCGTTTCATTACATATATCGACAACATCACAAATAACACAATAAAATTTGCTGATGACCCCTGAAAACGAGGGTTTTAAGATTTTTGTTTAATAGGTAACGAAGATTTAGAATTGAGCTTAAGGGCATCTGCATGGAAGTAAAAATGCTTTATATGAATCAAAATTTATATAACTGGAAAATTAAAACGAGAATACAGGCAGAGTTAATGAAAAAGAGCGACTAATGGAGGGGCGGGGAGAGAAAATTAAGTAAAATTTGTACGCTTAATCAATATTTTAACTCGTGCTCATCATACACCGAAATAAAAATAAATAGTTGTCATTTTTAAAATATGAATAATTTCTCAAGTGATCATGTTAATTTTGAGAACTATGTTTTTGATAAAAAAAAGTGCAAAACTAATTTCTTCCAACCAGTTTTCACGAAGCACCCACTGCTTGGATAATTGATTTAATTAAGACATATAAGCTGATAAATGCGACGAAACACTCACCTAAAATCACAAGAACGACGAAGAAGCAGTGCATATTTCAGTACACAATTTAAGACAGCGGAACATGAACTGTATATGGCTTCATCAAGAAACGAACATAAGTCTTGCTACAACTTTATTATGGTTAATCACTAAAGCTACCACCTTTACGTTTTTTCTTCTACGCCACAAACCTTTCAGACTC